>OW679194.1:139298306-139371753 GCA_940337035.1 Agriotes lineatus
TTTCGAACGATTTTAAAGTATTTAACTAGAAATTTCAAAATCTGAATAAATAATAGTAATTTATTATAATAATCCATGAAAGAACGTTTAAATGCGAGAACGCAGTTCGAGCATTTAATTTTCTTGAGTTGATAAAGCGCAGCTAAAACATTTATACAATATAATGTTTTATCCAACAACTCAATAAATATTTAAAAAACATAAATTTTGTATTGACAGCCGCGAAAAGTCATAGTGACAATTTGGAAAGTACCGAGAGATCAATAGTAATTTGATACCAAAGCACTGAAGTTTAGCTTTATATCACGATGTGGATTTAGTTGCCCAGGCCGTAGGACCAAGGCAAATAAACTACATGAGGGTTAAAAGGAACTTCAGTTCGCAGGGGTACATCTAAGTGTTTTTTTTCAAATCGAGAAATTGTGAAATTACATTTACGTTGACGTTTACCTATCGCTCGGCCACCTATAAAAAGTAATAAAACAATGGATTACTTCACCGCCAATTTCTCGTATTTTAATGACGATTTCGAGGTACTTAATGCCGATTTGAAATAACAGTAGTTTGTATACCAAGGCACTGAAGTATAACTTTTTATCACGAATGTGGATTTAGTTGCCGAGGCCCGTAGGGCCAAGACAAATAAACCACATGAGGGATAAAAAAGAACTTCAGTGCCGAGGTGTACACTATGTTTTATTTGAAATCGAGAAATCGTGAAATTACAACATTTTAACCAACTTTTGTAGGTTATGTTCGGTCGATTGACGTTTATCCGTCGCCTCGCCACCTACAAAAAAGTCGTAAAACAATGGATTACTTCACTGCCGATTTCTCGTATTTTAATGACGATTTCGGCGTACTTCACTGCCGATTTAAAATAAATAAATTTATAATTAGACTCTCGTGTAATTTGTATTATGCGTTTGGCAGTACTGATGTGTATTGTAAGTTTATGTCAAATTCGAGTTAGTAGGTTAAGTTTTGTTTGTTATTTGACACAGACTGCCGCAAAACTTAACCTGAAAATCTCGAATTTGACATAGCTTGACAGTGCTACCAACGATAGAGTAGTGAGTGACATGGTTTTTATCTCACAGGTGGACAAAGGGTCACTTTAGAGATCTTAAATCTATGTAGTAATAGCTTTATAACTAGGAGGTGTTGGATAAAATTATATTAGGAGGCAGGCATATTACGATTTTGTATTCGGGGAGATAAAGGACAGTTTTGGATTTCATTTTAAAAAATGTTGGGAAATACGTCTTCTTTGGCTGACCCTTATATGCCCCTAGGGCGTCGGGTGTGAAAGCATGTTGGGAAATATTAATAGATGGTAGAAGATCTAGAAGTTTTTATTTTAACCGCTTATTAGCCAATGACTTCGCTGAAAATAATAAAATAGTTCCATGAGTACATTAGAACCGAGTTATAGCGTAATTTAAAATAGTATATTCTGTTACAAGATCGGTAAGTTCTTAAGAATAGGCCGACAAAAAGTTAGAAAAACGAGGCCCGAAAGGCCAAGTTTTGCTATTCTTTAAGACTTGTTCCAGTAGCCTACTTAACGATCGAGTCTCGTATAACGTTTTTTGCGCTATTAACTAATAAAAATTAAAATACCGTTGACTATTCAACTCACCCCCTTCAAGTTAACTATTCGCCAATAATAATTTAGTATTTATGTCATTTGCCACCAATCAGCGTATAATTGTGAAACAATTCCGCTAGCGGAGTTTTAATGACAATTTTTTTCTCTTCCTGTGACATTTATTTAACTTCCTGTAAAATTAATCAAATATGATATTAGAAATGTCAAATTTGACAAACAAGTTATTGTACGTCAACAGATTTTTATTTTCAAAGTGGACGTGATAAAATTGATTAATTAATAAGAAATGTTAAAAAATGTTTTCGTTGAATAGTCCTTCAAATGCCGCTTGCAGCCGACGAATTGCATGAATTTTTGTCAAAGTGTTTATTCGTGTTTATTGCTTCAAAATTGGTCTCGTGCTGTCGCACTCGACCAATTTACACTTTGACAAACATTTTCGGCAATTCGTCGACCGCTCGCGGTATTGTATATGACTATTCAACACTATAATATATAAGCCAATCACATTGCAAACATTTGCGTTTTTCAACCAATAACAGCAGTATATCACTGAATATTGGGCACCATGCAAAATATTCACAAAACAATGTACGTACTCAAAAAATAAATAGCCTTGTTGCGAACTATCGCTTAGCAACGATGTTCTGTCCTTAGTGATATCGCTAGGTTACGTAACATTGAACCCCAACAAACTGTGTGGCTTGTTTTAAAAATTTTAAAATGCTGTGTTTTGGAAGTATTCCGCTGAATTTAATTGAGAATGAATAATTATATTAATTGTTGGATTATTTTTCAATAAAGTTAATCGTTATGTATTAATATTGTTAAATAGTCGTCCCAAATACCACTCGAAGTGGATATATTTTTTTTAAATATTTTGCCATTTCCATAGAAATTATTGCAAATTTCACTCAACAAAATCACATTTAAATGTCACTCGCCTTCGGCTCGTGACATTTTGATGTGATTTTGTATCGTGAAATTTAAACGCAATAATTTACATGGAAACGACAAAATATTTGTCAAAAATATATCCACTGCTTGTGGTATTACCCTTGACTATTCAATTCACCTGTCATCTCTCAAAAAGTGACCAACGAAAATCCAGAATTTGACGTTTGTTGAACACACAAAATAATATCAGCGGATATATCTACCTAAAAGGTATTCAAGTGACTATTTTAAACAAATGTAGTTTTTATTAGGAAAAATCAATTTTAGTTTTCTGTTACTATAGAAATTGCGTAGTTTGTTGCTAGATTTACTGAAAACCAATTTGAAAAACTAGTTTGGTTCACTGAATAGCTCCTGGAATACCATTCTTAGTCAAAGTTAGGTAGATTATTTTTGCGGTGGTATTAGTACTCATGTCCATTGCGCTTGGGATTAGAACTCGTCCAAATCGTACCAAAGCCCAATGGACATTCGTGATACCACCGCAAAAATAGTCGACACAACTTTGACTAAGAATGGTATTATAAGTGAATATTACAAATATTGTTATCCAAAATAAAGTGCGTGATTGTTGTTTCTATAGTAACCAAATACAAAATAATTTTCTGTAACAGTAATAGGACCGTTATATTCATAACGTGCTTGGTATTTTATTGTTGTCATACAAACCAACAAGGATTCGGGAAGTTGACTTGTTCGTCACAGATGACGAATCCGAAAAAAAGAGTAAAAATAGGTTGCTAGTGCAAAAACATATAATTTTCCCTAGTTATGAATTTTATACCAGCCTAATACATTATGGTAGCTTTATTTCGATTTTTCAACCTTGAAAACAAGACAGCTTAAATAGAAATTTGTCTGGTAGTTTATTAACTAAATTTCAAAACAACAGTCCAAAACCAAATCAAAATGTGCATCATTCTTATCATTTTATTGTGATTTTTGTACATAAAGCAGAAACATTATTATTAAATTTACATATTTGTGCATAAGAAATTGTTTATGAGCTATACAATGCATGACACCTACATAGTATCAAGATTATGTACTAATATGTGTTGTTTCACTAAACCAATCATTTTATACATAAAAACATTCTCCCGTATTCAAGTAGTAAGTATGTGTTAATGTAGTGACCATTACTAACCGGTAATAGGAGCTAGGATTATGTTAGTTTTATCAATAGAAACCCATGATCTAATTAAGCGAATCCTTCATTCGTTAGACAAACTGACTCACATTTTCAGATATTTCCATATATGACCAATATTTTAGCATTTATTGCAGCATTTGCTATTTACAATGTTCACGTCAGCTCTCTTAGGGGTCAAGTTATTCCCATCTTGCAACTATAGTTTAATATCAACTATATCGCAGTTGTATTAATTTTATGATTTTCTATAGCAAATGTTAAAGTGTACTTTAATCGACTCAAAACAAAAGGTCAAGAGTTACTTTAACAGCAAGGGTATATAAAGCACTTTAACATCAATGATAGATAATAGTAATTAACGTATTAAGAGGGGTAACCCAGTCCTAACATTCGAGCATATTTTTACCACTCGTGCGAGCGCAGCGAAGCAAGAGTGGTAATTTATGTGAGAAATGTTAAGACGGTTACCCCTCGAAATGCGTTCATTAGTTTATTGTTCATTGAGGCAATAATTTTGAATCAATAATAATTACTAAAAACTGCTAAATCGAAATCGGACTACCATGAATATGTGTGATGTGGCATGTTAAATGAGTGGATGCATGTGAAATGTATCTTAACATTCGAGGACGCCAGTGCGTGCATGTTAAATGAGTGGATGCATGTTAAATGTATCTTAACATTCGAGGACGCGATCATGTTAAACACTGTTTAACATTTCAATGAACAATAAAGTAATTTAGTTTTCTTACTTTTATTTAAATTAAATATTACATCTTTGTATTATCCTAGCAACCCAATCTAGCTACTGAGATTTTAAAATGTGATTGACTTTCCTTATTTTCTTTTAAAATTGTTAAAGTTTTTGCTATAGAAAAAAAATGTATTATACACGACGATAAAGTTATTACTATCAACGTGGATAAAATTGAACTTTATCGTCTTGTATAATAAATTATTATTAATTCAATCCAAATGAATAAAATAATGGCATATGCCGACTGGTTATAAATGATTGTAGGTCCAGAGGGCGTTAGAGATTCCCATCTTTTCGCTTTTGCCACTCTATTGTATATGCGCATAATGTGTATTATGGAGTATGTACTCTATACACACAGAAGTGTGACAGATTATAGAACTTGCATCACAAGTCAATATTTTAACGTTACCAAAGTGTAATATTTTGTAAGCAATTAGTATTTTTTTGTAATTTACCAAAATGGCTGCAGTAGTTTATAATAACAATTACAATTACAATTACAATGAAACGGCAAAGGATTTTATTTCTCGTTAAAACAAAAAATACGATTTAATTTGAACCCAAAATTTCAAGCAATCGCATATTAAATAAATAACGAAGGAAAATAGTATCCGAATGCCTGGATACTTAAGGAATATAGTGTGGAAAACAATTTTATGTCAACAGAAGCTAAAATAAATATATAACATCGCGATAGATCCATTACAACATATGCAGCAGAGACAAGTTCGGAACTTGAAAAACCAAGCAAATTGAGACAACAACATAACAAAAACAAGATTTGATATGGTATCCAACAGCGATATAAGAAACCAATTCAACGTTCGAGACATCAACACATGGATTAACACAAGAAGAAAAGCGTGGAACTCATACATAGACCGAGCCCGTCCAAATAGACTGATAAAGTCAGTTAGAGATCAAGCAATCCAGGGGTGATGAAAGAGTGGAAGACCACCTAAAAGGTGGAAAGAATGGAAAGATAGCTGGCTAACATCATCAGCTGGCTCACCTCCATAATCTAGGCACTCTGTAATGATACCGACTAATTAGTTTAATAGAAGAAGAAGAAGAGAAATTGTTGCAGCTGAAGCGTGTGAAGCAGCAAATTTTTTTGTAGTTTTACCCCGAAAAGAATTTGTTGGTATAGCCTCATTTTGAGAAGCTCAAAAACTTTATTGTTACTATTTATTTTCGGGGTCATATTTATAAATCTAAGACATAAATCTGCGCCGTACTTGTTTTTGTTCGTCAAATAACAAATTTGGGGTCCACCGACTCGCCAACTTCTTTACACCCAGCTGTTAGTGTAAAAAATATTATCTATTCTTCTTCTTCTTAAATTTGCATTTTCTATCGGAGGGGCGCGATAATCATGGAGATTTTTACTCTTGATGCTGCTGCTCGAAATAAGGTAGCTGTGTTCATTATCTTTTGCAGAGCATCTAATACTTAGTGCTTGTTAAATCTTCACGAGTTATATTCCGATTTTCCTTAAACAACTTTTCCGTAGCACTAACACTTTCAAGCAGCTACTGTAGGTCGTCCATGTGTCGGTTCATTTACTAACGTACACCGTTCACGTGATAAAATTTATACTGAATTATTTTTTAAATACGTTGTCGATTGGGATGTGTATGGAAAGTTAACCGTGTGTCAAAGAAATGCCAACATAGAGACAAACGTTATAAATAATACTGTAGGCACATATTTTCGTTGCCCCGGGCTAATTTATTTTTCCTGGATTCAGATCGGCTCACATGCATAAATTTTACAAGAACTGACGACTTACCCGAAATTCCATAGCGCCCCTGCGGTCTGGGGTTGTAAATCAGAAACATGATACTGGGGGGTGCAAGGCGAACGGCGAGACCTTTCATATAGCAGGTGGCCACACACGCCCGACGCGAACACAAACTCAGTAATTCCACAATCAGTCATGCAAGCAAAACCACAAATATTCAGCTTTTAGCAGTAATGTGCTCATTACATAATACTTACAGTAGGTTTTATGGCCCCCTGCGGCTTTCCCACGTCGCATCTCGAAGAAGACATCACCAGGGATATTCTTCGGTGCACCTTCGATGATGTACCTGTAATAATCCTGAAAACACGGATGCTTGCCGCATCTAGTACGCATTAACCCATGTCAATGTAACCCGTAATTACGGTGGCCGCATGGACCGTAAAATGCATCTTTGGGAGACAGGCTTCCCGAGCCACCCAGTCGCGCTAACTGGGATCACTGATAAGCAAGGTGTCAAGGATCGTAGGCCATCTCGCCGAATGGCCACTGATCCAGGCACGAGAGTGTTCTCTGCAGCTAGTTGACCCCTGGCCAACGATAACAATGAACAACGACCCAATTAATAAAGCTTCTGCAATCAGCCTCAGTGCAAACAATAACGAATGTTCGACTCCGCTGTTTAATAACTACATTTGCTACTCAAGCACCAGCGTTCCTTTTACAGACCTCATCGTTTCATCCGCTCTCTTATAAGTTATACTTCTTATAACTTACACAATTCAATCACTTGAAGAACACATATAATTACGGTGGAATGACACCCGCCGCGGATTAGGCTCACGTCCACACATGTGCGATCTCGCCTACAGACTGACAAAAAAATACAACTCCCGCCCGCCCCGGGCTCACAACATTCCAATATGGGAATTCTGGGCTAAGGGCCCATCGATATTTAAAAACTACCGGCAGGGAGTATTCCCGATTTTAAAAACTGTAAATTGGCATTGGACTGTTCCGATTCTGTGCTAAATTTAGAACGTATTATATTTCAGTGGCTAATTTAGTCGAAAGCCCATAATTATACGAATACAAATAAAATAATAGAATATTTTCAAACACCCCCAAGAACACAAAAGTAAATATTGCAACAATAGAGTGAAAAAAATAACATGATTAAACTGCCACTTAATAGATTTTCTTATGACTACGTGAACTTTGCATGAATAAACCCACAAGGTGTAACTGGCAGGCGCTCGCTTTATATGCCTGTGAACGTAATAACTGGGGCAGTTTAATATTGGGTTCATAATAAAGGTGTTGAACCAGCAACACATAGAGAAGTTCTGTTCAGGGCGCCCGCAACTCTTTTATTATCGCATTTTATTAGTTTGTAACCTCTCGAAATGTCTATGTCGGTAGTGAAACTTAGTGCAAGGGGCCATTCTGATGTAAAACAATTCTTGTATTGGCTCCTGTCAGGACAATAAATTGTAAGGCCGGTAATGCATATACATGTACGCTGTTTCCGTAAGTCGTATTTATGTATCGTATCTAATATCTAACTCAACTATAATTTGCTGTTGATAGCGTGGGTAGGTGTACATGTTTTATTTGCAGCGATCTTGCGTTGGCCGAGCTGCAACAGTTAATTTTGTTTATTGATCCAATCAAATAAGACCAGTAATTACTGTCTGCGATTTTCGATTAAATACGATGTCGGATTATGTTGAGTTTAGATTTTCCGAAGACAGCAGGCGGCGGTGCTGTCCGAACTTCCCGCTCCATTAAATTTTCGGGCGATTCAACGATAAAGCCCGCCGAATGTCGTGATACAAATTTTTTTGTGAAGGCTATCATTATCTCTCAACTCGAACAGTTAGGTCGTAACAATAAATTAATTATTTAGTGGTGGGTGTACACATGTCGTAAATGTTCCGTTTTCCCTACAACGCAATTGTAATTTGCGTGGATGCGTTTGATCGTTTGATTTAATAATGAACTACCATGAAACCTTACCTTGCACGTCTCGATACCCTACTTTATTACCCACAAACTGTAAGTATTTCACTTCCTATTGAATAATGGATGCATGTGAAAAGATCGTAACGTGTGTAATACCTTAACCATTAACCAGAGATCTATCCAGAAAGACAACGATAATTAACCCTATACTCTATACTGTACAATAGGTATTATTAAGGTTAGATAGTCAATTTAATAAATATTATTGAGCCAATTTAATTTAAAAAAACACTGCTAGCAACGAAATGATTTAGGAGGCTTTCACGGCCATTGTCATTAAGTAACAAACGATTTCCAGTATTGGACAGTGTCATTATTGAGGTCGAAGAAATCAACGTTTCGTCCACTTTCGTTAGGGGCTTCATTGGGAGTAAAAGCAAAAGAGCACGGTAACTCAACGTGTAAACCACACCAGCGGCGAAACCCTTTTGCAACCAACGTTAAGTTACCGTGCTCTTCTATCCCTTCCCTTGTGCAAGAGTTTCACTTCTGGCGTGGTTTACATGTTGAGTTACCGTGCTCTTTTGCTTTTCCTCCTTATGAAACCTTTTACGAAAATGGGCGAAACGTTGAGTTCTTCGACTTTACTAATTACACGGTCCAATCCCGGAAGTCGTTTGTTACCTACTGCTTGCAACGAATTTTATTACTGTTGTCATATATTTTTTTTAAAAACGGTAACAGTTTATTATTGTAAATGAGAAAGGAATGTTTACAGAAATTTAAAAGTAACTGGAACATTTCTTATGTCTGTGTGCAAAATATACCTGAAACGATAATTCTTGATCTCGTCTCATCTCTCGAAATTCGAAATCGTGTTTGACATTTTTCGGTATGGAATATTCGAGATGAGTTTAACCAAATCCTTGAATATTCGACACGATCTCAACCAAAATCACGATCTCGACAGTTTTTCAATGGTATTTTTAAAACCCGCATAAAAAAATATAAGAATCGGTCTGTTTTTTAGAGGAGGTTGTCAGACGTTAAGACCTCATGGTTTCCAAAGCCAGATTGGGGTCTGTGGTAATTGAACCGACATATTCTGGTCTAGGGCCAGATGCTTTACCTCTGAGTTAGCTCCATTGCTTTTTCCCTTTAAAGTACAGTACTAAAGGGCAATCCAAAACGTTAATGCGTGGAGCAACTGTCTCAATTCGGCACGCACATAATATAATATTGAGAATAGAGATTCTCGAATTCGAGATCGAGAATCGACGTTCGAAAATTTTATAAATCGAGATTGAAATGGGTAAAATCTTGTATTCAGTAGTAGCTAAAAGGTATACATATTGTTAAGGCTCTACGTTACGATGCCTATTTAAATATGCACTGGCTACTCTATTTTAAATTGAATTATGCCTTTTAGATATTCAAAAGTTTCAAATTATAAAAATGATAACACTGGAGACTCTTTCAGGGCTTTGGGTTCGATTATCTAGTTGCTTTGCTATGTAAATTTGATTTGCAAATATTTTTCAACTGTGAATTGAAATTAATTGCTACATATTATGTCAAACTAAACGTCAACAATCTTCAAAACCAAACATGACAAATGACTACTGACCAACAGCTGTCAACTCGCCAAATCCCTACAGCTATCAGCACAGACTGCGCCTTACTCTGCTCGCGTTCCTGCCACATTCCAGAATAGACCTCCTTCAAACAGCTCTCTGGTTAGTTAGCTGTCACAGATAAATCCAACTGTCACACCTCTTCCGTAGCTCCAAGATTTATCAACCTCTGTCGTCAGTAGCCAACAGAATACCTCAGATGTGGTCCTGTCTCTGCTATCCCCCTTGAATGGATCCTCTTGGCTCCAGAATGTATCCAAGAACTCAGTATTCAGCAACACTCAAACTAATGTAATTCCTTGTCAATTATATTATTCAAAATAAACTGTTTCAATCGAAGTCTTTAATTCTTCACTTCTTAATAACTCTTCTTGTATCTATTTAGTTTTACCATCTTCCAATTCTCTTCTGTAACTTAAACTTCATTTCTCATACTTATCTCTTTATATTTCACTTGTATCTTAACCCCGTAAATTTATTAATTACCCTTTTTAACTTTTCCAAACTAATACATTAGAAATAGGTTAACATTTCTATATTTTTTTATTAGACCAAAATCGAAAAATTACATGTTTTATAAGTTGTTTTTTCTAATTATTGGAACAAAATACCTAACTACCCTCTATTTCATTCTTAATGCCTTCTATATTATAATATTATTTGACCCTTCCCTACTTTAAAATTATATTCTTATCATAATCTGCATTTGTCATTATGATGCTACTTTCTATCTATCCTTTCTAGATTCAAAAACACCTGCAAACGTTCAATAGTTATCATTTCCTTAAGAATTTGATTTAATTTAGATTTATTCAATAATTTTTTTTCAAACATCCTCTACCTTTTGAATGGGTCAAAATAGATTGTATTAATATCCCAAATTTCTTTTATAGATTCCAAATTTAGTCAAAACCAACACTAATAGTGTATCATAACAATATACGGGGTGTCCCCGAAAGGTCTGTACAAAATAATAACACATATTCCTGAGGCCAAAATAGGACGATATAACGCAACTTACCTTTATTCAAAGTTGCTTCGTTTAGCCGCTAGAGGGCTTTAAAAATGATTAGCGTTTTTAAATTTTTTCAAGGAAGTCGAAAATATTTGATAGATTTTATTCATTTTTTGGCCATGCGTGTGTACCAGTAAACTACAGCTTTTTGTGAAATCAACCCTAATTTCTAAAATTAAAGGGTGTTTAAAAACTTTGTCACAAGAAATTATCCATTCATATCTTTTTAATCCCCGGTATAATCACTACTAATGTTTTTTGTGGATAGCTACTTTAATTTAGAAGCTATTTCCTCTCTTACAAAATTTTAGTTGGGTAAACGGTTTAGTCACAAAAAATATTTACTAAATCTCTACAAGCCTAAATCAGTAATTGTAACTTAACACTAGGCTTGTAGGGATTTAGAAAAGATTTTTTGTGGCTAAACCGTTCATCCAACTACAATTTTGTAAGAGAGGAAATAGCTTCTATATTAAAGTGACTATTCAGAAAAAAAATTGGTAGTGATTATACAGGGGTTTAAAAAAATTTAAAAAGTTAATCATTTTTAAAGACCTCTAGCGGCTAAACTAAGCAAGCAACCTTGTATATAGGTAAGTTGAGTTAAATCGTCCTATTTTTGCCTCAAGAACAATTTTTTTAGAAACTTAATTAAATTTTGATTTCTTTACATGAATAACAAAGGTTCAATAAGGATATTATTTTTTACATTAATAACATATCCGGCGCCCTAAAGGGCAAAAGGAGAAGAAGGCGTTAATAATATATACAGGATGATTGAGGAAGAAACCGCAATATTTAGAGAATATGCTCAGATGATCAAACTAGAAAAAAAAAGTTATATAAACATAGGTTCAACTCTGAACCGTTACGGATATATTAGTTGTTATTAATAAACGTTTTCACTGTCTGTATTTCTTCCCAAATCAGCCAGGGAAAACGTTTAAAAACATGCTTGCCTCCCCGTTGAATTTGTTGAGGGTGTTCACAGAATGGACCACAAAGGTCGCCGGACCACAATCCCCTCGATTATTGTCTTTGGGGTGGCTAAAATCTCTAGTTTATGTAACAAAGTGCAAATGGGAGAAGCATTACATGATCGATTTAAAAATTCTGCAACTCTCATACAAGATAATTACCGTGAACTCCAATGAGCTACACGTGCGCTCCACACACGAGCTAACATCGATGTCGGTGGTGGTATTTTTGAAAATCTTATGCACTTTGAAAACGTTCTAGAATAATGTAATGTTTCTTGAGCCAAAGAATTGATTGAGAATTATGTTTGCGTAATAATTAATTTTGTAAATAAAAATTTTACTTTGTGCATTATTTTTCTGTCTAGATTTAATAATACTTACTAGGGCATTTAAATTTGTCACTTCCAAACGGCCTTCTGGTAAAGTACAAACAAACCTAACCTAACAGTGTTGTCAAATTTAATTGTCTTTTAATGCTTGCTATGAGAAAATACGCACTGTAGAGTTTGTGTTTATAATTTCAGAGTTCACATGAGTTACAGAAGCCTGCTACCTAAAGCTTTAGTGGGACACCCTGTATTTTATTTAAAACTAATATTATCGTAGAAGAAATCATTAGTAGCACAATATTTCGTTATAACGAGAAATATTTCATTAACATAGCAAAATTAACAATGCATGACGAAATAATTGATATTGTATAAGATCAGTAGGGTGTATTCTGCTACTGTTCGAATTGGCATAATCACATTTCTGACCTTCCTTTTTTTTTGTTCATTGCGTTATTACTTCTTACATGTGTTACATTATAACCTAGGTATCTAAAAGTAGGCATTTGCTGAATGTGTTCGTTATCTAGTACGATTTTTGCTCTAACATGTTCTGTTCGTTTAGAGGCCATTACTCTAGTCTTTGACGTGGATATCTTGAAACTGTATTGTGGAGCAACCGTGTTAATATACTAATTACATTCCCAATTGCAAATTGTCTCCTGATGATACTAATATGGCCATATCATCGGCCAATAGTAATGTGTTTTATCTACTTTGGTGGTTTAATGTGGCTATTGCAACACTGTAAACAGTGCTTTAATAGGATCTACTCAAGCACTGTTTTTGCATTGTTCTTGTATATGAACAGCGTCGAAGTAGCCTCCTTTATTTCAGACAACTGACCAGGCCCGGCATCAGTTGTGTTGCTTGCGAGCACGAGCAACACACGAAATAAGGTGAGCAACACACCGGACCGGTATCTCTGTATCACTTCTTCTTCTTTTTATAAACCTTGGCATTCCATCAGTCATCTTCTATACACGCTATACCTATGATATTCCTGTCATAGGTGTCTCCATCGTCCTTTGGGTTATTTGCAACTTATTTACTATTGTTTGGTGAGGGTCCATATCTGTGCTCAATACGTTAGTAAAGGCAGCACGCATTAGTAAAAAACGTTTGCTCTGATGTATTGATGAATTTTTGCTATTTTTGAGGATATATGCCAGTTGACCAAACGCAAGCTATCCTAGTCTTCTACTTCGTTTTATTTCTATGTCTTTGTTTGCCTGTTTATTTCTATTGTTTTGTCTAAGATATAGATATTATTTGATATGTTCTCTTTTAATTCCATTGGTTATTTGTCTACCTTGGAACTAATTGTTTATTTATTATAAATTTTACGAGAAACCCCATTTTAACAATTAACAAATACAACAGAAATAAAAATACAGCAGTTAGCATTATTATAGAAAATTCATATATAAACAAATCTCAATAGGTAGATACATTTTATGATACACATGGCAGTAGTATACTAATACAAAAAACCTTAAATATTGCATAAATGGACGATGAATACATTCAAATGAAAAGCAAGTTTTCGTCTTGTTTATATTAATATTTTTCTTAGTTTTCTTTCAGTTGTTCTAACATTTTGGTTAGATTTTTGTTATCTACAACCAAAAATATATTATTTTAAAATCTAAGGCGTTTGACTCTTTCATCGTTATGTTATTCCAACTTTTCTATATTCCAGATTCTTCAAAACTCCTTCCAGGACCAGGGTAAAAACTTGGGAGATTTTGTGTCTCCTTTTCCTATTTCCTCTATTAATCGATATCTGTTTTGTGTTTTCATGTAGTCTGATAGTTGAGTTTGCTTTCTTATTTACATTTTCCAATAAGGTTTTGCATCGATGGTCTATTTTTTGTGACTTGTCTAATTCCTGCATTATTGTCCAGTGTTCTATTGCGTTAAAAATATTTTCATAGTCCACTAATGCCATGTGCAGTGAGAAGTTATATTCTACTGATTCGTTTATTATATTTTTATTTTTGTATTCTGCATTTTTACGGTTAGGAGATGGTCGCATGCACTATATCCATTACGTTTACGGAATGGTAGTCCAACTTTTTCTCCATTCTGTTTATTTGTAACTCTCCCCATAAACAGTTTGTATATAATGTGGCATAAAGCTTATTAAACAATAGTTCTTTAAAAGTGCTAAGTCATCTTTCTTGAGCACAATAACTATTGTTACGTTATTCCAGTTTTCAGGTGTAGTTTGTTGTTTCTTTTGGTGTAATTGGTTTTTACGCTTCTTTGATTATTTTGACCAGTATATCTCATGGAGCTTTATTGTATCAAGTTTTTCTGCCCGTTATTTTGAAAGTTCTGCTATTTATTCTCTTTATAGGTAAGAGCAACACACGACAAAACACAAAGATGCCGGCCCTGCAACTGACAGATTGTCACATTTATGAAAAGTCAAGTATGATACGCGTTGCAAAGAAGTTTTTATGCAATTCACACAATGTCAAACTCGACCTTCGGCTCGTTTGACAAAACACGTCAATTTTACAACTTGTATCATATAGCTATTAATCCATTTTTCGACAACCGTCAAAAAAGGGGACATTCGCGCATCGCTATCTAATCTAATTACTTCTGTCCCCAGAGATAAAATGAGCTACTTTAGTCCCTGAAATAAGTGACTAAAGTGCCAACTTTAGTCCCGCAAGTGCAAAAATGCATTTCGCGCACTAAAGAGCCAAACATTTTCGCGCGCTACGTCGCGAAATAATATTGATATTCTTGTTTGACGGAATATTGTTTGTATTACGTGCGCGAAGTGTTTTTGTGCGTTCGAATTCTCACGCACAAAAAAACACTCACTTCGCGCACTTAATAAAAACATTGAAAAAATATTCTTTTCGTTTAAAAAAATTGAAATTTGGCAAGACTATTATATGTAATTTGACTCATAAAATCAGAAAAACATAAAATATACAGGGTGTTCCATTTAAAAAATCAAAGTTGGTATAATTTCCGGTAAAACAGGAAGTCATCCATTTTGACTATATCTATCGGCCAATCAGAAATTATGTCTAGTATCTTGGTATAAAATTTTATCCAAATCGATTCATAAATAAAGAAGATATAAACATGGCCCTAGTCTCATTGTCACGCGGTATACAATATTTAATAACACTTTAAATTTCAAAATTGCAATACATAGAAAAATGGCCAAATTGATACATACGAACTCATAAACTAAATTTGTTTAATGCTAAAATAGTATATAATGTAACAAGTTTTACAAACATCACTTTAGTCACGGGTTTTTTACGCACGAGCGGAGCTTAGCGCAGCGAGTGTTTAATAAACGAGTGTTTAGACGAGTTTATATAATGTGTTACATACTATACTTTTTCTACAACCACAAATTTAGACAATATAACATCATATTATTTCATTAAGATTTTGAATATTAGGTTACGTCAAATTATGCTCGACAAACGTTAATGTTGACTGTTGAAAACTAACTTGATTTTAGTTTTGGCTGTGGCTAACTTCAGCCCGTGACTAAGAGGCTCTTTAGTCACAGGTTATGAAGGCATGATTAAAAGGTCACTTAGCAACGTGTATGTTAGTAAGTTAAATGCCATTTTAGTTACAGGAGTAGAAAATAGTATATTATGTAACAAGTAAACGTCACTTTAGTCACGAGTTTTTTTTTTTTTGGCACGAGCGGAGCGTAGCGCAGTGAGTGTTTAATAAACGAGTGTCTAGACGAGTTTATATAATGTGTTCCATACTATACTTTTTCTACGACCACAAATTTAGACAATATAACATCATATTATTCCATTAAGATTTTGAATTTTATGTTAGGTTAAATTATGCCTGACAAACGTCAAAGTTGACTATTGAAAACTAACTTGATTTTAGTTTTGGCTGTGGCTAATAAAGCAAATACTGTCTGAATCTAACTTCCACCCATGACTAAAACGTCGTTGCCAACTTCAGCCCGTGACTAAGAGGCTCTTTAGTCACAGGTTATGAAGGCATGATTAAAAGGTCACTTAGCGAGGTGTATCTTAGTATGTTAAATGCCATTTTAGTTACAGGAGTAGAAAATAGTATATTGTATGTTAAGAGCTGAAAGTGCATTCTTGCCGCTTGCGCATGAATATTGCTGGTTGAGACGAAGTCGAAACCAGCAATCATGCAAAAGCGGCAAGCGCACTTTTAGCTCGAAATATACATACTATTTTTTCGACGACTGAGCATATTATTAAAGGAAAATATCAAATTTCGTTTTATCGCAAAAATTAATTGACAATCAAGTTAACATTACTCGCGCAGTCTATATGACATGTGACGCGATTATTTCCGCAAATGACGGGCGTTGTCAAGGAAACATTCGGACGTGGCTACCTATTTTGTTCACGCGGAAACCCAAAACGCTCGGCGAGCGGCAAAAAGATGAAAACGCACGCTCAGCGGCAAATGTCACCTTTCTGTTGTCAAATGACAGTGAGAAAAATCTACTTTCGATGTCAGTCGTCGAAAATAGTATATTATGTAACAAGTTTTATAAACGTCATTTTAGTCACGAGTTTTTTAGACACGAGCGGAGGGTAGCACATCGAGTGTTTATTAAACGAGTGTCTAGACGAGTTTATATAATGTGCAACATACTATCCTTTTTCTACGACCACAAATTTAGACAATATAACATCATATTATTTCATTAAAATTTTGACATTTACTATATTAGGTTAAATTATGCTTGACAAACGTCAAAGTGACGGTTGAAAACTAACTTGATTTTAGTTTTGGCTGTGGCTAATAAAGCAAATACTATTTGAACCTAACTTCACCCCATGACTAAAACATTGTTGCCAACTTCAGCTCATGACTAAGAGGCTCTTTAGTCATAAGTTATGAAGGCATGATTAAGAGGTCACTTAGCGACGTGTATGTTAGTGTATTAAATGGCATTTTAGTTACAGGAGTAGAAAATAGTATATTATGTATCAAGTTTTATAAACGTCATTTTAGTCACGAGTTTTATTAATCAAGAGCGAAGCGCAGCGGAGCGAGTGTTTAATAAAATGAGTGACTAATAAGTTTATAAAACGAGTTGCATACTATACTTTTTCTACGACCACACATTTAGAGAATATAACATATTATTTCATTAAAATTTTGACATTTATTATATTAGGTTAAATTATGCTTGACAAACGTCAAAGTGACGGTTGAAAACTACCTTGATTTTAGTTTTGGCTGTGGCTAATAAAGCAAATACTATTTGAACCTAACTTCACCCCATGACTAAAACATCGTTGCCAACTTCAGCTCATGACTAAGAGGCTCTTTAGTCATAGGATATGAAGGCATGATTAAGAGGTCACTTAGCGACGTGTATGTTAGTGTATTAAATGGCATTTTAGTTACAGGAGTAGAAAATAGTATATTATGTATCAAGTTTTATAAACGTCATTTTAGTCACGAGTTTTATTAATCAAGAGCGAAGCGCAGCGGATCGAGTGTTTAATAAAATGAGTGACTAATAAGTTTATAAAACGAGTTGCATACTATACTTTTTCTACGACCACACATTTAGAGAATATAACATATTATTTCATTAAAATTTTGACATTTATTATATTAGGTTAAATTATACTTGACAAACATCAAAGTGACGGTTGAAAACTAACTTGATTTTAGTTTTGGCTGTGGCTAATAAAGCAAATACTATTTGAACCTAACTTCACCCCATGACTAAAACATCGTTGCCAACTTCAGCTCATGACTAAGAGGCTCTTTAGTCATAGGTTATGAAGGCATGATTAAGAGGTCACTTAGCGACGTGTATGTTAGTGTATTAAATGGCATTTTAGTTACAGGAGTAGAAAATAGTATATCATGTATCAAGTTTTATAAACGTCATTTTAGTCACTAGTTTTATTAATCAAGAGCGAAGCGCAGCGGAGCGAGTGTTTAATAAAATGAGTGACTAATAAGTTTATAAAACGAGTTGCATACTATACTTTTTCTACGACCACACATTTAGAGAATATAACATATTATTTCATTAAAATTTTGACATTTATTATATTAGGTTAAATTATGCTTGACAAACGTCAAAGTGACGGTTGAAAACTAACTTGATTTTAGTTTTGGCTGTGGCTAATAAAGCAAATACTATTTGAACCTAACTTCACCCCATGACTAAAACATCTTCAGCTCGTGACTAAGAGGCTCTTTAGTCATAGGTTATGAAGGCATGATTAAAAGGTCACATAGCGACGTGTATGTTAGTATGTTAAATACCATTTTAGTTACAGGAGTAGAAAAAATACATTATACATTAAATACAAACGTGTAGGGGCCAAGATAGTGTAATAGTTACTAGTAGGTACTATTAAGTATCAAGATCGGTAAGGGCGGTTTACCAACCGAAAACAGTAATTATTTTATATTATGTTGAATTGTCAAAAATAACGTTTGTTCTTTGACAAGTCACTGGTGTTAAATGGTGACATTTGTGAACGGTAAGTTATAGCAGTTTTCGTAAATGAACTAAAAATCTATATTGTGCAAACAAGTTTTTTATATAATGGACGTTAATTTTTAGTCACCTACGAAAATCATATATATCTGATTTTGTTGAGCTATCTTTTATATTTACAAAGTTGTACAACCGCAAACATTAAAGAAGCGGAATTTTCTACTATTATTACAGTGAGATATAACATGATTTGAACCACAAACTTGCGACACTTTTTATAACTTCTGATAATCTCCCAAGTTTTATTTTCTGGTACATAGATTATAATGTATTTTTTGCACTACTAGTCTCAGATCGCATCCTTATTGGCCTATTTTTAGGTCGTGAAGTTGATTTTCTCCACCAAGGGAGAGAAAGTAAAATAAACAATTTTCACCGTGGTAACTAATAAATTGCTAAGTTACCAAATATGACTATTTTAATTTTGACGTTTTAAAGAGCTGTATTGTCAGGTTGACAATTAAAATATTTTCGAAATTTGTTGGGAATTTAGGTATTAAGCCGTTTGGTAGTGCAAAAAATAGTATATACACCACGGTAGCGAATCGTCTTATAACCTTCGCGCTTTAGATACTTCGCACTGCGCGCTCAGTATCTAATATGCGCTCAGGTTATAATACTGCGCTTCGCTACCTTGATGTATAATATACTATTATACATACAGTTATATTTAATACACTTTGAAATGTGTGATAAAGCTGTCTATTATTGCTAGTAATGGGCCATTACTAAACTTCTTTCAACTTATGAAGAACAGCAGAGTATTTAAAAATAATCGTATTAATAGAGAAAATAAAATCAGTATAAAATATTTGCTACTTTAAGACAGTACGACTGAAGTAAGTAACAACGAATGCCGTTAAATTCGCAACTAGACTGAAAGTACAGACCATGTTTTTTCGGCAAATACTGAACAGTGATAATTTTTTAACTTATCATGTATATGTAAGTACAATTGGGAGCATGAAATTGTTTCCAGCTACCAGGTTTTCACAGATTTTCCACAGTAACATTGAAAAACTTGATAAATACTGCTGGAAACAAGTTCGTGCTCCCAACTGTTCATGCATTTGACTGTTCTATAAACACTTCATTGTAGTATTATTTGGCGTCCATAAAGTGCCACTTGATGAACTAGTTTCTAATGTAAAGTAAAACGGCAGCATATCAGTATCAATAGATATTATCAAAATAAATGTTTTCATTTGATTCAAATCAGGAAAGCAGATCACATTAATTGAAAACTTTACAAATAATCAAGAGAAATACATCCTTAATACCGTACGGTAATAGTTATTCTTGATATTGATAACGCAATTAACGTTAGAAATCGAATTTACAAATTTACTATTGTGTCAAATAAACTCATACATATCAGACTTTATGTACTTGACACATAAATAGCTATTATTTGTGTGGTGAATGAATATGTTGGATTAATAAAAATGGCATATTTTTATTGAGACATAAAAATCTTCCATTTATTATTATCAACCCTGCATTAGTGATTCACGTTTAGTCTTCCAGTTCAGTATTTTCTGTTTAATTTTACATGGCTATGCCATCAAAAGATGCTTAAGTTAAAACTGTTAAGAAAAAGATTGTATGAGATGAATAATTTAATAGTGTCTCTTTCATCTTTTAAAATTGTTTGCAAAGTGGCAGAACTATAATGAATAAGAAGTACAATCGTTAATCATTTTTAGATCAAACTAGTTTGTTGAATAAGGTCGAAGTAGTGTTAGTTTATTTGTAAAAATTATTCAAATATATTGACGAAGGTGTTTGTGTTCAGCACAGCTAGTAAATTAATTTAAAAAAATTACACTAATTGAATGTTCGAGTACTGTACCAAGCTTCCAACGTTTTTTAAAAATTTATTCACAGCAACAAATACACGCACAACAACTTCCACATGGCGCTCATGGTCCCGGCCTTCCGATGGGTCCACACCCAGGGTTACCCGGTATGGGCCCTGCAGCAGGACTATTAGGATTTGGAGCAGGGCTCGGTGCAGGAGTTCCTGGGGCTCCAGGAGGGCCCCATGCGGCAGTTGCTGCTAGCGCGCATTCACTACTTAAGCCTGCAGATCTGCATGCTCGAGACTCCGCTGACCTTAAGCGACCTGGATCTGTGAATAATGAAGAAAGACTGGTAAGCATATGAAATGTTACCGTTATTGTTATTGCACAAATGTACTTCTTGAACACTATAACTTATTTTATATTTACGCGACACTTTTACCACAACCTATTTTTAAAAATTAGTGCGTATGCAAGAGCTAGTTGGTTTTTAGAAACAGCTGTGGTAACTGTGTAGATTTTTTATTCAAGTGTAATTAACTCTTGACTTTTTTTATTAATTAAAATTTAGACCTTGAACAATTCATTTCATTTAATTAAGCCCTAACGTATTGTGAAACTTTGCATATTAGATCATATACTTTTTTGATCTTCAGTTAAAATAGAAGGAAAAAATGAACTAATTCCCCCTAATTTCTCTATTCTCATTAGAGAAAATTGTTTCAGAATTCCGTTTCACCTGGGGAGAGAGACAAGTACAGATCGCGTTCGCCTGCAGATGGAGAGCAGGAGGTTAAAAGAAGAAAAGAAGACAAATTAGGACATGTGAGTACCTTGAAAACCATTAATCGTATATAGTTTTCATATTGAATATGAATGTAATGCCTATAGTTCAAGGTTTTCTTAATATAATTGGATTAGATATAAGTACATGTAAACGATTTGAAAACGATTTATCGAATGTAATATTTGTATTGATGATGCGTAGAATAACTTGGCTAATTTCAAAGGCTTTCACGGTCATTGTCATTATGTAACGAACGACTTCTGTGTTTGGACACAGAGGGGCTTTATCAGGAGGTAGGCAAAAGAGCATGGTAACTCAACATGTAAAACACGCTAGAAGCGAAACTCCTTTACAAGGTAAGGGATAGAAGAGCAGGGTAACTCAACGTGTGAACCACGTCATATCTCAACCCGATAATATCCACGCTGAACTGAATCATGTTCGGAAAGCTCTTAAGAGTAACGGTTACCGTGCTAGGGATGACACAGTCCACCATCAATCGCCATCTTCATCGACTGTGTAGGGAAGTTTCTTCGAAAACAAAATATCAAAACAATGTTCAAACTCCCGAGCAAGATCTCATAGGTTCTTCCTTCGTTAGATAAATTAAACATCATGTCTCTAGGGGTATTTATAGAGTCCCTCGCCCCATCAATGCTGCATACATTGATGAAACAGGACATTCAGTAAAAACCCGTATATCCGAACACCAGCGTTGCCGCAGATCGGTTCTCCTTTTATCAACAGCCATCGCTGAACACCAACGCGATACCGACCATAATATCCTTTTCGACAAAACTTCTATTATCTGCTTATTTAGCAGAAAGATTTGCGAAGCCATTGAGATTTACAAACACCTTAATAATCTCATTTGAGACGAAGGTTTCCCTCTTCTCTCGACGTGGAAAGCCTTAATTTGCCGTGCTGTTTTGCTTCTTCTGATAGAGCCCATTAAGAAAGTGGGCGAAACGTTGAGTTCTTCAATCTCAATAATGACACGGTCCAATCTCGGAAGCGTTGGTTACATAATAACATGAGCGATTTTTTCTTGACAATATTAGAATACATGTTTAGGAGGTAGGTGGCCTTAAAACAGCTTTAAATGGGAGTTACGTAAATTGAACAATCCTGTGAGGTCGAAAGTTTTCTATCGAACGCTTCCCCAGATGGTAGATCTGGGAAAGCTCACCATATATGGCGGGTACCGGGACAATAAAGTAGCCGGACGGACCAAAACTAGAACAGATTTCCAACGGCTAAGAGACAAAAACCATGAGCTCAAAATAGCGTCTGAACTACAGTAGATAGCTGATTGTGAACTCCCAAGAAACCCGTCAAGCGCGGCATTTTATCATATGTATTTTGTTAAATACTCCCACATGAAATGTGAAAGTCCGCAAAAGTAGTCAAAAACACAGGAGGCTAGACATTTATGTACAGTCATGTTCATGAAATGTTGTACAGCATTTGTGCTTTGTGAGCATAAATTAATTACTTAAAGTTCAAAAAAGGGTTGTAAATACAAATATTTTGAAAGTAGACATCTAGGTCTACCTCGTTAATGATACAGTGTGAGCCTTTGTTGAATAATAACACAACCCACAATAAACTTACAACTGTCGTTGTACAACACATTTTTAAACACGACTGTACATTAAGAAGAACAGAACATCATTTATTAAGAGCTAAAGATTAGTATCAGATAGGCTAGTGTACATGTAATGAAAATATCCATAAATATAAAACTAGTCATCCAAGTAGGTATACTTGCCCCCATCGGCACATACAGAAGAAGAGATTTACATGCGAAACTCGGCAGGAGACAGGAAAATGACGAAGAATACATGAGAAAATTCCGTTCGCAACAAACACCTTTTTCGAAAAAATACTTAACAGAAAAAGGATTGAATATTCCCAAGGAGAAAAGTTAAAAATCAAGTAGACACTCATATACAGATGCAGTATGTTCGGGGTTAAATTTTAAGAGAAACATTTAAAATAACTTTTTCCAATCAGGCTTGGTTTTTAGGATTTCGAGATTGAAAGATATAGGTCTAGTGCCGCACGTCAACGGGGTTGCACCAGCACATAAGGAGCCCCTATGTCCAATGTATAGGTATAGAATACAGCGTACATCGAATTAAAAAAAAGGATGCTCCAAGCAAAGAAACGTACTCCGAATAAGAAAGATATGGGAAAAGAAGAGAAAAGAAGGCGGCCTAATCCATATTTAGCTTCTCGTTCGAAAACTATTATATCTCGGGTTGTTCCGGTTAGTCTGACAATCTCTAACAGGGTTGAAACTGTCACCACAACGATTGTTCTTTAGCGAAGATATGGGCGCGTGACGGAACAAAGAAATTCGTATGAATGCAACGTGCAGTTTCGAAGCCAAATTCAGACGAAAGAGCCCGTTTCAAGTAAAAGTAGCTTCATCGGACTACAAAATGAAACAACTAATAAAGTTGGTATCTTGTTCGTGCTGTAATAAGCTATAATCAAATTCTAATAATCTACGCACTCGACCAAAGTAAATAACGAAATAAAAAATGCATGAGAAATCATAGACTACAATTGCAAGAAAATCAGAATCAGGAAACGAAAGGGAAAAAAAATATTGAAGTGACTCAAACAAAAAGTGCGAAAGAAGGCTATACGAAATAAAAAATAACTGTTCTCCACCACAGAGATATTCTAAAGATAGCCGAGGAATTCTACACAGATCTGTATGAATCTAAATTAACCCCACAGAGAAACAACTGGAAAGCAACGGAAATAATTAAAACTTATTATCTGACAACAAATGGAAGAACAATAAACGACATGAAATTCAATAAAGTTACAGGTGATGGATGATATATTAATAGATGTGATAAGGCAATAGTTGTATGCAGGCTTTCACGGCCGTTATCCACAGTGGTAGGTTCTTCCGAGTTATATCGTGGTCGTCGATTTAAACTTGCCATTTTGCTGCTCATGCTGTCAGCTTCTTCAGAAGTTTCCTAAAGTGTTTAGAAAGCTGACAGCATGAGCAGCGAAACGTCAAGTTTAAATCGACGACGACGGCATAACCCGAAAAAACCTACCATCGGTGATAGGAGAAGTTAGAAAAAACTTACTGTCAAAAATAACAGAGCCGTTTAACATACGCCGGAAATAAGCTGAAATACTTAAAATTTGGAAAAATTACAATAACGTACTATTCTATAAGTAGGATGAAAAAACAAAATTAGAAAACTATCGACCGATCAGTTTGCAGTCGCACATATACAAGGTGATGATAAAAATAATTAATAACAGACTGGGAAGAAAATTAGATAAATATCAATCAGAAGAGCAAGCGGGGTTCAGAAAAAAATACAACACCAGGAACCATCTATTAACACTGAAGATAATCATAAAAAAGTCGAATGAATTTGGATTCCCATTTCACCTCGCTGACGACATACGAAACATAGGAAAACGCCGAAGGCAAAAAGTAAAATTCAGGGCGCTTTATTCCACACGTAGGAATTTGGCCTGAGACTCGGCGGGTCAGGGCTGCCGAAATATTTTTCCGAAACTTAATCATCTGGCACACCGTTAACGGCGTACTGGGTGATGTGGTTAGCATCATGCCTTCGACGACTGTCTTACTTTCTCTACTTCCACAACCGTGGTTTCGGTACCCAATTTTTAAAGCGATTGGGTGGACCGCACGTCAGTTGCCAGATGTGGGGATTGAACCCCGTACCGTAACACGGCAGCCGAGTTCCCTAACCGCTCGGCCATGCTGACGTAAAACGCCAAAGGCACATCACTGGCTTGTGCTGCGCAGCGATGCATTTATCGGATCTGTCTTTCTGTGTGCATAAAATACATTCATTTGCATCGTTCTGTTAAAATTATTTATTGACCTAGGTTGTGGTTAAGTATAGTACATCTAGAAAGTATCCGGAAAAAGTACACCGATTTTAAACTTCTCGGAAATAAACATATGTGACATACTTATAGGATTGTTTTTGTTTTATCCATGACCTACTACCCTGACAATACGAACACAAAATTTTAGAGGCCCAGGACTTTCTAAAAGGAAGTTTCATGACATTTCTTAAAACTATAAAATTCCGGATACTTTCTAGACGTACTATACAGGGTGTCTCAAAATTGACGCCCGTGCTTTTGGGATTTGATTCAGGAAGCTAAAAGAACTCGAAAATATAGAGTGGAAAATTTTCCGTTTGTCTTTTGTTATCGACTTATCAATTAAAAACAAAAATTTAAGATATAAACTTTAAACTTTATTAAATACGAATAATATTTGAAAACAAGCTATTTTACACATATCTTGTCACAAAATGTGTTCAAATAGGTTGCCTCCTATTTCAAGGCAAACATTCGCAGGATTTATCATTGAAGTGCGAACGCTCTGTAGCATATTTTCGTCAATTGACGCCACAACAACGTGATTGCGAGCGACGACATCTTCAGGATTCACAAGAGGTAAGCACACAAAACCGAAGGAAATACTTATCAATACGACAGAACGATTAATAAATCTTTTACGTCGCCATAGCCACCTCATTGAATTATGTTACACAACAAATTGGAGCGACTGGGCGATAGAAGTTATTATTTACATTTTCATCAATAACTCGATAACAAATGACAATCGGAAAATTTTCCACTTTTCATTTTCGATTTCTTTTAGCCCCTTGCATCAAACCCCAGAAGCACGAGCGTCAATTTTGAGACACCCTGTATATTGTAATTCACAATTCGGTTTCGCTTAAGTGGCATTTCATTTTCATTTAAAACAAAAATTCACTTGCCTTAAGCTTACCAAATGGAAACGTTTTTATTATAAATATTTTTTCTTCGGTGGAATAATTTGCATTTATCATACAAATTAACTTTCAAATATCCCGAATTGAAAGTGATCACCGAGTATATAACACACAAGTGATTTGGAAGTAGCACAGCTGGCTCACTTTGAAGTCTAAGTGCTCGTGAACTTGGTTTACTCTTCGCCCATAATTCAGACACCGCGTATAAAAGATACTGATTGCCGAAAATAACAAAGTGGTTTCTGTAATTTTTTTCACTTCAAAATGTAAACGTAAATTATGGACGTCGTTCTGTTAGAAGGTTGCATAAAATCTTCGCTAACTATCACGTAACGGAACGCTTTTTCTTACAAGGGGAGGTTAAAATTGTGGAAAAGGGGGTAACCAAATAGACTATTTCTTCTCCATTTTTTATGTGTTTTTCCTACACAGGTGATTTTACTCTATTTTAAAAAAGTGCATTTTTAAAATTGAATTGTGAATAAAAATGTTTTTAACGTCTTTAATAAAGAAATCGCACTGCTAGAAACACAACTTTTACTATAGTCTGTTCAGTAAACATAAAAACACTGAGTGGCCTTTGAATTCCAAAATTTCATGTGTGTACTTCCAAAATTCATCTTTGTCTAGGAATGTACTTACAAAAACAAATAGGTTAAGGGTGTGACATTTATGTAGCAACTGTCATAAATACTATTCACGTAGCGTTTATTAATAGGTGTTTTTAATACATTTTTATAAAAGTTCAGGGGAGAATTTCCAGAAAAATATCTACTTTGACACTGAAATAATGAGAAATATTAATTGTCATTTTAAAATTCAAACCTGACTTTATGCAGGTGTGAAAACCTTTGCAAAACAAAATACAGAATTCTTAGCAAAAAGGTAGTATGCACATGCCTACTTCAAAAAAATTTAAATGTTTTTGTGTTTACTGAATGCCCTATATATTGAATTACGGTTGAGGAGTGTTCAAAATTATGTTCAAAATAAGTGTCGTTAATAATACTGATACAGTAATAGGAAACGTTTAGTAATGCGAATTACATTAATTTGCAAAAGAAAAACAATGCAACCTGTGGGGTTCGAATCCGCTCTCCCAAAGGTAATCTGATTATTAGTCGGACGCGTTACCTGTTCGGCCAGTAAAGTGTGATACCTTGCGTACTTGTTCATTGCTGTATAAGGAACGCCGTGTTGAAACGGCCGATTGCGGACGAAATGCTCCCGATCGGTACCATTAAAAACATGGCTGCGTCACGTTTATACAGTATGATCAAAATTATTTTCATCTAGTATGGCTATGGAATAGTTTCTAAGTTATGAACGCAACTGCGTTTATACTTAAAATTAAAAACTTGACATTTGATTTTTAAGTGAATTATAGTTGCATTCATAAATTAGAAACTATTACATAGCCATACTAGATGAGAATAATTTTTGGTTACACTAGATATTATTATCTTATAGGCCCACCGATCTCCTAATAGAGATGAGCGCGTGACCCGCCACTCACGACGTGACCTGCAGCTTTTATTTCAAAATTCAAATTCAGATAGAACAGAACGTCCAATATTTTAAAACCAATAAAAATCTGCAAAGGGATTTACCCAGAACTTCGCTCGTAAGTGGACATTGTAACACTAAATAATTTTAAAAATCAAATTAAATTAGGGGTAAAAATATCTTCACGTTTCTAATAAATTACATAAATTTTCACATATAACCTCATAAGAGCATTAATTATTTCCAGATTTTTTTGAGTGCGTTCCAACAACGTCGTATTAGTTTGCCCGAGCGGGACGCGAGGGCAAATTAGGACGTTGTTGGAATAAAAAATAATTTCCGAATATGAATTAATGCTCGAATGCAGATTCGGTAAGAAAATCGTAGCGATACAAATCCTAAAAAGAAGTAATCCATACCTACAGAAAATTTCCAAACATTTTTTGTTGTCTTATAGTCACGGCTCGTGAACTTATTTTTCTATGGGTCATTAATGAGTGTTGTACGACTTACCAGTGATCGAATTCGAAGGGCAAGCGTAGGCGATTCCAGCGTTTTGTGGTATATTGCAAGCGAATGCGCTATTCCTACATGCGCTACAGAGCACTTCTTATGTCCGTGCATCCCGGCTGCCTTAAATAGAACCTTAGAATAGAATAGTATATTATATCATGAGGGACTAAAGTGCATCATTAAATCCCGCGAGTGAATATTATTACCTGAGGGCCCGTAGGGCCCTCAGGAAATAATCACTCAAGGGATTTAGGCACTTTAGTCCCGTGTGATATACGCTATTTTTTGCACTTTTGTGAAAATTATAATCAAGCATTTGAAAAATTTGGAATCTGTCAATTTGGAAACTGACAATTACAATTTTACAATTTTACAGCAGGCCCTGGATAGCCCGAATCAGTTGGCAGTACTGAAGTGTATTGTCAATCTGTCAAATTCGAGATTTGCAGGTTAAGTTTTGCGTCAGTGTGTGTCAAATGACAAACAAAACCTAACCTACTAACCTCGTGTGTACATACATTTACGATAGTTACGGTAACATTTTTACTTTAGCCCCTAGGGGCTAAAGTAATTACTTCTGTCTCTAGGGATTAAATGAGCTACTTTAGTCCCTGAAATAAGTGACTAAAGTGCCAACTTTAGTCCTGCAAGTGCAAAAATAATTATTAATCCCAGATAGAAGGCCATTGACTGTACACAGTACAACACTCACACTACAACACAAATGCGCATGCGCAGCTCCATCTCTAGATCTTCCACATGGGCAGACAGCGGGTGGGTGGGGCACTCTGCAATGTTTTATTCATTACTAAATATTTATTTAACGTGAAATTAACGTGAAACGTGAATCACGCCATGGAAATTTTCACTCACGTTTACGTTCCGATTTTCAAATATTAGTCACGTTTTGATAAAGGTTGATCTTATATTTTTCTACTGTAAAACTGAGTTTGAGTTTAGAGCACCACCTACTGCATTCTTATTTGAAATTTATTATAGTACTGCGTTTACATCAATTTGCAAAGAAAAAAAAACAGTGCAGCCGGTGGTCGAACCCGCGCTCTCAGAGGGAATCTGATTTGTAGGTAGACACCTTATGCGCTAGACCAAGATTGCCAAATAAATGCGCACGCTTATCGTTGCGTTATAAATGACGAACTGACGGCAATTAAATAGTTCCTTATTTAATTTCCGATTGCTGACGAAGTACACTCGATCGGTGCCGATGAAAAAGGGACGCAGAGACGCAGGCACAACACACGTTTATACTCGTATATAGGAATAAGGATTGCAATTAATTTATTGGAACCTTAAAAATTTTTTTTTTGCTTTTAAATTTAAAATGAATGGAAATTTTCGCCTTCTTCATGGCCTTGAACTGTCTTCTTCTGTAATTCCTATTTCAAATTGGAAAATAGGGGCTAGGTCTGGACTGTAAGGGGGGCAATTTATTATTTCGAAGCCGCATTTATGGATGGTAACCACTGAAACCTTACTCCATTTTCCTCCTCAGTTTTCCTTCATGAGCTTAGCGTAGTATTCGCCTGTTATTGTCGCACCTTTATCCATGTAACCATTTAACAAGATAGCCTCTGCCATGTAGCCAGTTAGCAAGATGCCCTGTGAATCCTACGAAAAATCGTGGTCATCGGCTTTCTGGCTGAAGCCGACGCCTTAAACTTCTTACGGGGTGCTGTTTTATGCCATTGCAGCGACTTCTGTGGATTCAGATTCACAGTAATAAACCCAAGTTTCGTCTCCAGCATCAAATTGGTCCAAAATTTACTGCGGCAATGCGTAATCATACTGGTACCCACCTCGCGCCAGCATTTTTAAAATTATTATACGTGATGCTACAATTATTTCTGTTAATTATTATTTCTTCAAATGCGTATCTTATAGTACACAGTTTTGACATTTTTCGACAATTTGTGTTACTTCGACAGATTTCCTGAGCGAAGGTCGTTTTCTATCTCGTTATCCTTCCATCCTTTGTCTATTTTCTCTGTCCATCCTTCTTCTGCTTTGTTCAAAAAGCCATAGCGCTTGTAAACCGTGGATTGCCCAGGACAAGAGCCGCCGTATGCCATCTCTTCTGCAATCACGTGTTGTTTTTTCTTTGCTTTATTTCGAATTTAAAGAGGGCGCGGAGCTCAATTTTTCATGCTTACGATTTTCTTCTGGATTGACTTGCATATAGGATGATCCCTGACTCACTAATGAGTTAACGTATATCGCAGTCATGTGTCATGTTGTTACGGTATTAAAACAACTTTACGACACCCACCCAAGGTGAGCATCGCACCACGGAATCAGTCCTGGAAAACTGGCACACTTGCCCTGAGATTTGCTAAAAACAGGCTAAAGGCCACGGCTGGAACGCTCAGGGAGTCGGGCTTGAGCCACACGATACGTTCTGGGCAAGCGTGTTGAGACATATATATAGGGTACATCAAAATTATGAGGGCGCCACCAAGCCTGTCTTAACCCGAATAACCGGGCCTGGGCGGTTAGACGGGGGCGAAGTATCCAAGACACTCCGTCGATAGGGGTACTCGTGAATTATAAACTCGAACAACGATTTCGTGATGGCAAATATACTTAGATCATGAAGTGGGGCTTTTTCAGCCACGGCAATGTCACCACCAAGCCTACCTGCACGCTCTGATTTCACTGGCTCCACCGTACATTCATCTCCTCAATGATGGCCGCACACTGAAACAGAACATGCACAAAGCGACAAAGAATAAAGCGTCTCTTACTTAGATAAGCGTCTATTGGTCCAGTCTTACATTGGGGCAGCAAAGCGTGCCGCAAACATTGCGTTAACTCTTATTAATAAGCATCAGCTGATGGGCGCATTACGGTTACTAAACAACACCCATAACTGTACAACATCAAAAGCAGTTTGACATATGAGTCCCACAACGGGAACGTTTGTTCATAAAAAAAATGCTCACATGATAATTTGGGCAAACACAGCAAAGTCCAAGTGAGGGAAGTGATTAGATCAAAAATGAGCGAGCGACGCCACTTCGCGACAACGATTTAAGATGCGAAGGGTACGTTTTTAACGGTGCACAAGATTTCACAGTTATTCACATGATTAAGCGCACAGCTCGCGCACGATAAGTTAGTATAATTCAATGGTTACAAATACCTTAATTTTATTGGTGACGATCCAAGAGATCAGCGTGCGGTCCAGCTTGCGGGAACCAGGTTGCCTGTGGCAATTCATTCGCCGCTAAAACGGCCGACGTGTGAATGGTCTGGATGCGCCCAAAATGGCGACAAAGGCTGGCGCTTCAACAAACGCCGCTACGACGGCCAAACTAGCCCAAGTGATGTCCTACCTCAACAGAATCCTCGCACAACGAGCTAAAGGGAACACTCCCTTACGTGACGACGTAGAACCGGGCATGGAATTCCATCACACCTACGCCTTGGCGTAATAAGATCGCCGTTAACGACACACACACACCTCCCTTGTTCAATCGCCTGAGTAGAACTCCGACTCTCGCTTAAGGCGAAACAATTTATCAAACATTTGCTGAAGCAGCACGAGACGGGAAAAAGGCTGGCGTCCCCGCCAATGGCGGGAACGCCGCGAAACGGCACACTCTGCGACTTCCTTGATCAACGGCGTGAGCTGAACTGCCCAAGCAAGCAGCGTTACGACCCCCGCAGTCGCGTGAGCCAAAACGGCGTTACCACGTGACTCTCGACAGCCAATGGCGAGGCGCCCAATAAAACAAATAAGTGCCGGTAACGAAGACAGCGCGAGGCCTCGCAGTCACACCAACAGCGTAAATCCTAGAAGGTTCGGAAATCCTGCGAGCGTTAACACCCGATTGTCAAAGTACCAACAAAGGGGTGCCCCGGATGACGAGAAATAACTGCGCTTGAGGCCAAATATGTGCAAAATCATTATTATGGAATTAGGCGATGAAGCCAAATAAGTAACTAAAAGGGTTTAACATACGGGCACGCTGCCCTAAAGCCTAGGTGGCTAATTAAAATACAAAATGACCTGACAATGTGTAGATAGTATTTAAACGGTGAAGAGGAGGTTATTTTAAAACAATAAAAAATTAAAAATAGTGTTTCATTTCCGATACTTCACTGAATGGCATCATTAATATGGAAAAATTAAACTCGTTAACTGTACAATCAAATGGTATTTGCTTATAATAGTCATTTAATCGCTGCATTTGCTTGAATTTTATTGTCTTAATGCATAAAAAATTGTTTGGGAGTTGAAATAGCTGCAGTTGCTTAAAGTATAAAGCAATATCGTTATGAAGCGGTACGATCCCCATTACTAAAATGCTCAATAGCTAAAGAAAATTTACTAATGCCTAGGGTCGTATTCTAAGTAATGAACAAAACACGTTTTACATGTTAATGTGGCGATCATTAGCGGTGTTACCACAAACACGAAATACTTAAATTTGACCGCAGCAACGAAATTAAGAACATGCAATTTCTCTTTGTCGTTTAAGGGAAGTTAAGGAAAATAGCCAAAAAGAAATGTTCCCTGTCTCTATAATATATAAATGACTTTCTTTCCGCACGCTAAGCCAAGTAGATCTAATTTATTAAGCGTTCCTCAATCCTGCAAACGGTAGCTCGAGGGAACGAAGGTTGTCAGGACCTGCGTTGATGACAAAGTGGGCGGCCATGTTTTGTACAGAAATACTAACTGTGATAGGGATGAAGCACATAGGGTTGTAAATAAATGACGGCTCTCGCCCGAAGTGTTTCGCATCCACCATTGGATAAACACCACAAATCGGACGATGTAGCGCTTACAATATTGCGTGCATGATTTATAGCTAAGAATACGCAAAGTGTCATAATTTTCATTAATTATTTACCCTTTTTTGGAAGCGAGCGGTTTAATAAAATTAACTATAAATCTTTAGTTTTCTCTTCAAATTAAATTAAGGAAGGCGATCTGTAAGCACTACAGTAAGACACATACGACGTTGCTTAAATACAGTTCCTCGGATACTCTTTCCGAATATTAGTTTCATTTACTAAAGCGTTGGTTAAGTTAACGTGACTCCGATTTTTTGTGAACCACCCTAACTTTGTACTTTATAAAACCTCCTGGGTATAGCGCAAGCAGGTTCGGTTAAAAAGCTCTTGGCAAGGAAATATTACTGAAAACCTAGACAGAGGGATTTAGAAAAGCCCGAGGAACATTTCTTGTTTATCTTGTTTTTCCAGCAAATATGGAAACACGTCAAAACAAGACATCTCTCTAGAGACATGTGGCGCAAAGAAGTAGACTGTATAAAGAAACTGTTCTTTGAATTTTAATTCTGCAAGAAATAGCTAACGCGCCGTGTATCAGAGAACTCATTCGGCTCCAAATTAACATACTGTTTCGTGTTTTGGAAAGGCATCTTGCAGGATTTTACGTATTTTTCAATATATTACAATATAAAAGTATCGATTGTCGTTTGGGTACAAAAACATTTACTATTTGAGGTTGCTGTACGGTGACACATCTTATTGAAGTGGAAGGCCAGTTTCCTGTATTGAATTAGGTACCTACACTATAAACGTTTCGTTTAATCGCGCGCCAATATATAAATTAACGCAATGTTAAAGAAATTGCCCATGTCCTACGATCTCACTCTGGAAGGAAAATTTGCAACAACGGTTTAAATTCATGAGGGGAAAAGTATATTATGAAATAGAAAATAAGGTTTTATAATCATTACATTATTAACATTTCAACTTTGAAAACCATTTCAGTAGAAATCTGTTATTCTTTAAAATTTTGAAAGTCTGGTACGTACTGCAGTAGGAGGGGGTATTTATTAATTATACATCAACTGATAAAAGTTGGTTTTTCGGAGATAACAAATTTTTATGTACAGGGTGATTTTAAAGTTGTTTCTTTCCGTTTACCAGGATATAAAGCTAACAAAAATAAGCAATTTTTTCATTTGCCATTTTTGCGAAATATCAAAACTAACGAAGGTACAGGGTGTTAAAGTTTCAAATTAAGAACTAAAATTACTTAACAAAAATTAAACTAAACTTAATCTAACTTAGATGATATGTTCACAATTATCACAATTCGCTTCTACATATACGTTCCGCGTATAAGAGCGTTAAGCCAGCGGCATTTTGACGACACTCCCAGTAAATAATAAGTATGTTCACTAATTCATTATATTCATAAACATAAGCCATTATTATAGCAATAACATTAATAAAATTGCAACCAAAAACAAGTTGACAGGTAATTGCTTGACAACAGAGATAAACAAAAATAAAATTGTCCTGCCGCCTTTGCGCCAAAGTTTAATTTTTAATTTGCAACTTTAGCACCCTGTACCTCCGTTAGTTTTAATATTTTAGAAAAGTGGTAAATGAAAAAAAATGCTTATTTTGTTTAGCTTTATTTACTGGTAAACGGAAAGAATCAACTTAAAAATTACCATGTATACAGTGTGTCCCAGATTGAGTGGGATTGCATGGGTAACTTTCTTACCATTGAAGATGGAGATTTGGTTAAATGGCTAATGTTTTGCAGTTTCATATGCTGATTTAAAATCTGTTTGAAAAAGTTCAAAATGTCGAACCAGTCAAAAGTTATTTAAAAAAAACTAAAAACTGTCATTTTCTTGTATGTCAAATATCTTCGTAAATGTAAGAGATATGGAAAAAAGTTTCAAATGAAAGTCACTGTTTTCGATGAGACCAATTTAAAATTGATGTCGAACAAAAATTCAAGATGGCTGCTTTTGAGGTACTCGTATCAACTTCCTTAAGTTAAATGGGCGCCATATTTGATTTTTAGGTTACTCGTTTCAACGATGTAAGATAACGTATGATTGAATAAAAAATTCCAGTAAAATTTATTGTTTTTACATTTTAATCGAGTAGACTTACATGAATTCAAACAAAATTAGGTGAAATTTATTTAAAAACAAAACATAATCCCGATAATCACATGAAATAATGAAAATGCTGGCCATTGTTGTTATTGTTTTTCATCATAGCTACTTACCTACTTGATTATACACTTAAAAAGTAATGTCACGATGCTTTTGTGGTTCAAGTACTTAGTACTGAATTAATATGTTACTAAGTATTATATGAATTACATACAAAGGTTTTCTAAAATAAATTTCCCCTAATTTTGTTTGGATCCATGTACACCTACTTGATTAAAATATAATAACAATTAATTTTGCTGGTATTTTTTATTCAATCATACGTTATCTTACATCGTTGAAACGAGAATAAAAAAAGTCTGTTCAGTTTCTTTTGAAATTGTTAAAGTTCTTGCTATAGAAAAAGTTTTTGTATTATACACGACGATAAAGTAAAACGTTAAATGATTCACTCGTGGATAAAATGTAACTTTATCGTCTGGTACAATAAATTACTATTGTGTTGGGTTAAATCCAACATTAATAATAATTGTTGGCAAATTTTTTGACGAAACATATTTGATTCTAATAGTAATTTATTATACAAGACAATAAAGTTAAATTTTATCCACGAGTGAATCGTTTAACGTCGAGACGAAGTCGAGAAGTTAATGATTCAAGAGTAATAACTTTATCGTCGTGTGTAATACAATTTTTTTTCTATAGCAAGAACTTTGATAATTTCAAAAGAAAATAAGGAAAGTCAATCACATTTTTTAATTGAATTTTTACCATGCGTAATCCGGATTTTAATAAATAACCAAAGCTTAACGTTTTACATATAACAGCTTAGTTTTTCATTTTCTTTAATGCTTGTTATACTACTACACTACTATAAAGCAGGCACTGGAATTTAAAAGTAGTGACAGTTTTGTTTGTTTGTTATGGACAAGGTTTAGACATGCGGAGTACCAGGTATCTTAGATGCCGACTGCTGTGGTCATATGGTCAAAGTCCTACTTAGAATTTTGCCGAGACTAAGGAGTTCCAACCCTAGCAAGGGATCTTTTGCATGCTACACATCGTAGTAACATCCACGGCTTTACATCAGTTTGGAGAGAAAACATACTGTGATTATAGTATTTTCTATGAACATATGGCAGATTTTCAACCATTTGCGAAGTTAGAAGTAAAACTTAAATTCTCCACTTTTATTTATATGTTTAACCACATTTATTTTCCGGTATTGAGAACCATTGATACTGCGCAGAAAGTGCAACGGAGGTAACGCATCAAATGTAATTACGTTACATTCTCCCGCAAATCAGTCGCGTACGCGATTCAATCGCCTGAGTGACTTAACATTTAAATTGAAAGATATAATTGTAGTGGCATCTTCAAAAAGAGGGCCGTGATTTTTAACAGTTACATTGTACCATAATTAGCAGGAGCTTGTTGGATTAAAATAATCCTAAAAGAACACCTCGGTAAACTATAATATTTTATTGCGGAACACTTTGTATATAAATTTGCAAATTTCAAATGTGATGGCGCGATAGTAGAAAATTGAACCACCCTGACGAATATCTTTAACAAAAACTAAATAAAGGATATTAAGCTTACTTCTATTATTATTTAACGATGAATTTATAACATTCATAAAGTTTTGTACATAATATCTCCTTTATCGTGCTAGCGAGCGCCCTCAGGATAACCCACCATCAATCCCAGTCACCCCGGATGTAATCATTCATCCCCTCGCTTCATCGTGTTTGTCATATCCCACAAAAATAATCCTCCATTACTGCAATAGTAAGCTCTATCTTACAATGTTGGGGAAGGTTTTGAACGTAACCAATACCTTCTTTGTATATACAGAAACGGCCAATTATGACGCCGTGGCGTAATTTCGATAGTATTTAAACCCATAATCGAATCCATCCAAGCTGTGATTTAAAAGTAAGTCGTCAATGAAAAGACGTTTCTAGAATATAATGTGAATTGCCGCGGAAACGATAAAATAATGAATTTTATAAAAGAGGATTGCATTCAAAACGCTAATTGTTCCTCGCATTGTTCTACTTTGCTGGGATTAATATATGCCAGAATAAGCTTTTTAAACGCTAACCACTGCCTAACTTTTGCTAAGAATCCTGTCGATTTTCAACTGATTTCATTTGTTATTTACATTTTATAGCTTCACATGTAGTAGCGACTTTGAATTTTAAATTACTGATTTTGCAGATGCAAGTATCCCCAAATTCAACGATATTAAAGTTAATTAAATATTTTTGTGAACAGATAGTTACCTAGCAATACGAGAATATTAAGCTGTAATTAACAATGTTGGGGATAATAGATAGGGTCACGGCCTGCAGAATTGTGTGACGAAACGTCATTTAAATGTCATCGTGAGTTTGTGGCGCCAAAACGGCCAACACTTGCATTTTCTCAGAAATGTAAACAATGAATTGTTACACACAACTGGGCCGAAAATGAAAGTTTACATCTTAGTTACCACGACCGCAAGTACAGGGTTATTCATTATAAATTACCCACCCCTTATCATCGTTATTATTGCCTATAGAAAAAAAAGTTTTAAATAAAAGTTATGTGGTTATAACTGAATTTTGTTAAAATGCTATCAAAAGTACAGTGGCGTGCATAATTAAGGGGATACAAAAAAGTAATATATTTTTTTAAATGGAACACCCTGTATATTATTAAATTTTTGGAATGATCTTTCTTTCCTGATTTCAAAAATATACCATATGTTACCCCTACCTTATACCGTTTTTGAGTTATTAAACGTCGAATATCATTAACATTATTAAAGTAAGCTATGAAAATGACAACTATTTTGTTTGATAAGTGACATTTCTTTAATGAAATAATCTAAATGAGTTATTTTTTATTTATATTTAAATTTCCTAAATAAAACTTTGTTATATTTAATAATGTTAACTACTTTAACTAAGATATTCGACGTTTAATAACTCAAAAACGGTATAAGGTAGGGGTAACATATGGTATATTTTTGAAATCAGGAAAGAAAGATCATTCCAAAAATTTAATAATATACAGGGTGTTCCATTTAAAAAAAAATATTACTTTTTTGTATCCCCTTAATTATGCACGCCACTGTACTTTTGATAGCATTTTAACAAAATTCAGTTATAACCACATAACTTTTATTTAAAACTTTTTTTTCTATAGGCAATAATAACGATGATAAGGGGTGGGTAATTTATAATGAATAACCCTGTACAACTTTACCCCCGCCGGGCGGGGGACTTCATTGTCAATCACACTCCTTAGTACTTTTAATAGAACCTTCTTGTAAGTTAGATTGTATTATTATGCTTGGTTTGACATTACAATCAATCAAAACTAAATGTTGTCAAATTATTTAATCAAATTACTTTTTCCAAATTGAGGTTAAAATTAATTACAGATACCGAGACCAAAATGATATAATTTCTACTTATAATGGCCGAAAACGTCGAGTACCCGAATCAAAGCAAATTTAGAAAACTTAATATTCTAAACTGCGCTCTAAACCTAAATTACAATGCTTTCCACTAATTTTGTCGTACCAAACTTGTTAATAAAAATACACTCACCTTCACGAAGACTCACTTGTACCTTGAGTGTATTTTCTATCAGCTCCTAACTGATTGGTATTCGTCAAACACCTCCCTTGAGTTGTTGAAGACCCAAAATAGCTCGTTGTAGCTCTCGTACCTCTTAATACCTTGATAAACGGTAGTACAGCATGCCACAATCACTCTCACTTTCACTTACTGATGGTTTAAGTACCAATTACCACTTCAAATGGTTTCAAACAATCTTGAAATTATAATATGAATAATAATTGTGACCTTTGGTCAAATTTGATCGTGAAGATGGCTATCTTGCTATCACGTACCAAATATACAATATTACTCTCACAATTAAAGGAAAGTTAGCCCTTTAACGTGACTTATTAAACGTAGATTATTCAAAATTAAAGCAGTTTTTTCACTTGCAGTAAACAACCCCCTGGTTGCCTATTGCTACTACCACCAGTAATCTATCACCAACTGTTATCACATGATACCCTTTAGATATCTGGATATTAATATTGAATTAATTAAGCATCCACACAGCATGCTACATTACAGTAAACACCATACTTCCAGTTATGCAAGTTTCTTCAAAAGCTTACTGTCGCATCTAGATAGTACTCAAACTTATATATGAAGTTTCAACGTCATACCTCTTTTTGTTTTTGAGATATTCTGTTTACACACACAAAAACACACAGACTGACAGACAGACCAATGAACAAAAACATGTTTTTTGGGTTCAGGGGACTCTGAAATATGAAGATCTGTTGAAAACTCAATTTCGAATTTTTGAAGTGAATCCAATACTTCCTTTATTTTTAAAGGAAGTAAAAATGAGTTAAATACCTTTCTCTAGAAGTTGATTTTTCGATTTCTTTGTTTGGTTTTGTAAAATTTAATGAGCCGTGTAGCATATATATAATACACATATATTGCTAGTAGGGCCTCGGAACGCTAGAAAACATTACGGCGCGGCGCCGACATAGTTTCACTTAGAGTATAACGCGTCTCGTGCGCATGCGTGAGAATTCGAGCTCCACCTTTAGAAGCGAATTTTAAACTTGACCACTTCCCCATTGGGCGGACGACGCCGCCGCGCTTGCGCACAGCTCACCATTATACATTGAAGAGTTGCGTGTCTGTCTCACTTCCTTCGTGAGTTTCCCACTCATAGCCGCTAGCAATATAGTTAGTATTAGATATATGCCGTGTAGTGAATGAAAACATTTAGATTTTGTCAAAACATGCTTGATTGTGGTTTATAGTTGTCGCCTACCAATTCTGGTAGCAACTGTTAAATTACTCAAAATTTATATTGACTAAATTCAATAAACAATCAATGGACATCAATAGACAAAAGTTCTAGTATTATTAATATGAAACTGTACCAATCCTTTATCTAATAGTCGTGTCTGTCCGGGACGCTGTTTTGTCTGTCTGGGACGCTGTTTTAGCAGCCAAACCGTAAGAGATAGAGAAAAAAGTTATTAAAGTTATATGTTTGGAATGGTCATGTCAGGTCAGGAACCGAATTTCAGTCTCTAACACTAATTATTATCTTAATTATAATCCTAACTTTTTAGGTTAGATTCTAGGCAAATTTTATCAAGGCGAATGGGACTGGTAGTTTGCTACCAACAATGACGTCATATACGTACGTGTGGTGAATACGCGTTCTATTTGCAAAACGGTCTTTTTTGTTTTATTAAATGAGACATTTGTCTCACTGGACTGCTAGTTTTACTTTAATTCTATAGTGTTACAGTTTCTTCATCTATTACATCAAATAGACGAAGGATATATTGTAATCGTGAAAAAATCACCTTCCGAGATGTCTTCAGATCTTCACATCCTTAGATGACGTAAAAACATGTTTTCTCAATTTCGTTTTGTTTGTCTGTCCGTCTGTCCATCTGTTGGCGGTATAAATCAAAAACTATTTGTTGGAGAAGATGATATTTTGCATGCAAATTATATGTCGACCTGGCTCCAAACCGAATACTTTCTGTCAACTGTATACAGAGTGAGCACCTTAAAAAATAAAATGTATATTCTTGCTTTAACGCAAGAACAGATACCCTTAATGAGGATGGAACCCAACAAATACAGGGTGAATATGGTAAAATGCATAGAAATATGCGGCGATCGACGCGTCCCTTATATAGAGCCAGAAGCAACCTAACTGCTTTTGCCGGCGTGGTCTAATGGAAAACAAAACAGAATATTTAATGTGTCACATACACAAATTCAGTTGTTTTCTTGTAAATCTCCACAGAAAAATGTGTTGTAAAATTACGAGTTACAACTTTATTTTGCAGGTTAAAATTTAATATCGGTGTAGGTCGTCCAAGTCTCCAAGTGTTTTTATTTTAACTTTTTCAGCTAACGGAATATGATGCACAACCATACAAAAATGTCAGCTAACGGAATATGACGCACAACCATACAAAAATTATCAAATTCACCTTGTGCATTTGCAGTTTATTTTAATGCCAACGCTTATACCACAATGGGACCTGGACATATCGCCGAATGGACAAAACGCCGAATCGTATTTTAATGCCCAAAACGCCGAATCGTGCCCAAAACGCCGAATTCGTTTGAGTGGACAAATCGCCGAAGATGCCCAAAACGCCGAATGCTGTCGGTGGACATATCGCCGAAAATGGACAAATCGCCGAATTAGTTGGTGTGGACAAAACGCCGAAAATGCCCAAAACGCCGAATTCTCTCGGTGGACATATCGCCGAAAATGGACAAATCGCCGAATTAGTTATCGTGGACAAAACGCCGAAAATGCCCAAAACGCCGAATTCTGTCCGTGGACATATCGCCGAAAATGGACAAATCGCCGAACCGTGTAAAATGACCCCACATGGATCGGAAAGTTGGCATCGCTCGATTTTGTTCAAAACCCCCGTTTGTGTCGGTGGACATATCGCCGAAAATGGACAAATCGCCGAATTAGTTAGCGTGGACAAAATGCCGAAAATGCCGAAAATGCCCAAAACGCCGAATGTTGTCGGTGGACACAACGCCGAAAATGGACAAATCGCCGAATTAGTTACCGTGGACAAAACGCCGAAAATGCCCAAAACGCCGAATTCTGTCGGTGACATATCGCCGAAAATGGACAAATCGCCGAATTAGTTAGCCTGGACAAAACGCCGAATCCTGTGAGTGGACATATCGGCGATGTCCAAAACGTCGAATTAGTGGGCGTGTACCAAACGTCAAAGATGTCGAAATCACCAATTCCTGTTAGTGGGTATGGTACAAATTAAGGATGCAGAATATTTTACGGCCAAACACATAGCGAGAATTGTTTTCAAGTTGTTATTTCTTAGTTACAACAATAATAAATTCAACTAGCAATTGCTGCCAGCATAAACAACACCTGTAAACTAATAGTTGATATTCTAACTACAATTTTTGATATCCCGTGTGCATTTTTGTGATTGAGTATTGAGGGTGGTGTCATTTTGTTCCTTATGCTGGGACCCGCGACTGGGATGAGCGAGGGGGCTATTTGGGGATAAGTTATTATTTTAAAATATAAATAAAGTAAATATGTTTTAAAAACCAGAATATCTATTTCATATTCTATATCGCGCATATATTGCAACTTATAATCTAATAAAATAAAGTGATAATTGACCGCCATTGAATCCAAAATGGCGAACTTTAATTTTTTTATTTAAAAAACTCTTTGAATATAAAACAACAGGAAGGAGCATTTACCAGATGAGGTTGCGTCGAAAATGGAGGTTGCATATGGCGGATAGTTGTTTCCGTTTGACACTGGCGTACTGTCTGTAAAGGATATATTATGGGTTTATTATATGTCAAGGATCAACATTTTATGTATTTCTACACATTTATATCGGCTGATTATAAATGTTTTTCCATCAAGCTACTTATGAAATATTTGTTATATGAATAATATGTAGGTGGCACTGTAAGTCTATGTCAAATTCGAAGTTAGCAGGTTAGGTTTTCCGTCAGTCTTGGTTATAAAATCACCCGGTATATTAATGCCTAGACAAGCTATTAGGTTAGCTTGTTGGAATGTATACAGGGTGTAGAAATGCTTTACGCACCATAGGGATTTCAATGGTAATTGTTTCATATGAAAATATTTGCTTCCCTAATTATTTTAGAGTAAACTTGTATGGAAGTTTTTTGTAGAGAAAAAAATTCTGTATCCATTTGTGCCAGCATTTGTCATTTTACATTTCGGAAAACAGAAAATTTAAAGAAATAAAATTGCCATTTTTAGACAAATCAGTGGTGCCTTGAAATTATTGAAGCATCTCAAAGCATCAACAAATTAGTTTGCTGTTTATTTGTTTGCATCTATCAAATGTAGCTGCAACCATGGCACTTATTGCACCTGATCTGCTTCCAGCATCCACCAATTCACAATTTGCACTGATTTTTGAAAAAATGATAATTCTAGTTTATTTTATTATTAGGTTTTCTGACTTAAAATGAGAAAAATGATGGCATCAATGGATGCAGAATTGTTTGCTCTACAAAAAACCTATGTACAAGTTTGCTCTAAAATAATTAGGGAAGCAAATATTTTCATATGAAAAAATTACCATTAAAATCCCTATGGTGCGTAAAGCATTTCTACACCCTGTACATATGAATTAAATAAATTATTATTTATTATTATTATATTATAATTGTTTTACTGAGTTTAAAAATTGTCGTTATTTGTATTAAACAAATTTTAATAAAAAAACATTATGTAAATTAATTCACATTAACATTAATTTAACGAGTTTCTGCTACAATCGCAAAATTTATATGGTGATAAATATAGAATAAGTTGGAGTTTTAACAAATTTACTTATTTGAATTTTTCTTAAATTTATTTATTTCCAACAGACAGGAAGCCAAATTATAGAAAGTCTACAATTTCATATTTAGAACTAACTCAAACATAATTTCTATTATACAGTCGAAAACCAACCTAAGATTACAATAAACTTACAGTACCGTAAAACGGGGTGAATAGAATCAATTTTTAGGCATTTTTCATCTTCTTGCTGTGACCAAGCAATTACCATCCATTGCACAAAATTTATAAATGGCCTAAAAGTTAGGTATGTCCTTTGGTAACAACATTAGCACCAAAAAATTTTCAAAAAAAATTGGTATTCATTAAAAAAAAATATTTTAGTCAGTGATCCTATTCCCCCCTTAGTGGGGTCAATAGAATAACTCAGCTTTTCCAAAGGATGATTCTATTATATTAAACGCCGGGTGTATAGGATCAACAAAAATGTTTTTAAAAGTTAAAATGGACAACTTTTGTTGTTAAAATTTGTTTGGGCTTGAAATTATTGACAATTATATTATGATTTATATTTTATTGGTTTTTCATGAACATAGAAAAGTATAAAATGTCATTTATTGATACAAACTTTATTCCTATACTGAGATACATTTATATTAAAACGAAGTAAACCCCGTCCAAACTTGCTTGGACCTTCTAACTTCCCAATAACTTGGTTATAACAAAATTCGTATATGTCTTCTACATCTGGAAATGTGTAGATGTGACCGGAAAAATCTCTGGTGCGTTTTTCCCTCAAAAAATTTCCTGTAAACGATTCTGGATAAACTGCCACCACTTGTGCAATAAAAAATCGTACAAATTTTGCGGAAGGTTTAGCTCTTGATGTGCTAGCTTCATCAATTTCATCGTTGAATCTTACAAGCAACCAGTCATTAAGCTGGATATCTTTTTGGTCAATAGGTAAAACATTATTAAGGTTGTCACAATCATCATGTTCACTTATTTTATTTGTCAAATGCTTATTATCGGATGCGTTGGAAACAGCTTTACATTTATTGGATGCTGAAACATTCTCATTCTCCATTAAGTCCTCATTGTCATATTCAATTTCAGACATTGGATCCATATCTGAGTTAGAGTCGTGGGTGCTAAAATGATCATCAGTGTCTTCCTCAGAAGATTCAAAATCATCAATCGCAACACTTTTGCCGGCAGGAACTTGTAGCTTTTTTCTTCTCTGCTTCGGTTGGGCACAATCATACCGCATAGATTTTAATAAATCCATAACCGTATTTTCAATATCCTTGCTTGTATCCTCATCTCCGTCATTCTTTGATAGTCCATCTTCTGGTGGTAGCATATCTAGAACTCGATTGGGGTTTATGGGTATAATCCCACACTTATTAAATCCTGCAAGTATATGCTGCAAACATTATCGATGTTGAGCTTTTACTATGGTTGATAATCCGCTCTGGATATTTACAACCACGCTTGGATATCACTTTCTTACGACCTGGGTCATCACAGAGATTACTTTCATCATAATTCACCACATTGCTCGGTGGAATGCCCTCTAACTCCCGTGAAAGGTGATTAAAGTAATCTGTAATCGTTTCTCTAGTTACACCAGCCCTCGCTCTTTTTATGTTTTGACAGAAACGTTCAGATAGGATATTTTTATGACGCTGTAGAAAACCGTATGCAAAATCGCCGCCTGGGTAGTTGTTTTTAAATTTTGGAACAACTCTGCCCTTTCTGTCCAGATATTGTTTAACAATCACTCGTAAATCTGTGGTATCAAGAGGATATCCCCACTCACTGTAAATAAGTAAATTGTTTGCTATATGTTTTTCTTCTTCACAACTTAATACAGTTTGTCCTCCTTGAGTTTTAATATCTTTATTTTTCACATGTCTGTACAAAACAGTGTATGCTATATCAAACTTTCTGGAAGTTTCTCGTATACTGTGACCTTCCTTTACATCATTTTTAGCTTGCTGCAGTTTTAAAGGATCGATTTTCTTATAATGTTTCCCACCTACTTTCGGTGTGTATTTCCTAGGCATGTTGAAATTTACGATCCTATTCACCCCGCTGTAATGTTAAAAAAAAACATAGAAGCAATTTATTTTTTTGATAGGTTATTTTACTTACATTTAAAAGAATTTGTATCAGTAATATTAATGGCAACACTACAGAGATAAGGTACACCAATATAATTAAAAATAACACTCGATGCTGAAGATTTATAACTAAAGTTTTGTACACTCACAAACCGCCACTTGAACAATAATCATAGGTTAGGGCACAAAACAATAACTTAGGGTCCGGAAAACAGGCATGCCAATAGCTAGGAAATTAATATTACTATATTTCAGTTCTCTGTAATGTATACTTGCCAACGTGCCAAAATTTTAGCACTACGTTTGAAATTTGAAGTTTTTATCGCAACATTTAAGAAATTCCCTCTTTTTTAACCTATACACCCCGGGGATTCTATTCACCCCGTTATACGGTATACAACAAATCCTTAGAAAAACCTTTCAAGTCACAGTGGAATATGTCAATTTGATTATTAATAAGATTGTATGATGCAGTGCTTGCAAAAAGTGATGAATTTTTATAGGAATTTGTCCTAGGACAAGTATTAACAAATGTGAGACCATTTCTCGTTCTTATATCAGGTATATGAAAGTTAAGTCTTGCCGGCAGTTCAGGACAGTCAATATTTTAATTTTAATTACCAACCAGCTTGTAAATAAACATTATCTGAAAATAAGTACGCATTGACTAAGGCTTTATACAATTAAAATGCAAAAATTATACCCCGATGATCACGTTATTTGACAACTACCATGAATAAGCTACCACAAATGAGTCATACTTGGAGGTTGCATATGGCGATTTCAGTCGCACTTTTAAGTACGGTCAATAAAAGACCAGACTCCTTCCTGTCGTTTTATATTCAAAGAAAAAACTAAACATGAACTTGTTGGGTATCAAATTAAAGGTAATCGATTATACAAAACAAATAGCAAACTTATAAAATGTTTAAGTGCCATAAAAAATAAAAGAGGTAGTCGCAGTATTTATGGCCCAGTGTGCTTACATTTCTAAAACATTTCCGGAAACAATTTACACACTGTCCTGGTTCCTTCCAAAGGGTGCTAAACAAAAAGGTCAACGATGATTGTTGATGTTCCGTCATTATCTAACAGAAGTTGCAACGTAAGACATCATATGGTTGCTAGGCGAAATTGTTAATTTAAGTCAGACTTATAGTTCCAATCAATTGCTAATAACTGGCCTACCCACAATTCCATGGTATATGATAGCAGACACAAAATACACATATCTGTTTTGCCAATACTCCTGCATCACCAAACTGGAAAAGTTAGTTCTGACTGTAAACCGTTGACTACAACGGCCTTTGATACATCTAAAGATGGCATTTTTTAACCGAAAATTGGGTGATCATTTCATGAGAATTGCACATAATAATAGCTGTACTCAAATCTATTGGAAGTTAATATTGGATCAACTGGCATTCCTGAGTTGTGGAGCGTGGCCTTTTTTATAAATTTATAAGAAGAAAAACATGTAACGCTCATACCACAACTTTGCCTGTGTTATATACTGCGCTTGCTAATGAATTCTTCAAGGAAAAATGCCAAGTTATTCAAATAATTCTTTGGGTAATATGGCAGAAAAAGTACCTACTCCAAATCCATGATTGACAACAAAGTTTGTTCACGAAAATAAGTTTGTACCGCTTAGTAAAAGAAACAATAGTTAGGTACCTATTGTATGTAACAGAATGTTGAGAATTTGTTAATTCTTCTAATGTCCCAGGTACCTATGACGTTTTCGGCATTTCCACCCCATTGGGCTGTTCGTCCGAATTTTAATGCCCGCATTGTTCTCTCGCAAGAGGTGCGTTCGGTTGAAATCACAAAATTAGTTTTGACGAATTGGTTAACACAAGAAACACGCTATTGACTGGGCCAATTATTCATTTTGGATAATTGATTGCACATTATTTAAGCAATATAATCTGTATATATAAAAATCACTCACCGTGTGTTAGTAACGCAAAAACTCGAGAACGACTGGACCGATTTGGATGATTTTTTTTGTTTTGTTCGCCTTACTCCCGAGGTGGTTTAGCAAAAAAAGAAAATTCAGAAAAATCCAAAAGGACAGCCGGAAAATTGGAAAATATCGAAAGCGTGTTTTTCTATACACTGTACGACTTTCTATTTGCAGTCATACTTTTATCATTCTGTGCTTAATGGTTTGAAAGGTTTTTCCCATCATGTCATAATCCAAAACAACGTTTGCGGGGTCAGCTAGTATATAATATATAGTGTCTAGACTGAATGCAGTAAACACATTATAAACTTGCATTTCTAGGATTTCTGTTAGATGTTTGTGCGTTGACCAATGACGAAATAACAACCGATTAACAAAATATATTCAGACAATCTTGTGAAACTACACATACAAATAAAAAAGTGCAGTCAATATAGAAAAGCTTAGAACAATTCTAGTAAAATTTAAGGTAGGTACTGTAGAAAAAGGCCAAGCACAAGAAGGTGTGGTCTATTTACTACTTTTATTAAAAATGTATACCTAAGTCAATTTATAATTTATTTTTAAAAATACATATATTAGAAATATTTATATTTGTTTGTTGGAAATAAATAAATTTAAGAAAAATTCAAATAAATAAATTTGTTAAAACTCCAACTTATTCTATATTTATCTCCATATAAATTTTGCGATTGTAGCAGAAACTCGTTAAATTAATGTTAATGTGAATTAATTTACATAATGCTTTTTATTAAAAAATTTTTTAATACAAATAACGACAATTTTTAAACTCAGTAAAACAATTATAATATAATAATAATAATAAATAATAATTTATTTAATTCATATACAGTCTGTTCAACAAAAAAGGCCCCGCCTTCTAGCTACTTTATTATTTATTTTAGACCCAATCAACCTTATATCAAATCAAATGGCACATAAAAACCTACATTTTAACACTATCAAAAAAAAATTATCTTTAATTGTTTCAGAGTGGTGACGTCACATGCAATTTTTTTACATTTTCTGGTAGAGGTTTTTTTTCTCTTTTCAACAATATAAATATTTTATGCTCTTACATAAGAAAATTTTCGAGAAAAATTAAAAAACTTTTTTATCGGCGGGAGGCCACGATACAAAACTATAAACAAAAGTGTAACTCAGAAAAACAAAACAATAAACACTTCAGATTATTCTGAAATCTGATAGTTAAAGCGTTTGGCTACTATTTGTTTTGGTTTTCTGAGTTACACTTTTGTTTACAGTTTTGTATCATGGCCTCCCACTGTGAAAAAGTTTTTGTAATTTTTCACGAAATTTTTTTTATGCAAGTGCATGAAATATTTATATTGTTGAAAAGAGAAAAAAAACCTTTACCAGAAAATGTCAAAAAATATATACAGTGTCATTTAAAAAAATTGCAAGTGACGTCACCACTCTGAAACAATTGAAGATAAAAATTTCTTGATTGTGTTAGAATGTAGGTTTTTATGTGTCATTTGATTTTATATAAGGTTTATTATCTAAAATAAATAATAAAGTAGCTAGAAGGCGGGGCCTTTTTTGTTGAACAGACTGTATATACATTCCAATAAGCAAACCTAATAGCTTGTCTAGGCATTAATATACCGGGTGATTTTATAATCAAGACTGACGCAAAACCTAACCTGCTAACTTCGAATTTGACATAGACTTACAGTGCCACCTACATATTATTCATATAACAAATATTTCATAAGTAGCTTGATGGAAAAACATTTATAATCACCCTATATAAATGTGTAGAAATACATAAAATGTTGATCCTTGACATATAATAAACCCATAATATATCCTTTACAGACAGTACGCCAGTGTCAAACGGAAACAACTATCCGCCATATGCAACCTCCATTCTCGACGCAACCTCATCTGGTAAATGCTCCTTCCTGTTGTTTTATATTCAAAGAGTTTTTTAAATAAAAAAATTAAAGTTCGCAATTTTGGATTCAATGGCGGTCAATTATCACTTTATTTTATTAGATTACTAGCAAGATGCCCGTTCTTCGTACGGACTACAAATGTTTGTTTTTTCTTCTAAATCTCAAATGCATTCTAGAGTGTCCCCCTCCTCCATCACTCAATACGCTAAACAGTTTACCCCCTTTCGCCTCTTAGGGTTGAAATTTATAAAAAAAATCAGCCGGTTTTATACTGAAATGAACCCACAGCGAAAAATAAGTTTAACTTCCTACTTCTATTCAGTTTTCCCTTTTTACCGGTTTAGGGGTGAAATTTAAAAAACCCTTAAAAACCTTTTCTAAAGATTTAAAAATACATCTATATGCCAAAAAAGAATGATCTAACTCAACAAACACAGGAGATACAAAGGGTTCTATAATTCACCCCGAATTCAAATATGGTTTTAGACATTTGCATTGGATAGCTACTCATGCAAACACCAAGTCGATATCTTACCGGGCCTAAGAGATATTGTGGAATTCATGAAAACATAGTTTACCCCTTTAGGGGTACATTTTTTAAAATCACTTAAACCATTTTTTAGATATTTTAAAAATATATCTATATACCAAAAAAGACTGTTCTAACTCAATAAACATAGGAGTAACGAAGGGTCTTTAATTCACCCCCTACCCTTTTTCAGTTTTTCCTCCTTTTACCTCTTTAGAGTTAAAATTTTCAAAATCCCTTACACCTTTTTCTAAATATTTTAAAAATACATCTACATGCCAAAAAAGAATGTTCTAACTCAATAAACATAGGAGATATTTAGGGTTCTTTCATTCAGCCCCAATCCAGAGTTGCACCTTTAGGGGTTGATTAGGACAAAATCCTAAAATATGTTTTTAGGTATTTGCATTGATAATCTTTGCAAGTAAACACCAAGTAGCTATCTCATCGGGTCTAAGAGATATTGAGGAACTCATAAAAACACATTTTACCCCTTTTCACCCTCGTAGAAGAGGAATTTCAAAAAATCTCTTTTAACCCATTTTATTTAAAATGGAACTCACCTCACAGCGAAAAAAATTAACAAATTTAACCCCCCCCCCCACTTTTCAGTTTATCCTCCTTTTACCCCTTTAGGGTTAAAATTTTCAAAGTCATTTACGCCCCTTTCTAAATATTTAAAAAATCCATCTATATGCCAAAAAAGAATGTTCTAACTCAATAAACATAGGAAATACTTAGGGTTCTTTAATTCACCCCCAATCCAGAGTTGAACCTTTAGGGCTTGATTAGGGCAAAATACTAAAATAAGTGTCTAGGTATTTGCATTTATAATATTTGCAAGTAAACACCAAATCGCTATCTCATCGGATGTAAGAGATATTGAGGAACTCGTGAAAACACATTTTACCCCTTTTCACCCCCGTAGGAGAAGAATTTCAAAATATCCTTTTTAACCCATTTTATTGTGAAATGGAACTCACGGAGAAAAAAAAATAATAAATTTAACCCCCCCTCCCACCCCTTTTCGGTTTTTCCTCCTTTTACCCCTTTAGGGTTAACATTTTCAAATTAATTCCCTTACACCCCTTTCTAAATATTTTAAAAATCAATCTATGTGCCAAAAAAGAATGTTCTAACTCAATAAACATAGGAAATACTTAGGGTTCTTTAATTCATCCCCAATCCACATTTGCAGCTTTAGGGGTTGATTAGGGCAAAATCCTAAAATACGTTTCTAGGTATTTACATTGATAATCTTTGCAAGTAAACACCAAGTCGATATCTTATCGGGTGTAAGAAATATTGAGGAATTCGTGAAAACACATTTTACCTCTTTTCACCCCCTTAGGAGTCGAATTTCAAAAAATCCTTTCTTAGCACTACCTTACGTAACAAACTGAACCTTGCACCCAAATTTCAAGTTTCTAGTACCAGTGGTTTCGGCTCTGCGTTGATTAGTCAGGTTTATGACTTTCCTTTATATATGTAATAGATAAGTTGCAGTATATGCGCGATATAGAATATGAAATAGATATTCTGGTTTTTAAAACATATTTACTTTATTTATATTTTAAAATAATAACTTATCCCCAAATAGCCCCCTCGGCTCATCCCAGTCGCGGGCCCCAGCATAAGGAACGAAATGACACCACCCTCAATACTCAATCACAAAAATGCACACGGGATATCAAAAATTTTAGTTAGAATATCAACTATTAGTTTACACGTGTTGTTTATGCTGGCAGCAATTGTTAGTTGAATTTATTATTGTTGTAACTTAGAAATAACTTAAAAACAATTCTCGCTATTTGTTTGGCCGTAAAATATTCTGCATCCTTAATTTGTACCATACCCACTAACAGGAATTGATGATTTCGACATCTTTGACGTTTGGTACACGCCCACTAATTCGACGTTTTGGGCATTTTCGGCGATATGCCCACTCACAGGATTCGGCGTTTTGTCCAGGCTAACTAATTCGGCGATTTGTCCATTTTCGGCGATATGTCCACCGACAGAATTCGGCGTTTTGTCCACGGTAACTAATTCGGCGATTTGTCCATTTTCGGCGATATCTCCACCGACAGAATTCGGCGTTTTGGGCATTTTCGACGTTTTGTCCACGGTAACTAATTCGGCGATTTGTCCATTTTCGGCGATGTGTCCACCGGCAGCATTCGGCGTTTTGGGCATTTTCGGCGTTTTGTCCACGCTAACTAATTCGGCGATTTGTCCATTTTCGGCGTTGTGTCCACCGACAACATTCGGCGTTTTGGGCATTTTCGGAGTTTTGTCCACGCTAACTAATTCGGCGATTTGTCCATTTTCGGCGATATGTCCACCGACACAAACGGGGGTTTTGAACAAAATCGAGCGATGCCAACCTTCCGATCCATGTGGGGTCATTTTACACGGTTCGGCGATTTGTCCATTTTCGGCGATATGTCCACGGACAGAATTCGGCGTTTTGGGCATTTTCGGCGTTTTGTCCACGATAACTAATTCGGCGATTTGTCCATTTTCGGCGATATGTCCACCGAGAGAATTCGGCGTTTTGGGCATTTTCGGCGTTTTGTCCACGCCAACTAATTCGGCGATTTGTCCATTTTCGGCGATATGTCCACCGACAGCATTCGGCGTTTTGGGCATTTTCGGCGATTTGTCCACTCAAACGAATTCGGCGTTTTGGGCACGATTCGGCGTTTTGGGCATTAAAATACGATTCGGCGTTTTGTCCATTCGGCGATATGTCCTAGACCCACCACAATATTTCCAAGAAGTTATGCTATTGGCACGACGGCCGGCTTTACCCTCGGATTACATTACATTTCGGGAGCGCAATATTTGTAAATATTACACTAAGCCTGCAATTCTCATATAAGTTTGGAGCTCATTTCGGAGCGCCCATAGGAAGCTGCCAACTGCTAGGTGCATATGATATGAGCGAATGTGTTAACACATAACTCATGTTAATGCTGATATACTTTTTGGATATTGTTTTACATATTTTAAGCGGTATCGAATAGCTATCTTCGGATCTCATTACAGCAGTAGGAGATGATAAAATATATTTGCAGTTATAGAATAGTTACTTTTTTTTAATAACAGATATGCTGTGGACAGCTGGGTGGCTCGAGCCCCTGAGCCCCTAAAGAGCAGTCGCAACTGCTAGCAATATTAGTAATTCGATATCACCTGGCTGAACGGGTGGGAGGGAGCCTCGGAGCCCAAGTTGGAATCTCAGTAACTGCAATTTTTATGATTTGCAAATTGATGTAATTCGCCCGAGGGAAGTTCCGTGTAAACGCCTTTACAGATTCTTTTAATAATGTAGATGTCAAAGTCTACCAATGTTTATTGTAATTCCGTGAATATAAGTAGAAGATGAAAATTATTAAAGCTCTTAATTTGTTGTACGAGGGTGGTATGATAATTGGTTCGCCTAAGAATGAAAGACTGTCAATTTAAAAATGTTTGTACCTTTTAAGGCTTTTGTATACAAAAATTAAATAACGGCACAATGGTCATTCCATTGTTAAACAAATATAACCTCAATTTTCTTCAAACAGCTGCTAACAACAAACTATTTCACAGCTGGACTTTATATTTTCGTGTTGCCCAATAAAAGATGGAAGTTGACATTTCTGAATATACAGTTATATTTCTTCTTCTTCTTCTTCTTAATCTTTTAATAGGTCGAGAGGCCAGCTATCTCTCCAACGTTTTGGTGGTCTTCCAGGTGGGCGTGTTGTTTCTAGTTTGCTGTGCCTCACTTTTTGGCACAGTCTGTTGTTAGGCATTTTTGCCACGTGTGCATGCCACTCTCTACGGCGTCTTCTCGTCCATCTCACGTCTTCTACGTTGCACGTCTCTCGAATGTCGTAGTTATATTTATGTATTTAAAATATGTGGAGGCTAGTTAATTATAGCTAATTATCATCCCTCCCTCGTAATATGAAAATAATATTTTATTACGCAAGTTGATGTAAGAAGTAAGAGGAAGGAATATTTTTAGTTCTTAGAAACTATTATCAATCACTGTTATATTGAATATCCTAATAGAAAAGATGAAAGGAACATGACAAGTGATTTGAAATATGTATATGCGTACCTGTCTATACATCCATATACTTCCTTTCAGTTCTTGATGTATAATTTACATATTTTTTATATTAATTTTAAAGCAGTTCTTAAAAATCAAAGGTGTTCTTTTCATTCACAATATAACAACTGAAGTGCATTATTTCTTATAGTTATGCAGCATGTTTATTCTTTGTGAGAAATTGATTTAATCACTAATGATGTTTATTTTATTATTTTAGGAAAGCGATGGAGAAAAGAGTGATCAAGATCTCGTTGTAGATGTAGCTAATGAGGTAGGCCCTTAATTTTTTGTATGAGAAATTAACTCTTATGTTAGTGTGGTGAAACTTTGCAGGAAGCAGCATCACCTCATGCTAATGGTGAGCATCCATCATTGAGCACTCCTGGAGATAATCGAGAAAATGGAAGCATAAACGGTGACAAAAGCAAGGTAGAGCGGCCACCTAGCCGTAGCGGTTCCTCTTCATCTCGAAGTACACCATCTTTGAAAAGTAAAGATGTAAGACTACTATTATTCTGCACATAATAATTTTATAAAGTGAAAACTGAAAGGATATTTAGTAGTGTAGTGAAATAGATGATGACTAAATTTTGTAATTTTGCTTTCAAACGATACAAACTATTTTTCGGGACTATGATTTGCACAAGATACGTTCATCATTGTGTTATAGTAATAAATATCTTTAGCTTAACGTATACAATAAAATTTAATCAAGTGAAATTGGTCTTTGGTCGCCTTCTGTAAGCAGCGTAATGTTTGTTGTAATAATTGTAATCTTTAGGTGTGCCTTTGTATGTTAATTTAATTGTTATGCAAAGGGATCTGTTTATTATAATGACTATGTACTTTATTTCAGGAAAAACCCCTAACCCCAGGTTCGAAACCACGTTCTACAACTCCTAATATGGCAGCAGGTCCAGGTGCAAGTGTTCCTAAGGTGGGCTTGAATGCGTACCCTCCATACTCTTTGGCTGGAGGTCGAGGCGCAGAACATTTAAATCCATATAACAGTGTAGCCCCTTCACCATACGCAAGACCTCCACTGTTAGGATATGATGGCCATCCACATTCAAGAACACCTAATATTGCTACCAATGGACTTGGAGGGATATCAGGAGGAAAACCGTAAGTATTTTAGTTCCATATTCAGTTTTTTTTTTTGTTAATTACATATTAATATAGTTGTTATAATTTTAATATAAACAAAATTTTACTGATTTTGATTGTATACACTTATTATTTCTCTTATTCATACCTATGATGATGCAGGTCATTATGTGACTGTAAGTTATTATTATTTTCGCAAACTCGTTATGCACATAAGAAATAACAAACTATAAGTGGCAAATATTATTGTTTGTTTATTTGTAAATCTAGACAGGCAGTACGAATTATAGGAGATGTCAATTCCTATGGTATATGGGCAAAACCCTACTGGAATTTTGTTAATCAAATTTATCAAAATGTCCAAAAGTGAAGAAAGCTATGGTTCTCTGTTGAGTATGTAACAAAAAACATTGACTGCTAAATAAAATAGATATTGATACAAGGTGCCATCAAACGAGACATTTGTGTTGTAAAAAAGGCTTTACGTACGAGTGACCTTAGTTCTAGACCCAAATGATCTGAAGTACATTTTTATTTGAGATTACAATTTCTTTAGTTTTACCCTGTAACCCCTTATACCGTTTAAACAGTGTTGGGGTGCCGGGCACACCGAGTCACTGAGGGTATGTACATTTTTAAGTTCGGTGGAGGTACTTGAGGTAGTGGAGCCTGTCTAAGCTAAAACACTACGCCCGCTCTCCAGATGTTCACCCATCCAAATCCTGACCAAGCAGACTGGAGCTTAACTTTTACAAGTGCTGTGAGATATGCAACACCACTCAGCCGTACTGCCGGCTCCTCTAGTTTTACTTTTAAAAATATGTAAAATGTTAGAATTGTAATATCTGGCAACATTGCTTCGCCAACCTTTAACTTTAACAAAAAATTACTAGTGTTGGTCACTTAATGGACAATTCGCTAGTAGTAGTGTAGTGATTCAATTTCTAATTCTTCATTGCAAGTAAATCGCTATTAATTTTGACTTTATCTAAAATTTCTGCAAAATAACGATCTTGGTTGAAAGCTAGTAGTATTGCAGCAGAAACGACTGGGACAAGTCTCTTCAGCTTATCAACCTTTATATCGGCTTTTAAAGTGCAACACTACATCTTTTTCAGTTGTAATTCAGAAAGTGTGACTTGTAATTCAGGTTAATAAATTGTAATTCAAAAAGCTTAAATTGTAATTCAGATTAGTAAATTGTAATTTAGATAGTGGAGCTTGTAATTCAGATTAGGAGATTGTAATTCAGAAACTGTAACTTGTATTTTAGAAAGCGTAAATTGTAATTCAGAAAGCATTACTTGATGTTCAGAATGCATCATTTGTAATTCAGTAAGCATCAATTGTAATTCAGAAACCAAGGGACCACCTTTATGAAATGTAAAGTGTAAATGTGTAAAGTTTGCAATGAAGTTAATATTTATTGTTAAAAAATCTTAGTAAAAGCATATAAGAATGACGTGATTCTATGATGAACAATTTTAAAGTTAATTTATTTTCAAACAAAAATTAAGATAGACCTGTCCGAATTTTTTTATACAAATCAACAGTACAATAAATTAAATTTGTGGCAAACTTTACACACATCCACACATAGTAATTCTACATAAAAGTCGTCTCTTCATTTCTGAATTACAATTGATGCTTTCTGAATTACAATTTACTAATCTAAATTACAAGTTACATTTTCTGGATTACAATATACTAATCTGAATTACATTTGACGCTTTCTAAATTACAAATTAATCTGAATTACATGTTACACTTTCTGAAATGCTTCTTACACTTCTGAATTACAAATGAAAAAGGTGTTTTTTTCCAATCTGCCAGTCCTCTAAATCCACTATTTCATTTGATGGAAATTTAAACACGCTAATACAGGGTGTTACAAAAGTAACGCCCGGCCACTTGGGGATATATTCAGGAAGATAAAATAAACCGATAATAAAGAGTGACAAAACTTCAGATTGTCCTTCCTTACAGAGTTATTGACCAACAAAGTATTAAAAATGTATGTTTTACAAAATCAAGTTTTATTAATAATAAATACATTAAATTCAATGCAAAATTTATGTTTTACAAAATCAAGTGTGCTCTCAAAAAACAACCTCTTGTCTTTTATTTACATTTTAATGATAATATCAAGAAGACTGTACTAAGGAGAAATAACGCTAAAAGTTGACTAATATGGCGGTCGTCGTGTACTATTATCCATTCACAAAACTTGTGAACTGTCAATGTCAAATACTTGCTGAGTGTAACTGGAAATTCGGACCATGTTTTAACAATTAATAACACACTTGAAATACGCTCCATTTCATTAACAACCGTAAACTGACTTTTAACAGCGATTACAGGTTAATTTACCTCGCTTCCAACTCTCGAACGGCAGCGAAAACGAACGAATATGACCGAAGATAGTACACACTGTCGACAGCGCCGCGACGGCTGTCCCCGGCATTGGGGCCGCTTTTATGCACAGCCATCATAGCAAGTTACGTCTCCTTAGTTCAGTCTTCTTGGATAATACTTACTCAGTTTATGACAGTAAAAGTAATACCGGGTGGCCATAAATATCTGAGATTCCGGTAGCCATGGAATTAGCTACTTATAAATGTTGGGTTAGTATTATATTTCAATTACAATAAGTATTGGTACCTATGTAATGTAATAAAACGCAATAAGAGGAGGGGAATGTGCCCCGGATTCTGCAGTTTAGCCTACGACTCGATTATAAAAATCTCTTGTTCTAACTCCATTACTTATTGCAATCTGTAATAATTTTTGACAGATAAGAATTTTAGTTGTGATGACATTAGCTGGCCATAGACACGCGTTTAAAACCGCCACGAATGTAGTTTTTCGTGGAAGTTTTGAACGCGTGTCTATGCCTAGCTTATGGCTGCGCATATGCACACGTTCAAAACCAGCACGGATGTACTACATTCGTGGCGGTTTTAAACGTGTGTCTATGGCCAGCTATTAATGACATTTAGTTTAGTTGGATCCATCATTTTAATAAAGCGGTGTTGATTCCAAAGGTAATGCAATATCAGATATTTATGGCCACCCGGTAATTGTGAATTTTGTTCCTTTGTCATAATGGAAAGATTTAATTCAAATTGTGAGTATGTAGAAATGTTAAAAATGTTGGGTGCTTGCAATGACAACGCTAAAAAAGTTTATCTACGACCAGTTGTTGAACAGGCAGATGTGATTGACTGTATTCGTGCAGCTGTAGCTTTAATAAACGACGAAATGTTAAGGGAGAGTAAGTGCTTCTCTGTTAAACCTCTGTAGAAAATGCATTGGTGGAGGTGTCTTATTTGAATATCTTATGTAACATTTAATGTATTTATTATCAATAAAACTTGATTTTGTAAAACATACATTTTTAATACTTTGTTGGTCAATAACTGTAAGGAAGGACAATCTGAAGTTTTGTCACTCTTTATTATCGGTTTATTTTATTTTTTCGAATATGTTTCCAAGTGGACGGGTGTTACTTTTGTAACACCCTGTATATGGAGCAGTTGATGAAGCGTAATTTGACTTGCAACTTTTTGTATGAACTGTCTCAAAATATTTTTTAACGTCAACTAATTTAATGTTTTTAAAACTTAGCGTGGTCTGGAATGGTCTAGTGGAAAATTTGGAACAATATAGACCGCCTTAACAGTGTAGAAAAAGTACTACATGTGTAGGTATACCAGCTAGTTCAAAAAAACTGTTTTAGATAGAGGTTATTGAAAAAATTGCGTTAGTGGAGTAGCTATATAATGATCAATATATATAAAATGCAGTCGTGTCTGTTGCAAATCCGGAAAATTCAATATGGCAGATCCAGATTCAAGCAATTACTACTCATGTAATTGAAAAATAGCGAGTGCGCTTGTAAAATGCCGGAATGCCTAAAACTGGGCAATCTTAGGAATGCCAACAAATAATGCAAATGATCATACAATACAGCTACAAACTCTTACATAAATGAACCATAAATTACTGTTAACTGCACAACAACTAAAAACGGCTGAGCGGTCGTTTAGGAAAATCAGAATCTAAATTACTGCAAGCCAAGAAGCGGCTGCACAAATTCGCGAACGGATAAGTCATCAAATAATTATATAAATACAGTCTAAAGTAAAACCTGTTAGCGGCTTCTGTCGAGCACTTCCAGCATGCTTATCAAGAGTCGAGGCGTGCTGAACAATTTCGCAAACGAAACGAAGCAAGCCAATGTCACACACAGAAGATAGCGGCTGCGGCATCTGGGATCCAAACGCTGACCTAAGTTCCAAAATGGCTCACTCGAAATTCGGAACTAATGGCCCATAACTGCATACTCGAAATGATTTACCCAAGACTGCTTACTCGGACTGATTTGCCCCAGACTGCTTACTCGGACTGATTTGCCCAAGACTGCTTGCTAAGGAAAACGAAACCCAAAATAAATGCATGCAAACCTTTGCTAAATGACCAACAATATAAAGCGGAACTCACCCCGGATGCACTGGGCAAACGGGCATTGAAAGCTAGATGCGGCATGGCATAGATTAATATCCAAAATATCAAATGCTTCGCTTTGCAGCGAGGCTCCAAAGCTTTCAAAACTACCAAAATCTGAAGTGCCTCACAGCGGCAGAACAAAACGGATCACCAAAACCGGCATCAAACATCTCCGCAAAACGAAAAGCGACGTGTTTAAACAAAGAATGCGGCCAACGAGAGCGCTTCGGCCTCAACGTGGTCAAGCAAGGTCAAGACAAGCGTGAAGATAACGATAACAAGCCCCACAGAAATCGCAAATTATCGAAGGTGCAAAACCAGCATTGCGGAACTACAGGGAGTGCCAAAAAACCGTAACAAAATGCCAAGCATTCAACAAACCTATCCATCTAGCATTTGTGGACTATTCCAAAGCCTTTGACAGCCTAGAACATGGTTCTATGATCCAGACCTTAATCAATCAGGGAGTACCGGCAAAGTATGTTAGAATCATTGAAGAACTATAAAAAAATGGGACAGCAAAAATAATATTAGAAAGAGATGGAAAGCATTTCAGTCTTGAAAGGGGAATAAAGCAAGGAGACCCTCTATCTCCGAACTTATTTACAGCCACTTTAGAAGAAATTCTCTGCAACTTAAACTGGGAGAAATACGGTATCGATATAAGTGGTAAAAGGTTATCAAACCTGAGATTTGCCAACGATGTGTCCAAGAAATTGTATACTTGGACCAAGCAATCTCATTTGGGAGTAGAACCAAGCAGGAAATCAATAGAAGAATTGATAAGAGTTGGAAGTGCTTTTGATCTCTCAAACATATTCTAAAGAATAGCGACATTTCCATAAGTCTAAAAAGAAGTGTATTTAACAAGTGCATAATCCCGACTATAATTTGGTGCTCAAACATGGACTTTAAATAAGAAGCTAATGCAGAAATTAAGTGTTAAACAACTAAAAATGGAGAGATCCATGTTAAACTCAATGCTATGTGACAAAGTGAGAATTACAGAGATAAGGGAAAAAATGGGAACAAAAGACATTGTGGAAGTATGTACGCAACTAAAATGGAATTGGGCGGGACATGTAGGTCAGATGCCCACAACATGATGGGCCCTGAGAACTACAAAATGGACGCCAAGAGATGGACGAAGGAAAAAAAGAAGACCATACCAGAAATGGGAAGCAGAAATAGCTGAAGTAGCAGGACCGTTATGGTTGATAGAGACAGGAAACAAAACTAAATGGAAGCAGAAGGGAGAGGTCTTTGTTCGAATGCTGATAATAATAATAATAGCTTGCTGTTGACATTACTTTTATTTTCCATTGCCAACTGTTTTTTTTTAACACATGGTATAACAGGAATGAGATAGAATGAACAAAGAAACAGAATGTACTGCTTGAGTAAGAAAGAGATTACCATATAAGCAAATATTTGAGTAGGCTTGACGCTCATTTTAATTATGACATCTGTCGACTAAATATGCCTACTAATATAATTTTTTGTTTGGTTATCTCTTTCTTACTCATCCATTCTGTTTTTTTTTGTTTATGCTATCTTATTACTATTACATACAATAAATTTATTTCAACATGCAATGTGTTCTTGCCGTCTCCATGAGGATTTGATTGTTACTTGTACCTGTTGGTTTCTAAGGATAGGCATGCCCACACCATATATAAATGCGTTTATTTTAAAATGCAATATAGAAATGTTACTGAGTAGGTGAAAAAATAATGTATTTTACAGAGGAAGAAATTCTGTTGACCAGATGGTATAAGTACTTCAGTTTCAGCGAGTATGTGAGTTATTACATGTTACATTCCCTGTTGTTAGTTGTAATATATATTTTTCAATAAAATAACGTTTTTTTTAATAAACATATTTACACATGGTGTGGGCGTAGCCTGCCTATCCTTAGATACAAATAGATAACAAGTATCAAGACCACATTGCACATTAAAATAAATTTACTGTATAATTATGGCTCCATCAAGTATGTACCTGTTAGATAAACGACATTTGTGGCTAAATTATCGGGCTCAATGTACATAAATACCATAGATACGCCTGGCCGAGTAAGGCTTATATACAGGGTGATTTATACCAGAAGACGAAAAATGAAAATTTGTGTTCGAGATTGGATTCTAAGCAAAAAATGTGAATTTTTTTCGATCGGCCTTTGATTTGGAGATATTAAGGTTCAAACTTTTGAAAAATATAATTTCAAGTTTCACAAAAAGCTAATAGTAGGTCATATTAAAACTTTATTTAATCACTGTAACGGTTACACTGAAAGCAAAACCATTACTTTAACTTACAACTCATGTTCGAAAAGTCCACCGCCAGCCACGATACAAGTCTGGCAAAGTAAAACCACTGAATTATAAACTGCAGCAAAAGCTTGTTCATTTTCAATTTTAAGTGCAGCATTCATAGTTCTTTTTCGTAATTGCTCTTCATTGTGAATTTTCTCTGCTCTACGTGGCCCCAGAATGAATATCATGAAGTGAAAAAAAGAAGAGAGGTTATATAATAAGAAGATAGCAAAAAGTTGAACCAATATGATGGATTAAGATAAAGAGCAAGAAAAATGGATAAAGATGGTGCTTGCTCAGGGATTCCTAAGGAAATACCATTATTTATATGATTTTGTATAGCCTAATGCCTGAGTATTAAGGAACTGACATTTTTTGCTGAAAAAGCAAAACAAGAATGGATACAATAGCAATAATAAAACAAAAACAGCCAATACTATCTAGATGTGTTGCATCTTCTTCTAACACTCAATATTTAAAATCTCAACCTCTCAATTGTTTTTATTTTTATTCACTACATTCGTTTTCGTTAATATTTGGGACAAAATGTATCTTCAACAGTGAAATGGCTACTAATTATTTCAGTTTATATTCGAGAAATTGTCAGCTATATTTATTAAAAGTGTATCCATATTCATAAATCCTGAATGCATTGTGCATAGTAAGCAAGTACAATATTCAAATGGGTTAGTACTTCAGATATTTGCTCATATTGATTCATCGTTTGATTTGTGCAAGCATTTGCAATTAGTTTATATCCTCAAAATATTGCCTTTTTTTAGGCTACCATATAAATTGTTTTTTTTTAAGTGAGATATACACTTATACACCTCACTCTCACATAGCCTTGGTTTTATAGGTAGTAGGTATTGCATATACCTAACATTTTTACTATATTTTATATTTCAGGGCTTATTCATTTCATATGAATGGAGAAGGTCAACTGCAACCAGTTCCCTTTCCAACAGATGCTTTAATTGGTCCAGGAATTCCTAGACATGCTAGACAAATAAATACCTTAAACCATGGCGAAGTAGTTTGTGCAGTTACCATCTCCAATCCTACTAAATATGTCTATACTGGAGGAAAAGGCTGTGTTAAAGTATGGGATATAAGTCAGCCAGGTTCCAAAACTCCCGTTTCTCAGCTAGATTGCTTAGTAAGATTATTTCTATTAATGATCGGTGCATATTTAATTATTCTCATCTTTTAGCAACGAGACAATTACATTAGATCTGTCAAACTGTTACCAGATGGAAGAACACTTATAGTTGGAGGAGAAGCAAGCAATCTTTCAATTTGGGACTTGGCCAGTCCGACCCCTCGCATCAAAGCTGAGTTGACATCAAGTGCTCCCGCTTGTTATGCATTAGCTATAAGCCCAGACTCGAAAGTGTGTTTTAGTTGTTGTTCGGACGGAAACATTGCTGTGTGGGATCTTCACAATCAGACACTAGTCAGGCAGTTTCAGGGTCATACAGATGGGGCATCTTGTATAGATATTTCAGCCGATGGTACAAAATTGTGGACGGGTGGTTTAGACAACACAGTAAGAAGTTGGGATCTAAGAGAAGGCAAGCAGCTGCAGCAACATGACTTCAGCTCCCAGATCTTCTCTTTAGGATACTGCCCAACAGGCGAGTGGCTGGCAGTTGGAATGGAAAATTCGCATGTCGAAGTATTACATGCATCTAAGCCTGATAAATACCAGTTACATTTACACGAGAGCTGTGTTCTTAGTTTAAGATTTGCCTCTTGTGGTAAATGGTTTGTGTCAACAGGGAAGGATAATTTATTAAATGCGTGGAGAACACCATATGGAGCTAGCATTTTTCAGGTAATGTTTGTCATTTTTTTCAAATATTTGGGTATAGTGAAACTATCCTGCAAACTTGAAATTTGACCTAGTGGTATAACTTGTGTTCTAGGAATTTATTACTTGGCTTCATTGGCAAACTTAATGGCAATCAATTAAAGTATGGTTTAAAGTATTCATTGTAAATAATAGCAGCAGATTTTCTAAAATTAACCACATACGGTTACCAAGTATATTACAACTATCTTTAGATACTGCACCTATGTTTAAATATACGGTAACATTTTCTGCTCTTAAAGAGATACTGAAAAATAAGGAGAAGCTTTATAATTTTTTATAGAAACGATGGTAACAGGGTATATTAACTCAGCTTATTAAAAGCTAATGTGTAACTGTACTGCATATAAATCATTCTTGCAGAGACTTTAAACATTTTACCTCTAGCAAAATTCTAGTAAGGCTCCAACTAGTAACCGTTATCTCTAGTTCATATACTTAGACATTAACTAACTGCTAACAAATAAACAAACAATAAACCATGCTGTATCTCTTTGTGATGATTACTGAAGAACAGTTGCTTTAATTAACTTTATTACTATTATTATTATTTACTGTTATTGAAATGTGCTTGGGTAAAATATCCTATGCTGTATGTGTAATATATTTCTTTTTGAGCATTTAATCTTCACTTTTATCTACATTATAATAATAATATACTACATGTCTAATTAGAGAGCGGGTAGCTGAGAGGTAAAACATTTGTGCTCCCAATCAGCAGGTAGTGAGGTTGAACCTCACACCTGAACCTTGTTTTTATCTCACACTTTCCAGCCACCATACAACACCTTCGGTGGTGGTCGTCGCCCGTTTGAAAGGACATTCTTTTTTAATTCAAGGGGTTAGGCTGGCCACCTGCCCTGGCCGCAGCTTAAGATGGCTTACAAAAACCACATTTTATGTGGTTATTAACTGGCTCTCTTCCCTAAGAAGAAGAAGACGCCAATTAGTCCATATTGTATGAAGCTCAATACCAACCAATCCGACATGTTTAGAAATATAATATCCATAACCCAAAATAATATCCATTATGGTAGAAAAACTATAACAAGTACTTATTTGATATGAATTCTGGGGAAAAATACCTTGCAATTGTTCGCGCAGTTCTCTTTGTAACAGCAGCAGCAGCAACTTAAACTAACATTCCTGGAGCTAGTAATATAGGTGCGTACTAAATACACACAAATCTTAAACTGCAGCTAACCTAAAATGATAGCTCCTGCGCATGAGGCAAAACTGGTCTACGATACTGCAGTTTAGCCGAATAATGTTTCAGCAAATGGTAATCAATCATGTCAGTTGTATGACAGTTAGTAAAAGCAATAGCCAATTTTCAACAATAACAAAAATTGGACGTGATAGCTATGCTACAGGATTAATAATTAATGTGAATCTATGAAAAACTAAACAAAGAAATAAATACTTCAACTGATATTCAGAAATACGCCGAGTTTTTAAACAAGCCTTCCAAAAAATCAAGGAATCAACCAGAAATTTAAAGCTGTAATAGTTGAAAATGGACTACTAATCAGTAAGCTTTACAAAATGATTAAAATATTGCGCCGTTACTGTGAGAAACTGTATACTAATAAAAATTCTGATAGAAATAACAGTATAGTTGACTTCGGCAAACAACCAGACATCTTACTAGATGAAGTGCAACGAGCAATCTAAGTTGATAATATCTAAATCTCATGGAGTTGACTCAGCTGAAATTCTTAAAATAATATCAGAAAGATACCTAGATAAAAATAATACATAAGTGGCAACACATCTGGCATTCAATGAAATGGCCTGAGGAATGGACACCTTCAATAATAATCTTTGCACAGAAAAGGCCCTACTAATTACTTTAACAACTATATGTATCCAGACAAATCGCTCCAGCGCAGCCAGGCTTTGTAACAAGTACTGGAAAACAAAACCAGAAGCTAAGACAAAAATAGAGAAAGCCAGAGAGTACCTATTATACATTGATATACTTATGTTTCATTGACTGCTCCAAGATTTTTCGATAGTGTACGATGGCACGCCACTGTGGGCAACCATGACTGATGTACTTACAAGCATGGTGTAAAGAATACAAGGTGAAACGTTCCCGGAGATGCGCAGTCGTTCAGAAAGTAGAGAGGAGATTCCAACCAATCCCCAATGCGCCTAGTCAAGAAATCCATCATGGTGTAACCATGGCCGCGATCGTATATTGTTGCTGGCACTGTCAGTGTATGTCAAATTCGAGGTTAGCAGGTTAGGTTTTTCGTCAGTTTGACACCAACTGACGCAAAACCTTACCTCGAATTTGACGTTAATTTTTTTTATTGCATTTATAACACTTGGACCAGCAGTGCTAAAGCGCTATTGTTCCTGTTCTGTAATAATCAGCTTTAAGGTTGTCAAAATACTTCGTTGCAGCCATATATCTAATACTTACTATATTGCTAGCGGCTATGAGTGGGAAACTTGCCAAGGAAGTGAGACAGACAACCAACTCTTCAATGTATAAAGGTGAGCGGTGCGCAAGGGCGGCGGCGTCGTCCGCCCAATGGGGAACTGGTCAAGTCTAAAATTCGCTTCTAAAGGCGGAGTTCGAATTCCTGCGCATGCGCACGAGACGCGTTATACTCTAAGTGAGACTATGTCGGCGCCGTAATGTTTTCTAGCGTTCCGAGGCCCTACTAGCAATATATGTGTATTATATATATGGTTGCAGCAATAACTTCTTTGTCCTTGTCTTTGCAAGGAAAAGCTTGAGCTTGAGAAACAGCTGAAAGTCACTCGGTACTAGATCTGGCGAGTAAGGTGGGTGGGGGACAACCTGGAATCACAATTGATCCATTTTCTGTTGAACAATGCGATTCTTGGGAGAAGGCGCATTACCATGATGGAGTAGCGCCTTTTTTCAATAGTTGCTGCTTTCAACTGCTAATATGCCCTCTTTTTTAAAAAGTACATTAAAATCATGTATTCAAGCTTCTTTATTTTTTATTCACACTATTATGTATTTTCCATGACATAGCATGTCTAACCTCTATTATTACATTAGATAGTTTTGCTTCACGTAAGTAATTACCAAATTATATTTTTGCGCTACGAACCTATTATCACTTGTTTTCCAGTTTTTTATCTGTGACTAAAAGTCCAATTTTCCGTATCCTTGTTGGTTGGTATAATAAAACCAAAATAACAGACCCGTTAAAAAATATAACGAAACATGAGTTTGGTCCGGAACGCTGGGAAGTGCACACATGTGTGGAGTACAGTGACTATATAATCACAGTGTGGCCATATGATTGTTGGCCGCTGTGTTTTTGTCAACGTCAAAATAAGCTTGTGGAGGAAACCATGGTGATGCAATAAAAAGAATAGCATTTTTTTAACGGTGTAAGCAATATTTGGTAACAAAAAATTACTAAAGACAAAATTATTATTTGGTTAAAATTTAGGTTTGTATTAATCCTTACTGTATTTTTGTGTATAAAGTAAATATACCGAAATAATATAACTAGATCTATTTTGATACTTAAACCGTGTTCAGTAACTAAACTACATTTGATAAAATATAAAATGCCAATGTCTTATTCTAACATTAGTAGGTAACTTTTTGTAATTAACGTTGCGTTCATCTAATAGAAACAATGACCACCGTATGGCCACGCTGTGATTAAAAGGTCACTGTAGTGTGGAGTGCCGATATTGCAACCCAAATAAATTGAGACTTATCATGCTGTAAACAGAAGTTTTTTTCTAAAAAGTGGAAGGAAGTAACGTGAGATCATTTATGTGTATAATTAGAGTCGCCTGTGATTCGTGTTATACGTTTGGCAGTGCTGAAATGTATTGTCAGTCTATGTCAAATTCGATGTTAGTAGGTTAAGTTTTGTTTCTTATTTGACACAAACTGACACAAAACTTAACCTGAAAATCTCGAATTTGACATAGACTAACAATACACTTCAGTACTGCCAAATGTATAACACGAATGACAGGCCACTCTAATTATAAATTTATTTGATCATTTTTTTAGAACAATAATTAAAGAACACAGAAAGAAACCCGAGAAAAATTATAGATTAATTACGCCCAGGTAAATTCGAGCGTGTTCATAAAGCTAAAATCAGCAAAGGTCTGTGAAATCAGAGCGGCCAGAAATCACAGAATAGACTTGCAGCAATGCACAAACAGACAAGTTATGACGATAGCAAAGGGTCATCAACTGCCGACAACAGAAATCAATGCAAGCAAGCTGTGAAATTTTTGGAAGAAGTACCAAGATAGCGAAAACCCCAGTTAAAAATTGCCTAAAAACGATGGTAAACTGGAGGAACTTACGAATATGACGAGGGATTTAATTTCAAAGTAAAAGGAATTAGACATGACCAGCAGCTGTATAAAAGAGAAATTCAAGAATTAAAGCCGAAACAAAGTTTTAGCTATTTGGGAACAGTTTTCATCAGAAAACCTGAAATAAGTGAAGAAAGAGGATCAAGAATAGTGGCTGGAAACAGGTGTGTGTTTGCATTAAGTGATGTGCTTAGGAGTAAAGCGGTATCACAGCAGTAAAGATTCATATTTATATAACCGTAATAAGACCAGTAGTAGTATACGATAGTGAGGTGTGGATATTAATAAAAACAAACCAAAAGAGGCTAGCAGTGTGGGAAAAGAAATTACTATGAAAATCTTTGGGAGAAATAAAGTGGATGATGTGTGGTAAAGACAAACAAATCACAAAATATGGGAAATGTAGGTATGCCGAACCAGGCACAATAGGAGTAATTAAAGCGCAACGATTAAGATGGATGGGACATGTGAGGATGATTCCAAAGAAGTGACCAAAAGTGAAATAGGTGGAACCAGAAGAAAACAAAGTGCAAAACAAGGTGGACAGATGAAGTGAAAGAAGATTTACGAAGGCTGAAAGCTACAAGATGGAAGGAAAAAACCATAAACAGAAAGGAATGGCAAAAAGTAGTACAAGCCATGGGCCTTCAAGGCCTGTAGTGCTAAACTGTATATATCATAGAAATAACAATCACACACAATATTTGTATTATTGAACGGTATTTTTATTTTACAAAATGTGTTACACGATACTTGATCGTTAGGTGCATTATTGGGACAGGCCTAAAAAAAATAGAAAAACACACTCCTTCAGATATCATATTTCTATTTTTTTTTCGGCCTGTTCTAAAGCACTTACTGATCTTGTAGCATAATATACTATAGAAGTCCAGGATACTTTACTAGCCATTTCCATTTATAAGGAATTTGTTAATTATATAGAATAAAATTAAATTTTTAAAGGTTTCTGACAGTATCATTTCCTATGCACTATTAAATGAACTGAACACATCTCCTTTTTTATCATGTTCTAGCAGGACTTAACTCGTATTTTATTATTTTAATGATCCCAAAAACCACCAAAATCTCAAGTAATTAAGAACTAAAATATAAGGTATTCAATATCATATGCAAATGAGACACCATTTAAAAAAATTAATTTATCGCATTTCATTTGGAAATGTACTACATTTCTTCATTCAAAATCGATAATAAATGTGGTACTTTTATCATTAGCAACACTTTTATCCCTAGCAACGGCGATTCGTTTTACATTTGGCAATACTGAAGTGTGATGTTGGTGACACTATAAGTCTATGTCAAATTCGAGGTTAGTAGGTTAGGTTTTGCGTCAGTTTTAACATAGATTGACGCAAAACCTAACCTGCTAAGCTCGAATTTGACATAGACTTAAAGTGTCACCAACAACACACTTCAGTACTGCCAAACGCATAACATCAACTGAAGCTGCGTATTGTGCTTTAGTACATAGGAATGAGTTATGCGTATCTTGGTTATGTTTTGACAGTTAGTGTCACTTGTATGAAAAAATTTAATATTTTACATTCCTTATGAAATGCGATAAAATAGTATACTCAACACGTTAGAAAAGTGATGTTTTTCTCAACTTGTAGAGTAATATACTATTTACATGTTAGTAAAATATTTTTTTGTTACAGTCCAAAGAATCATCAAGTGTTTTAAGCTGTGACATATCTACAGACGATAAATACATTGTGACGGGTTCCGGTGACAAGAAAGCAACAGTGTATGAAGTAATATACTAAAAGTTGTATAAAAGGACGATGTGCAGGGGCCAGATTTGTTTATCGGATTAAGTGGACTATCTAAACGTAATAGTGTGTTTATAGTAAATTTATTTAAACACTTCTCAGTGATTTAACATGTAGGAAATGCAAAAGGACATTACCAGCCTTTCCAGTATTCTACAACACAAGACTTTTCTGAACTGAGTTTTTTGCATCTATAAACTGCAGTGTAGTTAATAATGTGTACATTTAAAATGAGTGAACAAAAAACAAAAACTGTTTTTTTATCAATTTGTATTTACACTGTTTTATGCTTAAATCTTATTGTTTTGTTTCTTGTTTACTCTTTGATTGTTACTATGTGTGTGGGTTAGATGTTGAGAAAAGCACAATTGAGAATTCTTGCCTACTTTTGAATTTTTATTCATATCTTGATGTTAGAAAACGAAAGATTAGGTAGGATATTTTTCGTAATTAAATAAAATACCTATGATAAATCTCTTGTTTACATTTGTTTTTTGTTAATTAGGTATCTATGAATATGGCAGAATAATTGTATAAAATCAGCATATTTTATATGCATCTCGCATCCTTTTTAAAATACCTGCTTATTGTAGCAAAAGAATTCCAATTTTGTTCAAGTTAACAAATTCAGTCTGTCTTCATGCTATTGAAATGTAATAGAAGTTGGTTATAGCACCTTAAGGGACCTACCATACTGGTTGGTTGTAAAAGGAGTATGCACAAAGCAGAAATTAAAATAAGAGTATTGTTAGGAAATCACCTAGCTATTTATATATACAGGGTCTGGCAACGATGCGGGGCTGGAAGGTATTTCTAAAACTTGTATAAAAGTTGTACGTGAAGATGGTGCACATTACTAAAATATTCTTGATTATAAAGGGTGGCTCAAAAAGTGCGGCAAATATACCTTACTTTTTTAAATCGACTACCCTATATTTAGGTAGCTTAAAAATTTGGCACTGAAATGGTAATTATTTTAATATAAAGTTATATGGGTCTAACTTTAACTGTTTTGGAGATATTAATGATTTTATGCAAAAAATGTTGAATTTCAGGAAGCTGCTGTAACAGAAAATAATTAAACGAAAGAAAACGTTAAGAAAAAATTGTTTTTCGTGAACTACCTTATCAGTGTAAAATGTTGACTATGGAAATTAATGCTATACGGAGTGCTGAACTTTTACAAATTTAATAATTTTGATTTTTTGTATTTTTCAAAAGCCATTTTAATGAGTTTTCTTTTGATATATTACTTCATAACCTTAAATTCAATTGTTTTTCAGATGTGCGAGTCTGAAAATAAAACAATTAAAGCCCCTTAATATGCTTTATTTTAAGAGAAAACAAACAAATAGTATTGATCTTAAGGAACTTGTACCAGAAATTATGATTTGGTTTGTTATAACCTGCAATACCTGCATATTGTTATAAGTGAGTTTGTTATAAACTGTTCTACTGTAGTAGATTTTGATTAGAAAAAGCTAACCTAAGTAGCCTTTTTTTGTTCTTGTTTCTGTAATCTCTACTTGTTAAATATTTTTTTAAGGACTGTTTACTACTACGTAAGCGACCTCTCTACAGCCCGCCCGTAAAAAGTGTCCGTAAAGACCATGTCCTGCTTACAGCCATACACGAAATTGGAAATAAATTACATTTATAAACAACAGTTGCAACGTCCTACGCACTCTCAATCATTTTAAAACGTTATTACACAAATCTAGTGTTTTGATGAAAATAAATTAAAAAAGATAGGTATGACTGAATTGTACGTAGGTATTACAAAAACTATTGTACAATACACGTCCGTTAGGGCGATTGGTTAAGTGCTACATTTTATCGATATTAATGTACGGGATGGAAGCGTGGACATTGAAGAAAGAAGACATTAAAAGATTGGAAGCGGCAGAGATGTGGATATACAGACGATTATTAAGAATATCGTGGACAGAAAGAGTGACGCATGGAGAGGTGTTTAAATGAATGAATAAGGAACTGGAAGTAGTAAAAACAGTGAAAAGAAGAAAACTACAGTATTTCGGACACATCATGAGAGGACCAAAGTATGCAATGCTACAACTCATTGTCCAAGGAAAAATACAGGGAAAAAGGAATGTTGTTGAACTATTTAGAGCAGTCGTGAATAAAGTACGAATAGCTGCGATGATTGCCAACCTCCAGTAAGGAAACGGCACCCTCAAGAAGGGCCTTTACGGCCGAGCCAGAGAGTTTGTGAGACGAGCTCGAAGAGCGAGTCGAATAATACTGGCGAGGCCTAACGGACTTCTACTGTAAAATACTATTATCGTTTTGTAAACAAGACATACTTTCTCAATCGATTTAGGTGGAAACATTTTATTGACAAAAAGACAGTGTTTTGTAAACGGTAGGCTGATTTTGCAGTTATTTTGCTATAAATGCACACCACACCTCTAAGGTAAGTAAAAATGTAGTACTGTCAACTGGGCAACTTCGGACAGTTTTTTCACAACTTTTAAAGTAATGATGCAAATTTTCTGAATTTTTCAAGAAAGATAACCTGAATTGTAACATTTGGATGATCTACTCGAAAATAAAGATTGTATTTTTTTGTTAAAGGCTGTCTAAAGTTACCTACTTAGGTGTGGCGACTTTGTACACCTACTAGAACTGTATAAAAGTTGATATTTACCAACTAGCAACCAACTTCGGACACAAAAAATTTAAAAAAATAATATTTTATTCTTCAAATACTACGAAATTATTAATTCACTCTTATAAAAAACTAGTGAATCACTCGAGCTACGCTTTGCTTTGCTAATTACACGATTTAATTAAATTAAATATAATTTAATTTTTTGTATTTTTTTGAAAATAAAAACCGGTCTACGATCGAAGTTTAAAAATTAGCAAAATTTTAAGCTATCATACAATTTAATCGGTCCAGTATTTTTGGAGAAAATAGCGAACAAAGATGCATACATTCAAAGAAAAAGACCACCGATTTTATGGAATTGATAACATTTACGTGTTAAAAACATAAAACTAAAATCTTATTCCTATAACAAAGATTACTTTTATCAAAACACAATAAAGTTATTTTAAAATAATAGAGGAGAGGAGGGTATTATGGAATATCATTTACATTTCTAAAAATAACTTTACTGGTTTTTGAATAAAAATTCCTAAAATCATCATGACTACGTACTATAACTAATTGTCATGAACTTTCACTTGTAAAAGAAAGACTATTTATTTTGTTGTTATAAAAAAAAATATTTAAGAAAAGTTACAAATGGAGGTTTAAACCATTGAAAAACTAATTAGACTTCATAAAACATAGTTATTTTTAACTATGTATAAAAATGACATTTTTAAGACTATATGCGAGTCATTTCTGCTTCTAGTCTATTTACAAAGGTCACAGATATAATCTTGTTTCTCTGCTCCGGTACA
>OW679194.1:139371853-139427840 GCA_940337035.1 Agriotes lineatus
AACTTGATTTTGTAAAACATACATTTTTAATACTTTGTTGGTCAATAACTGTAAGGAAGGACAATCTGAAGTTCTGTCACTCTTTATTATCAGTTTATTTTATCTTCCCGAATATGTCCCCAAGTGGACGGGCGTTACTTTTGTACCACCCTGTATATGGAGCAGTTGATGAAGCATAATTTGACTTGCAACTTTTTGTGTGAACTGTCTCAAAATATTTTTTTTAACGTCAAATAATTTAATGTTTTTAAAACTTAGCGTGGTCTGGAATGGTCTAGTGGAAAATTTGGCATCAGCGCCAATGTCACGGCCTGGAACAATATAGACCGCCTTAACAGTGTAGAAACAGCACTACATGTGTAGATATACCATGTAGTTCAAAAAGACTGTTTTAGGTAGAGGCGTTAGTGGAGTAGCTATATAATGATCAATATATATAAAATGCAGTCGTGTCTGTTGCAAATCTGGAAAATTCAATATGGCAGATCCAGATTCAAGCAATCTTATTACTATTACATACAGTAAATTTATTTCAACATGCAATGTGGTCTTGCCGTCTGCATGAGGATTTGATTGTTACTTGTACCTATTGGTTTCTAAGGATAGACATGCCCACACCATATGTAAATGCGTTTATTTTAAAATGCAATATAGAAATGTTACTGAGTTGGTGGAAAAATAATTATTCTACAGAGAAAGAAATTCTGTTGACCAGATGGTATAAGTACTTCAGTTTCAGCGAGTATGTGAGTTATTACATGTTACATTCCCTGTTGTTAGTTGTAATATATATTTTTCAATAAAATTACGTTTTTTTTAATAAACATATTTACACATGGTGTGGGCGTAGCCTGCCTATCCTTAGATACAAATAGATAACAAGCATCAAGACCACATTGCACATTAAAATAAATTCACTGTATAATTATGGCTCCATCAAGTATGTACCTGTTAGATAAACGACATTTGTGTCTAAATTATCGGGCTCAATGTACATAAATACCATAGTTACGCCTGGCCGAGAAAGGCTTATATACAGGGTGATTTATACCAGGAGACGAAAAATGAAAATTTGTGTTCGAGATTGGATTCTAAGCAAAAAATGTGAATTTTTTTTCGATCGGCCTTTGATTTGGAGATATTAAGGTTCAAACTTTTGAAAAATATAATTTCAAATTTCACAAAAAGCTAATAGTAGGTCATATGAAAACTTTATTTAATCACTGTAACGGTTACACTGAAAGCAAAACCATTACTTTGACTTACAACTCATGTTCGAAAAGTTCACTGCCAGCCACGATACAAGTCTGCCAACGTAAAACCACTGAATTATAAACTGCAGCAAAATCTTGTTCATTTTCAATTTTAAGTGCAGCATTCATAGTTCTTTTTCGTAATTGCTCTTCATTGTGAATTTTCTCTGTATAAACTAGTTGCTTTACGTGGCCCCAGAAGAAAAAATCCAGTGGATTTAGATTTGCCGACCTAGCAGGTCACTGAACTGGATCGCACCTACCCATCCACCTTCCATTAAAATGGTTGTCTAGCCATTCTACAGCAACCCTTGCAGAATGTGGCACCATCGTGTTGATATCACATCACAATACGCAATGCAAGTGGAACATCTGCTAATAACTCGTGCAAGTGATTATCCAACAATTCCAAGTAGGACACAGCATTTAAACGATGCGGCAGAATGTGTATTGGCAGTAGATGATCGTTGAAAATCCCACACCACGTGTTAATCAAAAATCTGTGTTGAAAAGGATTTATTATAAATGCGTGCAGATTTTGTATTGATTATACATACTCATTGTGACAGTTAATGATACCGTCCCTGGTGAAAGTAGCTTCATCGGACCACAAAATGGAACGAATAATGTGGCATTAACCAGTTCTTTTGCTTCATTTGCTAAATTACAATGCTACTTTGCTTAGAATAAGTCAGCAGAGTCAGTAGACATCATTTCAACATTATTACACTACATGGATAGCATACTGAACTATAACTTGCACATGGTACTAAATAATAGTATATTATTATATGAGCGATTTATGACAGCCATTATTCACGAAGATGACATTTGAGCCACATCCTCGCTAACGCTCGTACTCAAACCAGCCATACTTGTTCAGTAAAACATCACTTTTCTAAACTTGTTGCGTAATATACTATTGTGATTGGCTACAACCTATTGAATAATGAAAATAGAATTTTATGATTGGCTGCAAACTGTGAATTATGAATTCATAATTTACTACTGCAAATTATGATTGTTATTATTATTCAAAAATGTCCTTATAATGTGAATATCATTTAATAGGAGTAGATAAAAATTATAGAAGTATTGGTATGCAACCTGTATTCTTATGGGGATACGGAAAGTTCGTTCCCCACATTTCGTTCCCCACATTGCGTACCCCACATTTCGTTCCGGGGATATTTCATCTCCCCACATCTCGTACCCGGAAACTTCGTTCCCGAGCGAGCTCAATTTGTTTCCTAGATTACATGGTGTTGAAAAACGAGTGCAGCGATCCGAATACAGTTAGAAAATGAAAGATATTTTAATTAATTTATATTATAAGAACAAAATAAATTGCATTTATTAAAAATGACGGTTTAATCTAAGTACGTATCTTCCTGATATTTTTTATCGGGCCATAATTTCTCATTCTGAACAACTTTTCTCAGTAATATTTTGCCGTATCATGAACAAAAAGGGTAGTTTACCTGAAAAGAAAATATTTTTTGCTTAACTGTCAGGCCGACTTGTTTTTGAAAAACTGAAAATTTTCTTAAATTTCTCTACAAACCAAGCAGGAATTATAATTCCTATAACATTTTTATGTAAAACCAAAGAGCATAAACTCAATCCCGGGGCATACTGTAAATAGTTCTTATCAGTTTATTATAATAAATAAATAAATTAAAATATCTTTAATTTTCCAACTGCATTCCGATCGCTGTACTCGTTTTTCAACACCGTGTAATCTAGGAGACAAATTGAGCTCACTCGGGAACGAAGTTTCCGGGTACGAGATGTGGAGAGACGAAATATCCCCGGAACAAAATGTGGGGTACGAAATGTAGGGAACGAAATGTGGGGAACAACCTTTCCGCAAACCATTCTTATGACACAACTATAGCAAACTTGGTATACTGATCTATTTTTTCTGAAAATTCATATTATAAGCAGCACACAAAAGTGAGTGTAGTGTAGATTATATCACAGGAAATAATCACTATCCGTGCATTATTTTGAGAGCAATTCTTTATTTAATGCTGCTGTACTCAATTATTTTCTCTTTTTTACTTTTTTCCATTGGAATAAACATATCTAAGATACAATTTTGTTTTTAAATAGTTATTACTTACAAACTCTAAATAACAAACTGGGAAATATAAGTACTTAGGGAAGATTTAGTTTTATTACTACTTTTGATTATCTTAGATGTAAGTATAAAAGAAGAATAGGAACAAAAGATATAGTGGAAACAGGTGAACAATTAAAATGAAACGAAGAATACCAAGTAGAGGACAGGCAGTTACTACCAGAAACTGAATATCATGAAGTGAAAAAAAGAAGAGAGGTTATATAATAAGAAGATAAAGAGCAAGAAAAATTGATAAAGATGGTGCTTGCTCAGGGATTCCTAAGGAAATACAATTATTTATATGATTTTGTATAGCCTAATGCCTGAGTATTAAGGAACTGACATTTTTTCCTGAAAAAGCAAAACAAGAATGGATACAATAGCAATAATAAAACAAAAACAGCCAATACTATCTAGATGTGTTGCATCTTCTTCTAACACTCAATATTTCAAATCTCAACCTCTCAATTGTTTTAATTTTTATTCACCACATTCGTTTTCATTAATATTTGGGACAAAATATATCTTCAACAGTGAAATGGCTACTAATTATTTCAGTTTATATTCGAGAAATTGTCAGCTATATTTATTAAAATTGTATCCATATTCATAAATCCTGAATGCATTGTGCATAGTAAGCAGTTACAATATTCAAATGGGTTAGTACTTCAGATATTTGCTCATATTGATTCATCGTTTAATTTGTGCAAGCATTTGCAATTAGTTTATATCCTGAAAATATTGCCTTTTTTAGGCTACCATATAAATTGTTTTTTTAAGTGAGATATACCCTTATACACCTCACTCTCACATAGCCTTGGTTTTATAGGTAGTAGGTATTGCATATACCTAACATTTTTACTATATTTTTAATTTCAGGGCTTATTCATTTCATATGAATGGAGAAGGTCAACTGCAACCAGTTCCCTTTCCAACAGATGCTTTAATTGGTCCAGGAATTCCTAGACATGCTAGACAAATAAATACCTTAAACCATGGCGAAGTAGTTTGTGCAGTTACCATCTCCAATCCTACTAAATATGTCTATACTGGAGGAAAAGGCTGTGTTAAAGTATGGGATATAAGTCAGCCAGGTTCCAAAACTCCCGTTTCTCAGCTAGATTGCTTAGTAAGATTATTTCTATTAATGATCGGTGCATATTTAATTATTCTCATCTTTTAGCAACGAGACAATTACATTAGATCTGTCAAACTGTTACCAGATGGAAGAACACTTATAGTTGGAGGAGAAGCAAGCAATCTTTCAATTTGGGACTTGGCCAGTCCGACCCCTCGCATCAAAGCTGAGTTGACATCAAGTGCTCCCGCTTGTTATGCATTAGCTATAAGCCCAGACTCGAAAGTGTGTTTTAGTTGTTGTTCGGACGGAAACATTGCTGTGTGGGATCTTCACAATCAGACACTAGTCAGGCAGTTTCAGGGTCATACAGATGGGGCATCTTGTATAGATATTTCAGCTGATGGTACAAAATTGTGGACGGGTGGTTTAGACAACACAGTAAGAAGTTGGGATCTAAGAGAAGGCAAGCAGCTGCAGCAACATGACTTCAGCTCCCAGATCTTCTCTTTAGGATACTGCCCAACAGGCGAGTGGCTGGCAGTTGGAATGGAAAATTCGCATGTCGAAGTATTACATGCATCTAAGCCTGATAAATACCAGTTACATTTACACGAGAGCTGTGTTCTTAGTTTAAGATTTGCCTCTTGTGGTAAATGGTTTGTGTCAACAGGGAAGGATAATTTATTAAATGCGTGGAGAACACCATATGGAGCTAGCATTTTTCAGGTAATGTTTGTCGTTTTTTTTTCAAATATTTGGATATAGTGAAACTATCCTGCAAACTTTAAATTTGACCTAGTGGTATCACTGGTGTTCTAGGAATTTATTACTTGGCTTCATTGGCAAACTTAATGGCAATGAATTAAAGTATGGTTTAAAGTATTCATTGTAAATAATAGCAGCAGATTTTCTAAAATTAACCACATACGGTTACCAAGTACCGGGTGTCTTAAAATGAATTACATCTAGTATGCTTTGAATTTCCCGTAATGCAATCTAAAATTTTACTTAAAATTGGCAAGACTGTAAGTCTATGTCAAATTCGACGTTAGCAGGTTAGATTTTGCGTCAGTTTTGACACAAACTGACGCAAAACATAACCTGATAACCTCGAATTTGACATAAACTTACAGTATTGCCAATTTCAAGTAAAATTTTAGATTGCATTATGGGAAATTCGAAGCATACTAGATGTAATTCATTTTAAGACACCCGGTATATTACAACTATCTTTAGATACTGCACCTATGTTTAAATATACGGTAACATTTTCTGCTCTTAAAGAGATACTAAAAAATAAGGAGAAGCTTTATAATTTTTTATAGAAAAGATGGTAACAGGATATATTAACTCAGCTTTTTAAAAGCTAATGTGTAACTGTACTGCATATAAATCATTCTTGCAGATACTTTAAAAATTTTACCTCTAGCAAAATTCTAGTAAGGCTCCAACAACCAGTAACTGCTACCTCTACTTCATATACTTAGACATTAAATAACTGCTAACAAATAAACAAACAATAAACCATGCTGTATCTCTTTGTAATTATTGCTGAAGAACAGTTGCTTTAATTAAATTTATTACTATTATTATTATTTACTGTTATTGAAATGTGCTTGGGTAAAATATCCTGTATGCTGTGTGTGTAATGTATTTCTTTTTGAGCATTTAATCTTCACTTTTATCTACATTATAATAATAATATACTACATGCCTAATTAATAAGAGGGCGGGTAGCTGAGAGGTAAAACATTTGTGCTTGCAATCAGCAGGTAGTGAGGTTGAACCTCACACCTGGACCTTGATTTTATCTCACACTTTCCAGCCACCATACAAACACCTTCGGTGGTGGTCGTCGCCCGTATGGAAGGACATTCTTTTTTAATTCAAGGGGTTAGGCTGGCCACCTGCCCTGGCCGCAGCTTAAGATGGCTTACAAAAACCACATTTTATGTGGTTATTAACTGGCTCTCTTCTCTAAGAAGAAGAAGACGCCAATTAGCCCATATTGTATGAAGCTCAATACCAACCAATCCGACGTGTTTAGAAATATAATATCCATAACTTAAAATAATATCCATTCTGATAGAAAAACTATAACAAGTACTTATTTGATATGAATTCTGGGGAAAAATGCAGTATCGTGGACCACTCTAAAATACCTTGCAATTGTTCGCGAAGTTCTCTTTGTAACAGCAGCAGCAGCAACTTAATCTACCATTCCTGGAGCTAGTAATATAGGTGGATACTAAATACACACAAATCTTAAACTGCAGCTAACCTAAAATGATAGCTCCTGCGCATGAGGCAAAAGTGGTCTACGATACTGCAGTTTAGCCAATTTTGAACAATAACAAAAATTGGACTTGATAGCTATATTACAGGACTAATAATTAATGTGAATTTATGAAAAACTAAACAAAGAAATAAATACTTCAACTGATATTCAGAAATACGACGAGTCTTTAAACACCAGAGAAGCCTTTCAAAACATCAAGGAATCAACCAGAAATTTTAAAGCTGTAATAGTTGAAAATGGACTACTAATCAGTAAGCTTTACAAAATGATTAAAACATTGCCTCGTTACTGTGAGAAACTGTATACTAATAAATATTCTGATAGAAATAACAGTATAGTTGACTTCGACAAAGAACCAGATATCTTACTAGATGAAGTGCAACGAGCAATCTAAGTTGATAATATCTAAATCTCATGGAGTTGACTCGCTGAAATTCTTAGAATAATATCAGAAAGATACCTAGATAAAAATAATACATACCGGGTGAATATTCCAAAACCGATCATAGGCAATTAACATGGGAAAAAGGTTTTTCGCAGATTCCTGCACCCCATTTTAACGTAGAGGGTTTATAATGACACCAATCAAAAGAAGATTTTTTTTATCATCTAGTGATATGCGAATTAGTTAATTTTCAGTTGTATTTCTCATTATTTTATCAAAAATTCGCAATAAATTCAATTCGGAAAATCATGTTGAGCCATGACTCGTAAGACAATAAACAGATTCAAACATCATTTAAGTGACAGATTCATTATGCCGCTGGAGAAGGGCGGAGCCCCGAGGGTCCCTTGCAGAGGGGCGGATCCCCGAGGGCCCCCCTAGAGAAGGGCGGAGCCCCGAGGGCCCCCTTGAAGAGGGGCTGAGCCCCGGGGGCCCCTTGGAGAGGAGCGGAGCCCCAAGGACCCCTTTCTTTGGTCAGGTGGACGGCAGAGGGAGGCAGGGGCGGAGTGTGTAAAAGAACGAAATGGCCCAACGTAATAGCCCTAAAAATGGTGGTAAATAGGATAGACCGCGCAATAGCGCTCGCAGCCCCGTTTATTTCCGATAAAATAATAAATAAATATAACTGAAAATTAACTAATTGGCATATCATTAGATGAGAAAAAAACCTTCTTTCGATTGGTGTCATTATAAACCCTCTTAAGTTAAAATGGGGAGCAGCAATCTGCGAAAAACCTTTTTTTTTCCCATGTTAATTGTCTATGGTCGGTTTTGGAATATTCACCCGATATGTGGCAACACATCTGGCATTCAATGAAATGGTCTGAGGAATGGACACCTTCAATAATAATATCTTTGCACAGAAAAGGCCCTACTAATTACATTTAACAACTATATATATCCAGACAAATCGCTCCAGCGCAGCCAGGCTTTGTAACAAGTAGAGGTATTGGGAAACAAAACCAGAAGCTAAGACAAAAATAGAGAACTCCAGAGAGTACCTATTATACATTGATGTACTTATGTTTCATTGACTGCTTCAAGATTTTTTGATAGTGTACGATGGCACGCCACTGTGGGCAACCATGATTGATGTACTTACAAGCATGGTGTAAAGAATACAAGGTGAAACGTTCCCGGAGATGCGCAGTCGTTTAGAAAGTAGAGTGGAGATTCCAACCAATCCCCAATGTGCCTAGTAAAAAAATCTATCATGGTGTAACTATGGCCGCGAGCGTATATTGTTGCTAGCACTGTCAGTGTATGTCAAATTCGAGGTTAGCAGATTAGGTTTTTCGTCAATTTGACACCAACTGACGCAAAACCTAACCTCAAATTTGACATCGACAGCGTCTTCAACAATACACTTCAGTACTACCAATCGTGCCCTTTGTTGGCTCATTTTTTATTGATTGAATTTGAGGTCCGCCCACAATGCATCCATTCTGCGGAATGTTACACCTTGTATTCTATGCACCATGCTTATGAGGATGATTTGATGGGACGGGGGGCTTGAAATGAAAAACATGAGTTAGTGCGTTTTTTTTTTATTGCATTTTTAACACTTGAAGCAGCAGTGCTAAAGCTCTATTGTGCCTGTTCTATAATGATCAGCTTTAAGGTTGTCAAAATACTCCGTTGCAGCAATAACTTCTTTGTCCTTGTCCTTGCAAGGAAAAGCTTGAGCTTGGGAAGCAGCTGAAAGTCACTCGGTACTAGATCTGGCGAGTAAGGTGGGTGGGGGACAACCTGGAATCACAATTGATCCATTTTCTGTTGAACAATGCGATTCTTGTGGGAAGGCGCATTATCATGACGGAGTAGTGCCTTTTTCAATAGTTGCTGCTTTCAACTGCTTTTTTAAAAAGTACATTAAAATCATGTATTCAAGCTTCTTTATTTTTTATTCACACTATTATGTATTTTCCATGACATAGTATGTCTAACCTCTATTATTACATTAGATAGTTTTGCTTCACGTAAGTAATTGCCAAATTATATTTTTGAACTAGAAACTAGTATCACTTGTTTTCTAGTTTTTTATCTGGGACTAAAAGTCCAATTTTCAGTATCCATGTTGGTTGGTATAACAAAAACAATATAACGGTCCCAGGACTATTATATAAAATAATTTTGTATTTTGTTACTATAGAAACATGAGTTTGGTCCGGAACGCTGGGAAGTGCACACATGTGTGGAGTACAGTGACTATATAATCACAGTGTGGTCATACGATTATTGGCCGCTGTGTTTTTGTCAACGTCAAAATAAGCTTGTGCAGGAAACCATGGTGATGTAATAAAAAGAATAGCATTTTTTAACGGTGTAAGCCATATTTCGTAACAAAAAATTACTAAAGGCAAAATTATTATTTGGCTAAAATTTAGGTTTGCATTCATTAATCCTTCCTGTATTTTTGTGTATAAAGTACCAGAAATTTACCGAAATAATATAACTAGATCTATTTTGATACTCAAACCGTGTTCAATAACTAAACTACATTTGATAAATTATAAAATAACTTGGAAAACTAATGGCGGATTTTGCGTTCATCTAATAGAAACCATGACCACCGTATGGCCACACTGTGATTAAAAGGTCACTGTAGTGTGGAGTGCCGATATTGCAACCCAAATAAATTGAGACTTATCGTGCTGTAAACATAAAGTATCTTTCTAAAACGTGGAAGGAAGTAACGTGAGATCATTTAAATGTATAATTAGAGTCGCCTGTGATTCGTGTTATACGTTTGGCAGTGCTGAAGTGTATTATCAGTCTATGTCAAATTCGATGTTAATAGGTTAAGTTTTGTGTCAAATAACAAACAAAACTTAACCTATTAACATCGAATTTGACATAGACTGATAATACACTTCAAATCTTGAATTTGACATAGACTGACAATACACTTCAGTACTGCCAAATGTATAACACGAATCACAGGCCACTCTAATTATAAATTTATTTGATCATTCTTTAGAACAATAATTAAATAACACAGAAAGAAACCCAAGAAAAATTATAGATTAATTACGCCCAGGTAAATTCGAGCGTGTTCATAAAGCTAAAATGAGCAAAGGTCAACTGTGAAATCAGAGCGGCCAGAAATCACAGAATAGACGTGCAGCAATGCACAAACAGACAAGTTATGACGATAGTAAAGGGTCATCAACTGCCGACAACAGAAATCAATGAGAAGCAAGCAAGATAAAAACCCCAGTTAAAAATTGCCTAAAAACGATGGTAAACTGGAGGAACTTACGAATATGACGAGGGATTTAATTTCAAAGTAAAAGGAATTAGACATGACCAGCAGCTGTATAAAAGAGAAATTCAAGAATTAAAGCAGAAACAAAGTTTTAGCTATTTGGGAACAGTTTTCATCAGAAAACCTGAAATAAGTAAAGAAAGAGGGTCAAGAATAATGGCTGGAAACAGGTGTGTGTTTGCATTAAGTGATGTGCTTAGGAGTAAAGCGGTATCACAGCAGTAAAGATTCATATTTATATAACCGTAATAAGACCAGTAGTAGTATACGATAGTGAGGTGCGGATATTAATAAAAACAAACCAAAAGAGGCTAGCAGTGTGGGAAAAGAAATTACTATGAACATCTTTGGGAGAAATAAAGTGGATGATGTGTGGTAATGACAAACAAATCACAAAATATGGGAAATGTAGGTATGCCGAACCAGGCACAATAGGAGTAATAAAAGCGCAACGATTAAGATGGATGGGACATGTGAGGACGATTCCAAAGAAGTGACCAAAGTGAAATAGATGGAACCAGAAGAAAAGGAAGTCCAAAACAAGGTGGATAGATGAAGTGAAAGAAGATCTACGAAGGCTGAAAGTGACAAGATGGAAGGAAAAAACCACAAACAGAAAGGAATGGCAAAAAGTAGTACAAGCCATGGGCCTTCAAGGCCTGTAGTGCTAAACTGTATATATCATAGAAATAACAATCACACACAATATTTGTATTATTGAACGGTATTTTTATTTTACAAAATGTGTTACACGATACTTGATCGTTAAGTGCATTATTGGGACAGGCCTAAAAAATAGAAAAACACACTGCTTCGGATATCATATTTCTAACTTTTTTTCGGCCTGTTCTAAAGCACTTACTGATCTTGTAGCATAATATACTATAGAAGTCCAGGATACTTTACTAGCCATTTCCATTCATAAGGAATTTGTTAATTATATAGAAAAAAAGGTTTCTGACAGTATCATTTCCTATGCACTGTTAAATGAACTGAACACATCTCCTTTTTTATCATGTTCTAGCAGGACTTAACTCGTATTTTTTTAATTTAAAAACCACCAAAATCTCAAGTAATTAAGAACTAAAATATAAGGTATTCAATATCATATGCAAATGAGACACCATTTAAAAAAATTAATTTTACATGTTAGTAAAATATTTTTTTGTTACAGTCCAAAGAATCATCAAGTGTTTTAAGCTGTGACATATCTACAGACGATAAATACATTGTGACGGGTTCCGGTGACAAGAAAGCAACAGTGTATGAAGTAATATACTAAAAGTTGTATAAAAGGATGATGTGCAGGGGCCAGATTTGTTTATCGGATTAAGTGGACTATCTAAACGTAATAGTGTGTTTATAGTAAATTTATTTAAACACTTCTCAGTGATTTAACATGTAGGAAATGCAAAAGGACATTACCAGCCTTTCCAGTATTCTACAACACAAGACTTTTCTGAACTGAGTTTTTTGCATCTATAAACTGCAGTGTAGTTAATAATGTGTACATTTAAAATGAGTGAACAAAAAACAAAAACTGTTTTTTTATCAATTTGTATTTACACTGTTTTATGCTTAAATCTTATTGTTTTGTTTCTTGTTTACTCTTTGATTGTTACTATGTGTGTGGGTTAGATGTTGAGAAAAGCACAATTGAGAATTCTTGCCTACTTTTGAATTTTTATTCATATCTTGATGTTAGAAAACGAAAGATTAGGTAGGATATTTTTCGTAATTAAATAAAATACCTATGATAAATCTCTTGTTTACATTTGTTTGTTGTTAATTAGGTATCTATGAATATGGCAGAATAATTGTATAAAATCAACATTTTTTATATGCATCTCGCATCCTTTTAAAATACCTGCTTATTGTAGCAAAAGAACTCCAATTTTGTTCAAGTTAACAAATTCAGTTTGTCTTCATGCTATTGAAATGTAATAGAAGTTGGTTATAGCACCTTAAGGGACCTACCACACTGGTTGGTTGTAAAAGGAGTATGCACAAAGCAGAAATTAAAATAAGAGTATTGTTAGGAAATCACCTAGCTATTTATATATACAGGGTCTGGCAACGATGCGGGGCTTGAAGCTATTTTTAAAACTAGGAGAGTTACATAAGAATCGCTTGTATAAAAGTTGTACATGAAGATGGTGCACCTTACTAAAATATTCTTGATTATAAAGGGTGGCTTAAAAAGTGCGGCAAATATAACTTACTTTTTTAAATCGACTACCCTATATTTAGGTAGCGTAAAAATTTGGCACTGAAATGGTAATTATTTTAATATAAAGTTACATGGGTCTAACTTTAACTGTTTTGGAGATATTAATGATTTTATGCAAAAAATGTTGAATTTCAGGCAGCTGCTGTAACAGAAAATTATTAAACGAAAGAAAACGTTAAGAAAAAATTGTTTTTCGTGAACTACCTTACCAGTGTAAAATGTTGACTATGGAAATTAATGCTATATGGAGTGCTCAACTTTTGAAAATTTAATAACTTTGATTTTTTGTATTTTTCAAAAGCCATTTTAATGAGTTTTTTTCTGATATATTACTTCATAACCTTAAATTCAATTGTTTTTCAGATATGCGAGTCTGAACATAAAACAATTAAAGCGCCTTAATATGCTTTATTTTAAGAGATAACAAACAAATAGTATTGATCTTAAGGAACTTGTACCAGAAATTATGATTTGGTTTGTTATAACCTGCAATACCTGCATATTGTTATAAGTGAGTTTGTTATAAACTGTTCTACTGTAGTAGGTTTTGATTAGAAAAAGCTAACCTAAGTAGCCTTTTTTTGTTCTTGTTTCTGTAATCTAAAAGTATTTTTGTAATACCTACTTGTTAAATATTTTTTTAAGGACTGTTTACTACTACGTAAGCGACCTCTCTACAGCCCGCCAGTAAAAAATGTCCGTAAAGACCATGGCCTGCTAAATTGTGTGCCAAACGTCAAAGTGCGAATGGTTAAGTGCTACATTTTATCGATATTAATGTACGGGATGGAAGCGTGCACATTGAAGAAAGAAGACATTAAAAGATTGGAAGCGGCAGAGATGTGGATATACAGTCGATTATTAAGAATATCGTGGACAGAAAGAGTGACGCATGGAGAGGTGTTTAGACGAATGAATAAGGAACTGGAAGTAGTAAAAACAGTGAAAAGAAGAAAACTACAGTATTTCGAACACATCATGAGAGGACCAAAGTATGCAATGCTCCACTCATTGTCCAAGGAAAAATACAGGGAAAAAGGAATGTTGTTGGAAGAAGAACCTCCTGGCTATGCAACCTCAGAAAATGGCATGGCTGCAGCACCATTGAACTATTTAGAGCAGCCGTGAATAAAGTACGAATAGCTGCGATGATTGCCAACCTCCAGTAAGGAAACGGCACCCTTAAGAAGGGCCTTTACTGCCTCGCCAGTATTATTCGACTCGCTCTTCGAGCTCGTCTCACAAACTCTCTGGCTCGGCCGTAAAGGCTATCCTAACGGACTTCTACTGTAAAATACTATTACCGTTTTGTAAACAAGACATACTTTCTCAATCGATTTAGGTATAAACATTTTATTGACAAAAAGACAGTGTTTTGTAAACGGTAAGCTGATTTTGCAATTATTTTGCTATAAATGCACACCACACCTCTAAGGTAAGTAAAAATGTAGTACTGTCAACTGGGCAACTTCGGACAGTTTTTTCACAACTTTTAAAGTAATGATGCAAATTGTCTGAATTTTTCAAGAAAGATAACCTTAATTGTAACATTTGGATGATCTACTCAAAAATAAAGATTGTATTTTTTTTGTTAAAGGCTGTCCGAAGTCACCTACTTAGGTGTGGCGACTTTGTACACCTAGTAGAACTATAAAAGTTGATATTTACCAACTAGTGACCGACTTCGGACACAAAAAATTAAAATAAAATAATATTTTATTCTTCAAATACTACGAAATTATTAATTCACTTTTATAAAAAACTAGTGAATCACCCGAGCTGCGCTTTGCTTTGCTAATTAAACGATTTAATTAAATTAAATATAATTTAATTTTACTTTAATTTTTCGTACTTTTTTGAAAATAAAAACCGGTCTACGATTGAAGTTTAAAAATTAGCAAAATTTTAAGCTATCATACAATTTAATCAGTCCAGTATCTTTGAAGAAAATAGCGAACAAAGATACATACATTCAAAGAAAAAGACCACCGATTTTATGGCATTGATAACATTTACGTGTTAAAAACATAAAACTAAAATCTTATTCTTATAACAAAGATTACTTTTATCAAAACACAATAAAGTTATTCTGAAATAATAGAGGAGAGGAGGTTATTGTAGAATATCATTTACATTTCTAAAAATAACTACTGGTTTTTGAATAAAAATTCCAAAAATCATCATGAGTACGTACTATAACTAAATGTATGAACTTTTACTTGTAAAAGAAAGACTATTTATTTTTTGTTATATAAAAATTATTTAAGAAAAGTTACAAATGGAGGTTTAAACCATTGAAAAACTAATTAGACTTCATAAAACATATCATATTTTTAAGACTGTGTCCAAGTCATTTCTGTTTCTAGTCTATTTACAAAGGTCACAGATATAATCTTGTTTCTCTGCTCCGGTACAGCCAAGGTGAGCCCACAGAGAACAGCTGAAGCATTGAATCCAAATTTCCTGTCGTTGATCTTCGGAGAATTTTCGGTTACAGAAGATACCTACATTCAGCATCTTTGTTTTCCGGTTCTTTACCTGGTATTCCATAATACCCAACACGCCATCTTGGAAAATGAACCTTTAAACTGATAGACAAAACATTGTCAGCTAAAAAACAACCGCAGTATAACAAACGACAATATCAATGTTCAAGTCACATGTGTACTAGTAGGTTAAAATGTTTGAAAACTCACCTGCAAAAACTCTTGAAAATCACAAAACACACTTTGTTCTCTAGCGAGTGGTTCAACAACAACCAGCTGTCAACTCTCACTGCACTGCATCATGGGAGTTTTTCTTGAGTAGTTTATGGTATTCCCACGTAATAGCAGCACCAAACAGAGCCGAAATCTCGGTATTCCATATTTCCCGACTATTCCATAATACCCTCCTCTCCTCTACCATCGGGCAGATTTTGGAATTTATATCGCTCTCTTAGAATCTGTATAGGCTAAGGTGTCTTGATGTCAATTTGACGTATCTCTTCTTTAACAGGGTATGGACACATATTATACCTTCCTCCCTTTTTCAGTCACATAGTAAATTAATTATTGTCATGTTGGCACTACTTTCCAATTTACATATATTCATAAACGTTCCAGAAAAACATTATTAGAAGGTATTTTATTGTATTATATTCATGAAAACTATTTGATATGCCCTGCATTTTAGAATTTGCATACTGGAAAAGTGTGTACAAATAAATTCAGCGAAATTGTCGTAATATTTATTTAATCTATAATAATAGTATATTATATCATGAGGGACTAAAGTGCACCATTTAATCCCGCAAGTGAAGTTTGTTGCCTCGAGGGCGAAGCCCGAGGGCAACAACCACTCAAGGGATTTAGGCACTTTAGCCCCGAGGTATATACGCTATTTTTTGCACTTTTGGGAACATTATCATCAAACATTTTCAAAGATTTGGAATCTGTCAATTTGGAAACTGACAATTACAATTTATTAACAATTGAATTGCAGCAGGTCCTGGATAGCTTGAATCAGTTGGCAGTACTGAAGTGTATTGTCAGTACATGCCAAATTCGAGATTTGCAGGTTAAGTTTTGCGTCAGTGTGTGTCAAATGACGAACAAAACCTAACCTACTAACCTCGTGTGTACATAAATTTACCATAGTTACGGTATCATTTTTACTTTAGTCCCTAGGGATTAAATGAGCTACTTTAGTCCCTGTTTACGGTGACTAAAGTATCAACTTTAGTCCCGGAAGTGCAAAAAGTTAAATTATTCATGTTAGGCCAATGTATGCGCATCATCATGAAACATAACCTATAATTTGGCAATGTCAAGTAGTTAAAGACCATTTACACGAATACAAGAATTTCTGGTACAGTGATGTTACAAGTTCTCTCTGTCTAACATTCACGTGCATTAGAAAGAGAAGACCAATGTCTTACAACATGCGCTACTTTCTACAAATTTTCGTTAAAAGTTTCTTACTTTTAACTAGCCTTGTAACGTCACTGTACCAAAAATTCTTGTTTGTGTAAATGGCTCTTTAGTTATTGTTACTAAAATTGAACAAAGAGAAAAGTATGTCATATTCAAAAGTGCTGTAGAGTGAGAGGGAACAACGATCTGTCCGTACCCTGGTAAAGTACAGATACGTCAAGTTGACATCAAGACACCCTACTACAGGTACCAATCATTGGTAAATATTTGATTTGGCGATATTGCTTTCATCAGGAAGAGCAGAAAAATAGAGCCATACTTCCTTATTTGTTTTTGCTGGATAGACCTGGTCATGAAGTTACAAAAGATATATATTTTACATAGTAAATGATTTCAGTATTAAATAAAGGCCGCAAAAAAGAATAATACGGCCATATTTTACACAGTAGTCAGTCAACATCAATAAACCTATGAATAATAATATTAATGAGCAGCAACTTAAAAATGAGAGAAAATAGGTCATCAAATCCAATTATGTAGTAAATTGCTCTTTGCAAATCAGTACAAAGAGATAGTTACGTGGGTCGTGTAAATACCCAGTGGGTAGGATATTTATAAATGGATATTTATGAAATTTGTAATATTTATAAAGCTCACTTAACTTTTACCCACCTAATAGTGTTATTTTAATACAATCAAATATACTTAATTCAGAATCGAGAGAGCAAAATCTGCAACCCAAGTTACAAATATGAGCAGTACCTTCTACCTTTATGATTGTCGCTATAAGATATAATAAAGGCCGTTTCCAATTTTTTAAAAATTGAAATATGTAAAAATAATGTGCATCATGGACTCCAAAAGATGGAGGACTTCTTGTTCATTTTATATGAGGCTTCCCTTTCCAAAATTAGCCTTCCCCACTTTTAAAAAAAAATGAGTTAGATACATCAAAAGACGCAGAATTTCAAGCAGTATTTTAATATGAACTAAAAACGGACCAAAACTTGTCATATCCCATTGAAAACGTTGGGAGAAATTTCAACAACAATCCAAAAGTTGCCTTATCCAGTGACAGTTCTAAAGCAGAACTCGCCTTATCTACTGAACCAATCACTGGGCGGCTGGCGCTTGCGTATTATAATGAATTTGCGTTGTGTACAGTCATAGTTTGATTAGTTTGGTTACGTTTGCATTACTAATAATGAAGATTATTAATTCGCTTTGAAAAATTATTTTGCTGTACTGGACTGTCATGGAATTGGAAAGTAGCATAGTGCCATCGTTACCGGGAAAGGGAAGAAAACGAGCTAGTGACCCTTCCAAATGGAAAAAGGAGGTGCAAAAGCGTGCTAGGTATGTAGGTTATGTACCAGCTTTACAGATTTATCTTTTAATTTAATTAAATCAAACGAAAATAATGTAAGTATTTTTTTCTGATGTATTCATTCTTTTATAATATAGACATGCTCCCTCTGGCTTGCCGCGTCGTCCTGAATGCAAGCATGATGGAAAAAGATATAAATGCAACAAGCTTACTATGAGGGATGTTTGCGAGTTTCACTCAAATTTTTATATTTGTCGCACTAAAGTACAGCAACATGTTTATATTTTAAAATATTGCAAAGCAGCTGTACCAAAAAGAGAGAGAGCTGTGAAAGAAGGGAGCAGTCGAAAACATATTTCGGTGCAATATTACGTGAAGATCGCTGACTGCAGGTCATTTGGTGTTCAACTATGTCAAAAAGCTTTTCTGAACATTCTAAACGTATCGAAGGATAGGGTTCAGAGAATTGCACGAAATCATTTAGCAAGTGGCAAATTGCCGCAAGAAAACAGGGGAGGAGATACATGCAGTAAGGGTTATGAAGAACGCAGGGTTTCTGTTAAAAAAATTATTGAAAAATTGAAAGGCGTTGCAAGCCACTACTGTAGATCTAAAACTACGACTAGGCAATATTTACCTAGTGAACTAAACATTTCCAAGATTTGGGCTATGTACAATAGTAGTGTGCCAAAAGAATTAACTGCGAAAAAAACTTTCTTTCGTAAAATTTTCGATCAAGATTACAATATTGGGTTTGGCACACCAGTCACCGACGCTTGTTCTTGTTGTATTGCATTAGGAGAAAGATATAAATCAAAAACTGATCAAAAAAAAAAAGGAAGCTATAGGTGTTGAGAGACAACTGCATAAGTTAAAAGCCAAGTCATTTTCAGAAAACTAAAGGAAGAACAAGAAAATATGATTACATTGTCGTTTGATTGTCAAAAAATTCAGTAAATCCCAAAGTTTCAGATCAAATTGCCCGTTACAGTCGACAACTATACACCTACAACTTCACTATTGTAGTGGGTTTGTCAGGTTCTCGACTGACTTCTGAAAATGTCTTTATCTATACATGGATGGAACATGAATACCATAAGGGGTCGAACAAAATAGCATCTGCTGTTTTGGACTGCTTATCAAAAACCGATTTATTCCATTGTTCCCTTATTAGATTGTGCACCAATGGATGCGGAGGCCAAAATCGCAATACCACTGTTATTGGAGCATGTAGCTACTTTCTGTCAACTTTAGCTCCAGAGTCTGTTAAATCTATTGAACTGGTATTTCCAATTCCAGATCATTCGTTTCTACCTTCCAACAGGGTGTTTGGAAGGATAGAAAAATTTCTAAAAAATTACCCACAATTACAAATCCAAGGAAATACGTAGAAATTTTTAAAGATTACGGCACCGTTAGGGAATTGGGAAAAGATTGCCCAGTAAGAGACTGGAAGACAGAAGCGGGCATCTATCTAAATGCTGTTGGTTCATGTCATTTCAAGTTTTGTTCTATGAAAAGGTTTTTCTTTTAAGGACAACCCTGGGAAACATTCACGTACAAGGTGAAATGCATTACAATTCGAACAACGGAGTGGCAAAGTCGATTTTAAGGAAAGGAAAGAGGATCGGTGGAATGAATCCTACAGTAATAAAGTCGGGAGTTGTGGTAAAGCCCGCAAAGTTGCAAGATGTTAATAAATTATTAAAGAAACATTTTGGAGTTGATTGGATTACTAATCGTACAGAAGGGTTGCAATTTTACAAAGACTTACTGAGTGCTCTAGAAAACAAACAGTTGCTAGAAAACGAAAATGATAATATTATAGATGATGGCTACGAAGAACCAAACGACTTTTGTGAAAGACGTGTTGACTATGAAGAGGACGGTGTGGTCATGACTGTATAATAATAATATATCAAAACTTTCAATGTATTATAATCAATAAAGTTGCCTAAGATCATGTGTTATTTTTTTTTATGAAATCTTCTTCTAAATAAAGAAACACAACATTAATGTTTCAGAATTTGCTGTTTAAAATAAATGAAATACCATTACTTTCATTCCAAAACTAGTTTAATCCAACATGTCATAACAGAACTTGTCTTATCCAAATTTACAGTCAGGATATTTACATTATTTGCAGCTCTATTTTAAATATTTTATGCAGAAGCGGTAATAGACACACATATGGTGCCAGTGCACAACACCAAAGTCATTAGTTTAAAAAGATAACTATGGACTAGTTTTTTGGATTTTCTGTAAAATTAGTTCGAGTGGAGAAGGCGATTTTTGGAATGGGAGGCCTCATATACAATGTAAACAATTTCATCCAATGCTAATTTAAGATTAATAATAAATGTGAATTGATATATAAAAAACCTAATGAAATAAACTTGAAAAAGACCACGAGCGTCAAAACGTTGTCTAAAAGGAAATGAAAATCTTAATGTGACTTATAAAGAAACTATCAACCATTAATGTTGGTATAATATTTACTTATATAGGTAAAGTAAAGTAAAGTAAAGTTCGGGCACTTCAATTCATATAGGAACATGGCCCAAGACAAGGCAAGTCAGGATTGCCGAAATACCTTTTTCCGAAACCCAGTCAATGTGACACACCGTTAACGGCATACTGGATGATGTGGTTAACATCACGCCTTTGACGACTGCCTCACTTTCCCTACTTCCACAACTGTGGTTTTGGTACCCAATTTTCAAAGCGACTGGGTAGGCCGCCCGCCAGTTGCCAGATGTGGGGATTGAACCCTGTACCGTGACCACCGCAGCCTGAGCTCCCTAACCGCTCGGCCACGCTGGTGATTGACTTATATAGGTACATATTAAAAAACAATCTTAATAAAGCAAAACAAATCATAAAATTATATAGAGAACATTATATATTTTGGGAAGTAGATATCAGTGCAGCTATTTTAATCTACATTTGTATATAATCCGGATAGAACTCTTTAACTTACCAATCAACCATACTGGTTAGATTAGTTTTATGATATTTGTAAACGAGACCATAAATACTCATTTAAATATCCATTTTGGGTATTTACCCAGGTAAATATCCCGGGTATTTACCCTTAAAAATAAATACTTGGGTAGGGTTGAGAATTGTCGTGTAGATGAACCCTACCTTTTATACTACCAGAGGTATAATAAATATTATTATTATTATTATTATTATTTACATCACTACAAGAGACGAATCTGCTGATTAACCAATACGTACCAGAAATGCATATAAGAAAACAATAGATATTTTGTGTGAGGTGTTCAACCAATTTTAACTTAAAACCAATCATAATTAACCTTTCGGTTAACCAACTGCTTAAATAATTTAAATAAGTTATAAAGGATCCATTATTATTAATATTTTATTCAATAATAAATTTCAGGAATGATTTTTTCAAAGCAAACATTTAGTAGAATTATTTTTACGCTTGCATGATTTAAAGCAAAGTTTGTGAATGAATTTGGTATAGATCATTTGAATATTTCTAAATATTGAAATCTATTTATAATAACAATTTTTCTGGAATGCTGCCCAGAGCTGATAAGCCATCACGATTAGTTGTTAAACTGGTGCCAAGCGCATACGATAATTAATATTTTTGTTTTTCCAGGATGACAATTACAACCATATAATTAATTAGTGTTATAGATGTTTCAATAAAGATTAGAATTAAAATGACGATAATAAACTTAAGGTTTCATGGAACCCTTTTATAAATAGTTTTTAACTTAAACAACTTCTCAAAAATTCTGTATAAATAACACCATCACCCAACATTCCAATTAACCATACAGAATAATTAATAAAACGAAACTAGAAGATTATTCATAGTGCAAATTGAAATTCTTTAAAATGCGTGCGATTGTGGAGTTCAACTTTCGAATGAACCCTGAAACAAAGTCACATAGATAATATATTGCCTGGCACTACGCAATCGAAACGTATAAACATATATAGCCTATGTATCGAGAGATCCAAAAAAAACTGTTCCTCAGCGGGCTGTGGAAATTCAACGTATGAATAATATGTTGGTGACACTGTACGTCAATGTCAAATTCGAAGTTATCAGGTTAGGTTTTCCGTCAGTTATGACATAGAATAACGCAAAACCTAACCTGCTAACCTCGAATTTGACATAGACTTACAGTGCCACCAACATATTAGTCATAAGTTGAATTTCCACAGCCCGCTGAGGAACAGTTTTTTTTGGATCTCTCGATACGTACCAGCTTTATTAAAAATATCTTTACCCATTCAGAACACTTTTGTATAACAATACAAGATCGTTACAATTGCACTCGCACACAACTTTGACTTTTCCAGGAAAAGTTAGTTGTATCATAACTGACGATATTTTTGGGGTTGATATTTTCTAGAGACTTTTGTAGTTCTGTTAAATATTCATTTAAAGTGTTGCTGTTTGCTTGTGCTGTATATCTAAAAATGGATTTAATAAAAAAGTCAGAACATAAAAGAATATTCTCGAAATGTAGAAGTGGCCTCATTTGCGGAGGCCAGTATGAAAAATCGGAGGCGAGTAGGTATCCCCATGTATAAGTGTTCCATTCAACAGATGGTGCAACAAGCATCAATTTAACAGATTTTATGGTGGAGGGGAGTTTGACTTTGACAGTACACATATTCAGTTATACACTTCAGTTGGTAGAGGTGGTCCTAGATGGTGCGACCATTTAATACACATATACCTACATTTAACGAGATACGCCAGTAGTACTCGCCTCTAACTATGAAGCATACTATTACGCCTCAGAGACTTGGCAAACGCTTATGGGGGCTTATCGCTACTAATGGATTTAAGAAAATACAATACAACTGGACATTTAATACAGGGTCCGTCAACGATGTGGGGTGGAAAATATCTCCAAAACTACGAGATTTACATTAAAATAACTTATATAAAAGTTGTAGGTACGAAGGTTTTGCATATTACTAAAATATTTCTGATTATACAGGGTGGCTCAAAAACTGTGGAGAATCAAAGTAACTAACCTATATTTAGGAAGCTTAAAAGTTTTGCGTTGAAATACTAATAATTTTAATATATATTACTAAGTTTATGCACAAAATGGTGAACTTCAGGCGACTGCTGTTGATACTGAAAACAATTAAATGAAATAAAATGTTACCAAAACATTAAGTTTTTTGTGAATTGCCTTTTGAGTATAAAATGGTGGCTCTGGGTATTCATGCTATACAAGATGTCTGGAAATTTAATGATTTCAAAGGTTTTTAAAGAAAACACCCTACACATTTTAGTATTTTTGAAAAGCCCCTTTAAAGAGATTTATTTTGATATCTTACTGGATAACCCTAAAATCAACCGTTTTTCAAATATACGAGTGTGAATATAAAAAAACAATGTAAAAGGCTCTTAAAATGCATTTTTAAAGGAATCACAAAGAAATATTGCTAAAACGCGAAGTTACACACCTGAACGTACTGCTCACAACAAAAAACTAGGTTTAGAAAATAAAAATCCAGCCATTGCAGACACAAAAAACCGAGAAATGCAGGAATAAATTAAATCTGAAAACCAGTTGAATTTAGGGGTGTTAAATGAGTTATTAAACGAAAGTTTATTGAAAGAGTTTTAAGAAATTGAGAGATCCCATATAGCACACAACGTCCGACGGACGTCCATTTCATGTCCATTAAAGGTACGAATGTCCATGGATCTTAAATGGACGTCCATAGAACGTTTTATAGATAACGTCCACTGGACGTTGTAGTATTTACGTTTTATGGACGTCCTCTGATGGACATTTACCTACTTTTTATTATAATAATGTCATAAGCAATTTAAAATATTAATACTATGTAACATCGAAAAGCTTCATCAGTATAAAAATTATTAGACAAATTTATTCTTTTGTAGTTTTATTTTGAGCCGCTGAACTGCCAATCATGAGACCAAATAACCGTCATATGATACCATAATTGTGTGATATTGCAGCGAGCTGCAATGCAACAGTGTGTAACAGTCAGCAGCCAACAGGGTGACAGCCATGACACTTGACAGTTGATACGGTTGTTTTGTTCTGTGGCCCTGACCAAAGCCGTGACGCTGTTTATAATAATTCTGCAGTTGAACAGTGTGTCCAGATTTGGCGATTTATTGCAATTTTGGCGATCTGAGGTGAGGCTTTTGCGCGGAAATATTTGATGTGGCAATGGGTGACATTTTTGGCGATATTTACATTTACTATTGGCTGTAAAAATTCTCCCTTAAGGAGGATAGAGTATAAAAAAATTTTACGATTTGATCAATTTAAATGAAAATCGATCATTTAAAAACTTTGTTAAATTATCAGCCACTAGGTGGTTGGTCAGATTTATAGCAGACATTTTCAACGACAACAAAATTCTAATATATTTAAAGTTCTTGCTTCCATTATTGGAAGATAATTATAAAGTAAATTTAATATTTCAAAGCAACACATGTGACATAGGTTCTGCTTATAGTCAGTATTTTTTGATGATGGAATCTTTAGCTCGGCGAATAATAAAACTTTTTTCTATAGCACATGTTAAAGTGTGCTTTTATCAACTCAAAATAAAAGGCCAAGTTTTACTTTAACAGCAAGGGTAGATAAAGTAGCACTTTAACATCAAGGATAGATAAAGTAATTTAATTTCTAACTTTTGTTTAAATTAAATATGACGATTTCGTATTATCGTAGCAACCCAATCTAGCCACTGACATTTTGAAATGTGATTGACTGTCATTATTTTCTTTTGAAATTGTTAAAGTTCTTGCTATAGAAAAAAATATTGCATTATACACGACAATAAAGTTATTTCTATCCACTCTTGAATCATTAACTTCTCGACGTTAAACGATTCACTCATGGATAAAATTTAACTTTATCGTCTTGTATAATAAATTACTATTATTTTTAAATTCATATTCAACACAAGGTACGCTCCCTGAAAATAAACTAAAAGTGATTAATAAGATAAGCAGCAGAAAATGATATGGCATATCTTCCATTAGATAGGTAGTATAGATTTTGGATATGCTTTTTTAACAAATTTTATCTTCATCCGTGTTGTTATAGCGTCTTAACCAAATTAATTTTAGTATCGTTAAGAGCTTCATTACCGCACTGAGTGCGGTAATGGATATTACCCCACTCAGTGCGGTAATGGACAGATATTACCGCACTCAGTGCGGTAACGAATATTACCGCACTCTTTTTATACAGTGAACCAGAGTTTATTGATGAAGATAAAATATTGAACAAAACACGTTTGCTTATGGCACACAACGAAACTCGTTTGATTGCCGCAAAACTCGGCTCACCGCCTCGTTTTGGCAATCAAACTCGTTTCGTTAAGATGCTCATAATCAAACTTGTATCGTTAATATCTATAAATACATTCAATATAACTTCTGATGAGAGAAATGAAATTAAGAAAAGTTGTTTTCATTTGTTTTATGCATTGATTTGTTTGTATGTATCATTTGAATGAGAAAGGTGATTTAAATTCAAATATGCCGCGGTTGGCGATTTTGGCGATTTCAAAGCCCTCTACTGGCGATCAAACGAAAATATCATCTGGAGAGTGGACACCACAAAACAGTAACTAATGTGGACACCCTTCCTTTCTTGTTTGTGGACACCCTGCAGTTGAATTGAAAGTGTGTAGCAGTGGAAGCAGTTTATTTTACGCGTGTTCATAGGTAATAAGTAGGTTTTAATTTTGCTTTTATTTAACAAAAGACAAGTACATTTTTATTTTGCCCATAATAAAAACAGATTGTATAGCTGTCGGCCACAATTTATCATTACAACAACTTGCCCCATCATCATCTTAATGTGCAATACGGCTAATACTTAGGATTAGAATAATTTAATAATATGAATATGTTTTAGGGCTAAACGCTGGGAAAACTGAATTATCTAATATAAATTGAAACCTCGGGGCAGTTTAAGTAACATAACCTTAACAATTTTTGGCGGAAAACTTGTTAGCGATCTTTAATACGAAGGCAGTGTAAGTAGTTAAAGATTTTCTACAAAGTGTATTATGCAAGGTACTAAAATAGATTTTGTTTTAATAGTTCGAACAATTTAAACTTCTCCGAGCTGTGATTGAAGAATCGAGGTTTTGCAAAGCACAGATCTAATACAGCTTTCGATATCATTTCCAGTAATTTATCAGAAATTATAACGAATCAAAATTCACTAGATTAAGATGGCATAAATGTAGGGTGCTTTGGAGAGCGTCACTATGACTATACTATATACAACGTTGTGAACAAAATCCGAAAAAAAAAAACTATCTCGCCAGTCTTGCTTAAATGTAACACCCGATATAAATGACGTCGATACTTGCGACTCCACTGAAGATGTAGATCCATCACGTTTCCTGACTGAATCTATGGAAATAGAGAAAACAGCAGAAGAACAAGAAGAAGAAGAAGATGAAGAAGAAAGCATACCGATTGAAATAGAGTCTGAAGATGAATATTAATAACTCCTGTTTTGAATCCAAAATTGATTAATGAACAAGTTCATAATAATTGTTTTTTTTAAATAAACATTTTTCAAACAGAAATAAACGTGGAATATGCCTACTGGGGACACCACATGAAAAAAAACGCACCTTGTACTCTACCTCGAAGGTGGTGTGGAAAAGAGTGCACGTTTCAACTCTGTAAATCGAATTATCTCCAAAACGGTTACTTTTACGAATAAAAGTCATGATATCTTTATTCTTAGAAATTTCATAAGCTACAAATTTCATAATCAATATTTTTTCTGTAAAAGTGGCCGTTAACGAGATATTCACGAAATACCGTTTTTGGTGACCTTTGACCCCTCTTAAAATTTTTAGCGGCACTCGGATCGATGAGGACTTTTGACATTTTGTTTAGAACCACAATATCAAGGCTCATACCAAAATCCAGCTTTCCAGGAATTTTTCCTAAGTTTTGCTTTTATTTTGTCTAATTTCTCTGGACTAGATAAGTCTTCAAAAAGTTAATTATTAATGATCAGGCTACTTCAAATATTTTTGATGTAGAATATTCAGATTCGGAAATCGATCATTCAGAGTCTGAGCTCGATCGTTCAGATTCAAATTTAATAGAATCAAATACACAAAATTCTTATTCTAACTCAACAGAAAATAATATTTCGGGTACTGATTTTTCCACAAATTTAGCTGAATGGGTTGTTAAATATCAAATTAACCATAATGCTTTAAGTGGTTTATTAATTTTATTGAAAAATAAATTTGATGCTAATTTACCCCTGGATTCAAGAACTTTACTGAATACTCCTAGAAAATTAGCACTGAAAGTTGTTGATCCTGGGAAATATTACCATTTTGGATTCGTTAATGCTTTAAATAAATTAATTTCAAAATGTACTAAATTGTTTAACAATTTAACATTATCGAAATTTGTATAAACATTGATGGATTACCTATTTCCAAAAGCAATGGAAGTCAGTTGTATCCAATTCTCTGTAGTTTGCATAAAAATCCTAATGCTGTTGAAGTAATAGGAGTATATCATGGGCTTGATAAACCAAAAGAAGCTAACAGCTTCTTAGAAGATTTTGTTAATGAAGCAACTTTCTTAACAAACAATGGTTTTAAGTATAATGAACACATTTATTCTTTTAAAATAGTAGCTTTTATATGCGATGCCCCAGCGAAGTCACTTATTACATACACAAAGGGTCATACAGGATATAGTTCTTGTTCGAAATGTAACATTGAAGGTAACTTTTTAAACAATCGAGTTTGCTTTGCTCAAACCAATAATTTAAGAACTCGTAGTCATGACGAATTTCGAAGAAAAGTTGACGAAGATCATCATTTTGGCACTTCTTTAATTGAGTTCATACCAGATATTGATATGATGGATCAGATATCTTTCAAAAAGTTTAAAAACAAATGATCCAACCATCAACAAGAATTCAGAACAATTTAAATGTTTAATTGAAATGTTATACTTAACGGATATTAAGAATCAAGTTTCCTTTTTTATTATTTTGTTTTTTTACTTTGGACAAAAAAATTGATTTATTAGCACTAATTACAATTTTCTTGTTGCTAAGTAAGCGACACTGATTTTTGACAGTATATTCTTACCGTATCTGATAATAAGTTAATCTGTAGTATAATGCACAGGGCGGTAAAAAAAAGGAAAAACAGAGGAAATTATTTTTTGGAGTAGGTGGCTGTGACTTCATATTTTACACCTTCTCTCAATTCTAAGCAACTTTTCTAAATAACATTTAGGTATATTTTGAATAATAGGATACTTTATTCTTATGTCATTTTCATATTTTTGAACCTCCCCAGTATACGAAAGGAGCTATTTAAATTTTAGCAAGTTTATTTTGAATTTTAGAAAATGCAGGGACTTATTAAGAACAAAATTTTCTAATAAATGCAAATTTAAAAAGTTGCCCATTATTCTGATCACGCTGTATACCGAGAGACTTTTACTTATTTAGAAAATGGCGTATTTCGAAATTGCTAAAATCCAAAAAGTACTATTTTTCGGAAATTTGTTACGGTCTCAAACGACTTTTATGCCATATACGGCTTATACAAAAATTACGTAAAAGCTAAACGGCCGGCGCGGAAGATATTTCACATAATCGGGCCAAAAACTTACCTAGGGCCGCTGCCCAACCCGCAACAAAATATGCCGGCTTAGACATCAGTGGAGCGAGGAAGGGTCCTTCACGAGATTACCTACGGGCAACAGCCAAAGGGGTGGTAAGCAACAATAAAATTAAGTAAGGCGTCACCCGGTTTCATCGACAAACGAAAATGCAAAGACAGACCCAGAGTAAAACCTAACTATCACCTTGGCGAAATCCAAAGCTGAACGGGAATGGAAAATAGATGTGCACAGCCTCACGACACTGCAGCGGCAAGCGTCGCCAACCTACATGTGACGCTTAAACACCCAGGCTTCGCCGTACATTTATCTTTACACAGTAACCTGAAAGTGGGCATGTCCTTTTCGTAATGTCCCGAAATTGTTATTTTCATATACGGCAACCCTACTTTCTTCTTCATGAACTTTTTTCTGAATCTCCATTTCTTTTTCATGGACTATTTTTTTTATTTGAATCTCCATCTCTTTTTTCTATTGCGATTTGCATCCGCAATTTTATTAAAGTTTTCTGTTCTTTGGACAGTCGTCTCAATATCTTTAAACAGATCAGTCACCAAAAGATTTTTTTCCGCCTAAATGTACACATAAATCCTGCCACAGACATGGGCCTAGTCTCCGCTATATAAGGCTACTTATATAAGATGCACATTTAAGTTAGCTGCAGTTTAAGATTTGTGTGTACTGAGAACAAAAGTCTCTTGAAAGGAACTGTTACATCAGCGGCTCTAAAATAGTGGTAAAACTGGATTATAAGCGATTGATAAAAAGATACTCATCGAGAAATTAAAATTCAATATTATTATCTGTTATATGAATTTTCCGGGCTAACACACGCTAGCAAAAATTCCGGCAGCTGTAGGCATCATGTCTGCAAACCACCAGCTACGTGTTTTAGCGGCCTATTCTTTGATAACCTACGTCGATATCTCATAAATTAATGAAGCAGACTGGCGCACATGTGCGTAGCCAAGCCGTCTTCGAAAAAGTATAGTCTCTTGGTCGCAGCTGCGAGGAGCTCATATGATAGTAGAATGGCAGTAAAAGTCATTTTAGGGTGGATATATGAGCCATAAAACACACGTGCTGAGGAGAAAACCCTTTCCCTTAAGCTTGGCCAAAAATCGGTCATGCTATCTCTCATCCCCATAGGGCTTCAGTTAATCACAATGCCGAATTCTCTATCATCTATATATAAACCACCAAACACAGTATTCCATTTTACTAGACCCGATAACTATACAAATAATAAGCCTTATTTTGTTATCGGTGACTTTAATAACCTAGCAATATTTGGGGCTATGAACATGAAGATGAAAACAGAGAAGCAGTTATACAATGGACAGAAAATAACCAGATGGCTCTGATCCACGACAGTAAGCTGCCAGCCCCTTTTAACAGCGGAAGATGGCAAAGGGGCTATAACCCGGACCTAATCTTCGTGAGCAAAGCTATCAGCCGCAACAATGCATAAAATCAGTGGCCAAACAAATTCCTAAACCACAATATAGACCCATTGTTTGTACTTTACTGGCAGCAGTTCGTTCCCAAACTGTGAACTTCCGTAGGAGATTTTAAAAAAGCCAACTGGGAACTCTTCTCAAACGTGTTAGACGGAATGGTATCTGACATTGACCCATCTCCTGAATCATATCAGCAATTTATGGATGCTCTAAAAAACGCCGACCATCAATTCCACGTGACTGCTGAACTAACTACGTGCAAGGTCTAACCCCCGAATCTGCAGCCAAAATGGAAGAATGTATCACTATTTGAACTAAACCCCTTAAGCGAAAACACCATTGAGGCTGGCAGAGAACTTATGTCATCTATAGTCGAGGCAAAACGAGACCGATGGATTAAGCTAATGGAAGAAATTGACATGTCCAGAAGCAGCCAAAAAACATTGAGACTACTCAGAAACCTAAACAACGATCCCAACCAATGCAAGATGCATGCCAATATATCCGCCAACCAAATAGCCCATCAACTATTACTAAATGCAAACCAAATAATTATCTCTGAAAAACAAAGATTGTACAGGATGAAAAACGTGAAAACACTGTCCTCTCAAGAGCTTTTGAAGTAACCAAACTAGGAACCGCGATTAAAAATGCAAGAACGGAAAGGCAGCTGGCATACACGATATTAGAACGGAACAAATTAAGCACTTTGGTGAATACACAAAAAGCTGGCTACTGCAATTATTTAATTGCTATTTAATAAGATGCCAAATCCCTAAGATCTGGAGGAAAGCTCGAGTGATAGCCATACCAAATGCCAGTAAAGAACCATCTGATCCAACGAATTACAGACCAATATCTCTACTGAGCCATTTGTACAGGATTTTCGACAGGATGCTCTTAAATAGACTGCTGTCAACGATCGAACCACTACTGATCCCCCAACAAGCAGGTTTTCGTCCTGGGAAAAACTGCACAGCACAGATTCTCAACTTAACCCAACATATAGAGGACGGTTTCGAAAACCGAAAGATCACAGGCGTGGTTTTCATCAATCTGACGGCCGCGTATGACACGTTTAACTATCAAATACTACTGTCTAAACTATACAGGTTTACTAAGGACTACGAGCTTACCAAAATCGTAGCATCTCTTCTTAGCAATCGTAGATACTTTGTAGACTTTCAGAGTAAACGTAGCCGCTGGAGAAATAAAAAAAATGGGCTATCGCAGGGAAGTGTTTTGGCACCTTTCCTATTTAATATTTATACCAACGATCAGCCACTTCCCACTAATACGGAAAGCTTTACATAATGCCGATGACCTTGCACTTGCGATTCAAGCAAAAAGTTTTATAACAGTCGAAAACTGCCTCAAAGCCGCAATAGAAGATTTGGCAGTGTACTATAAAACAAATCAAGTGAAACCAAATCCAATGAAAACTCAAGTAAGTGCTTTCCACTTGAAAACTAGAGAAAGCAGAAGAAAATTACAAATAACTTGGAAAGGTGTGGAACTGAAACATTGCTACACTCCCAAATACCTAGAAGTCACTTTAGACTGCCCCTTAACGTATAAACAACACTGCATAAATACGAAACAGAAGGTGGCAGCCCGCAATAATATAATACGAAAGCTAGCTAGCACAAATTGGGGCACCCAGCCCCAGATGCTAAGAACATCTGCTATGGCACTTTGCTATTCGGCAGGTGAATATGCCAGTTCTGTCTGGTATAAATCAAACCATGCCAAACAAGTAACTATCCCACTCAATGAAACATGCAGAATTATCACAGGGTGCTTGAAACCAACTCCAGTCGACAAAGTAGAATGCCTGGCAGGAATTGCCCCTCCTGAGATACGACGTGAAACGGCTGAAAACAACGAACGCCTGAAAATCACCCAAAGTACCACACATCCATTATTCATGTACAAACCTCCGGAATCTAGACTAAAATCCAGGAACAGTTTCATGCGCACCTCCACCATACTTACTGAGCAATCAGAGAGTGCCAGAGTCAGAAATTGGAAAACTAAAATGACTCACCTACTCAATTGGATGGAACCATCAGAAAACCTACCTCCTGGTCACAATGGAGAATGGGCTGTATGGAAATCTCTGAACAGGTTGAGAAGCGGAGTTGGAAGATCCAAAGTCAATTTAAACAAGTTGGGTTTTCTGGATGACGGGAAAACTATTTGTGAATGCGGAGAAGAAGAAACCATGCGGCATATGTATCAATGTCACAACTGCCCGGCAACATGCACCGATGAGGGCTTAGTGAAAGCTAATAAAAATGCACTTGATGTGACTCGTTTTTGAGCAAAGACTGTTTAAATGTGCGATTAGACAGATATAAGTTTATATACCCACCTTACAAATTTACTTAATATTTGATTTTTACACTTGTTATTGTCTAAAATTTAATGTTGTATACATTTATATTTTATATTGTATAGCTTATACTTTATTTTATATTTTATATTACTTATTATATGTTAATATAATTGTATTGTTAATATGATAGATGCTTCTGACACAAATGAAGTAAAGTAAGTAAAATGCCAAATTAATCGCCTGCTCCATTTTCAACCAATAGTTGCGAACATCTGATTGTTTCTTGCCACGATCGGGCGACCATCACGACGTCTGAATCTTTAAAAAGGGTTTCACGGAGTCTTCTGTAGAATTCGGAATTCAGTTTCAGTGTTCGAATTCAGACTCAGGGTCTTGAACGAGACCGTTCCGGAGCAGGCTGTGCAGTTGGAGTAGAGTGGCTTTCACGTGTGTGTGATCGATTCACATTTTCGGAGGATATATCCTCATACCACCCTGCGGGATTAATCACGAAGCCGATTAACTTGGGTCGCTTAAGGAGTGCGTGCCGGAGTATCGTATCATCTATCGCCTCGTTAGCAGCACTCACCGATTTTTTGCTAAAGGGATCAACCACGTTGCCCAAGCTCTCGCTCGATTCAGCATCGCGTGCCCATTCTGTTTATATTGGGCTTCCCGAATTCTCCAGCAGTTTCTGCAGTGACAAAGGTCCTAGCGCGTTCCAGAGAGACATCAGCAACACAAACCACAGCCAGGATCTTGCAACGTACTGTGTAAAATTTGTATTAATCTACGGCATATACGGCAAAGGCAGTCATTATCGTTTCACGAATTAATAATCCAGTAAATAGTTAAGTAGGACTACCGACCGATGAGAATATTTAGCAGGTTGTAAAACACCATTCTGTCATGTAGGGCTTAGGATTCAGTAATTAAGTCAGCTGTGGTCATTATACAAACGTAATTTTGATGTTTGACGTCACTAGATTGAATTATAATTACTCCATGTTTTCTTTCGATCTGACCGTAGTTGCATGCGATCTTTCCTGCATTTGAGTGTAAAAGATTCTACTTGTAGGAAACCACTTAAGGTAAGTTCTATCCGGGACAATGCTAGAAAGGACGTCGCTGCAGCAGTCGGAAACACACCTGAGGATGAGTTTCTCTTTCAGTTTTTAAGAAATCGTCCATTATGATGAAGCGGAAGATAAAATTATATCATTAGAGGAAGACATAAATGCGGTTGCGGTACCATACCTACCGATTTGCTAGAGCAATTTACAGATGATCTCGACGTACAAACTGCTCAAACAATTGAAACCAAACTTAATCACATTGTCGGCTGAATTGATAATACGAGTAGTTTGCTGACGGTGGTAGACGAAGAACGTAAAAAGGAAGCTGTTTTCGCGAATGTGTCGACTATGTAAGCTCAGTTTACGAGCTTTGAGAAAATTTAAAATAGGAATTGCAGAAATAGACGCGAGTCCCGATGCAAGTGAAATAACGACTGGGATATCCTTTAGTAACATTGAGAATTATAGCGCGCTATCGTCAGTAGCAAATTATGCGAATACAGTAACCAATATTCCTACAGGCACATCGGCAGCTTATACCGCTGCTAGCGTTTTAATACAAATATTAAACCTATACCAGTCTCGAAATTGAATTTATGTTTTTCGGGAAATCTTCGCAGCTTGTCGTTAAACGCTTTCCTTGAAAGGGTTGCGGAATTAATGCGAGCTAGAAATGTAACTAAGCAACAACTGTTTGAAGAATCTTGTGATCTATTTTCGGGCAAAGCTTTGGTATGGTATAGAGCGAATATATAGTTAGCAAATAACTGGGATGACCTAGTAGTTTTATTACGTTCTAAGTTTCAACCAATCGATTACAATGAACGCCTTATGTATGTAATTAAACGTAGAACGCAGGGTTCGCAGGAGTCGGTTGGAATGTTTGTCGCGGTATTAAGGAATATGTTTCGGCGACTTTCGCAACCCTTCCCGGAAGAGAAACAATTACGCATAATGTTAAAGAATTTGGTGCCGCTATTTAAAACTCAGTTAGGACTTGTAGAAGTTAATACCGTTAATAAACTTTTCGAGCACAGACGCAAAATTGACGAACGATGTTTTGCAGTCACGAATTGAATACCGCCGTGTCGAAAACGAAACGACTTAAAAACGGGTTTAGCTTTGTTAAGGTCTAAATCGACTTTTATTGCACTAAATCGGGACAAAGACTCAACTAGGACCGCTGCCCAACCCGCAACAGGATATGCCGGCTAGACATCAGTGGAGCGAGGGAGGGTCCTTCACGAGATTACCTACGGGCAACGGCCAAAGGGGCGGTGTACATTGATAAAATTAAATAGGGCGCCACCCGGTGTCATCGATATAAAAGAAAATACAAAGATAGACCCAGAGTGATACCGGAAAATCAAAAGAGCCTACCTTCTAACTTATCACCTTGGCGATATCCAAAGCTCAACGGGAATGGAAAATAGATGTGCACAACCTCACGACACTGCAGCGGCAAGCGTCGTCAACTTACCTGTGACGCTTAAACACTCAGGCTTCGCCGTACATTTATCTTTACACAGTAACCTGAAAGTGGGCATGCACAAACTCGTCGGAAATCATAAGACCTCGTTCAATATACCGTTCTATTGGTCTCACACATGTAAATCAATTATACACAAAAGTAAACAGTAATACATGGACTAACTATATAGCCCAGCTGGGAGACGCCTTAATTCAAATAGACTATACTACCTAGCTAGCACGCTGCTAACTTCCTTAGTTTTTAATAAGCGGCCTCGGCAAACGGCAATGTAACAAGAAATGATCGCACTAGTTATGCATGTACAGTCGAATGAATTAGTTTAATAAGCAGCCTTCGCAAAGAATCGGTAAATGAACTCATAAATTATGCACGTACAGTTGTATGAATTAGTTAAATAAGTGGCTTTTGCAGAGAATCAGTAACTGAAGCACATAAAAGTTAGTTATTAATATTCACACACTACCTGATTGGGTAAGCCTGCCTCTTCAATGAACGTGCCGTCGACAAACGTAGGTGTCGTGCGTCCCTCGAGAAGATTTCCCCCAAAACGGCGGGGTCTGGTTCAATTCCCTTCTTGGGAAATCGGAACGAAAGCTGGCGAGACCGAAGGATAATCAGATTTGCAGTTTGGATCCCCGCAGCTAACGGGAGAAAAGACCCTCACTGCCCAACGAAATTTTTCAAAGCTGGCGGTCATACGAACAAACCAACTGCACACAAAACCACACACACCACCTCTCGCCTTCGCAGTCCCTGAAAAACTCCCAATTACAAAGCACAACAACACGGCCGCACACCCACGCACGAAGCGCAGGGGGGCGACAAACTCGCCCTATAACGACTGCCTGCTGTAACGGCCGGAGACTGACTAACCCCAAAACAGACGCCAAGCTAAGTTTTGCGCTAAACGCGCATTCTCGCGCCAAAAGTTGTAGCCAATCGACTCGCAGTTTGCCCCGCGTGACAACAGCGAGGGAAGCCGTGGACGAGAGAGAGTGACTGAAGTTTAAAATATTCAAGGCAGATATCTCGCTTGCTCCCATTGACTATGTTTTGGAATTGATGTAAACGGGACGAAACAAAGTGCAGCTGCGACGAAAACGACTAGAGCCCAGAGCGATGCGGAGTTGCGTGCGTGTCAACTTTAGAATTTCAGATGCAAATAGCTGAAGTATTATACGAGAAAATATGACTGAAAAGGAACCTATATACAAGCAAACTCGTCATGTTTGTACCAAAAATACTCCAAATGGTCACGTAACTATAGAAATTAAGGACGGCCTGACAGCTTAAGTAAAGACAGCAGATGTGGAAGTTAACGTTACGCTGGCTGCGGAATTTTCAAAACAATCACTGTATAGATGAGTGTCCCATGCCCATGAAGCAAACAGTAATTGAGCTGAAGGGAACCGTCGATCTATCCACAACAAGTCATCAGTTAGGAATACACCAGTCAATGATAATACGCGACCGGGATACGGAAAGTTCGTTCCCCACATTTCGTTTCCGGGATATTTCGTCTCCCCACATCTCGTATCCGGAAACTTCTTTCCCGAGAGAGCTCAATTTGTCTCCTAGATTATAGGGTGTTGAAAAACGAGTGCAACCATCGGAATACAGTTAGAAAATGAAAGATATTTTAATTAATTTATTTATGATAAGAACAAAATAAATTGTATTTATTAAAAATGACGGTTTAATATAAGTACCTATCTTCCTAATATTTTTTATAGGGCCATAATTTCTCATTCTGAACAACTTTTTTTAGTAATATTTTGCCGTATCATGAACAAAAAGGGTAGTTTATCTGAAAAGAAAATAATTTTTGCATATGCTCTTTGGTAAAACTAAAAATAAAATTTAGTTCCCTCTTGTAAACTCAATCTGGGGACATACTGTGTATAGTTCTTATCAGTTTATTATAATAAATAAATTAATTAAAATATCTTTCATTTTTTCAACTGCATTCCGATCGCTGTACTCGTTTTTCAACACCGTGTAATCTAGGAGACAAATTGAGCTCGCTCTGGAACGAAGTTTCCGGGTACGAGATGTGGGGAGACGAAATATCCCCGGAACGAAACGTGGGGTACGAAATGTGGGGAACGAACCTTCCGCAAACCTAAGCGACCATAACCTAACAAATCATCTAACGCAAATACAAATGAGTCGAAGTATTGAAATTGTAACAGAAATGGCTATCGGGTCGCTGAATGTACCTACTAAGTCACAAACTTGTATTGCTATCGTTGTGGAAAACCCGATTTTACCGTGAGCACTTGCCCCAAGTGTAATAATACTTCTAAGCGAGTACCGAAAAACGACAGACGGGGGCAATAGAAAGTCGTGCAGTTAACTCCCGCGTGTTTAAAAATTCGTCTTATTTTATACAAATTCAAATTAATAAAGGCATTCTGGATTATGTATTTGAACACGCTTTAGCTGATGAACGACCTTACGTAACCGTTGACATCATGGAAAGCTCTATTTTAGTTTTGTTAGATTTGGGAGCAAATTGTTGCATTCTAGGTGGACATGGTTGGGATTTACTATCGCTTTAGGATTAGTTCCAATCAAACGTTCTCGCCCGACTTGTACCTTCACGAATGGTGACGCAATTCAGAGCTTAGGCACAATTACGTTGCTAATCAAATTACGCGACATCCTAACTACCGTTGATGTTTTAATAGTTCCCGACGTCCCGCACTCATTGATATTAGGGGTTGATTTTTGGAAAGCCGCTGGCATAGTGCCAAACATTTTTCGAGGAGAATGGCAGTTTGTCAAATCAGACACCGCCGCGATAACGACTTCAGATAATTTAATATCAGCACGAAATCTTACGCCAAAGCAACGCATGAGGTTGGACGCTATCGTGCATAAGCACACTTCCGATACCGTTGACTAATTGGGATGTGGAACATACGATCAAAACGACATCACCACCAATTGAACAGCGTTACTACCCTGTTCCCCTGCTATGCAGCAACATATTGATGCCGAGTTGGACAAAATATTGATGCCGAGTTGGACAAAATATTGAAGATGGACGTGATCGAACACTCAACTAGCGCTTGGTCTGGTCCAATCTTACTTGTGAAGAAAAAATATTCAACTCATAGGTTTTGTGTGGATTTTCGATAGTTAAATAAGATTTCGACTTTGGACGCTTATCCTCTTCCATACGTTTCGGCTATTCTAGGTCTCCTTCTTGAAGCACGTTTTATTACAAGTCTTCATATTAAATCTGCATATGGTATGTACCGGTTGAAGAAATTTCCCGAAAGTATACCGCGTTTACTGTACCAAATTGCGGATTATTTCAGTTTAAACGGATGCAATTCGTGCTCCATAACGCACGGCGACATTGCAACGCCTTATTGACCAAACCTTGGGTCCAGAACTACAACTCTACGTATTCGTATACCTTGATGACTTAATTATATGTGCGACTACTTTTGAGGAACACCTACGCCTTCTTGAAGAAGTCCTAAAGCGTATTAAGGATGCCGGTATAATAATGAGTGAAAATAAATGTCAGATTTGTAAATCAGAATTGAAATGTTTAGGCTGCATGGTGAGCTCTCAGGGTTTACTTGTCGATTCCGAAAAAGTTTCCTCTATTTTGAACGTTTCGACACTTAAAACGTTGAAGAAATTAGAAGAATTATAGGCATGGCGTCATGGTACCAACGGTTTATACCAAGCTTTTCATTTATCATATCGCCACTTTCCGCACTATTAAAGAAGAATGCAAGATTTGAGTGGACTGAACACAACGAAGTTGCTGCCTGGGTGATCAAGGATAGTTTAGTTTCGGTCCCGATTCTCGCATGTCCCGAGTTTAAATACCCGTTTGTAGTTCCAACGGACGCTTCAAACTTTGGCATTGGAGTGGTATTGTCGCAAAACAATCAATGACGAAGAACATGTTATATGCTTTTATCGACAGATTCTTGAATAATGCGAAACAAAATTATTCAGTGACGGAGCGTGAATGTCTTGCAGTTCTTTGGGCAATAGAAAAATTAAGACTATCTAGAGGCCACTCATTTTACGGTCATTGCCGACCATCACTCTCTCGTATGGCTAAATTCATTATCGCAACCTATGGGGCGGTTGGCTCGATGGGCTGTGAGGGTTCAGCAATTTGATTTTACGATCATTCATAGAAAAAGAAAAGACCATGTGGCCTCTAACGCGTTGTCCCGAGCTGTTCTTGTAATTGACGAAATTAATGTTGAAGTAAAGAAAGTAGAAGATAAATCCCGGGGAGATCGCTAGTATGACAACATAAAGAAACGGGTATTGACGACACCCCTATCGTATCCAAATTGAAAGATAGAAGATAATAAGTTGTACAAGCTCATTAACACGAATTATCCAGACCTAGTGATGAGACTATTCGAATGCAAATTACTACAGTATTCGATTCTTGCAAGATCTCGAATGCATTCGATTCTTTTGAGTGTATTCGAATGCTTCCAATCGAATACTTAATCTATGTTTGTAAATCTCGCCGGGCGTGATCTCGATTCCGATCCAAATGCTGAATTCGGTGTGATCTCGATTCCGATCCGAATGCTGAATTCGAATGCGTCGGCGTTTGGGGCGGATTCGCACTCGAATCATTTCAGTTTTAGCTAGCACATATCATATGAGTCTAGAGAATGTCCGCCACGGCAAATTCGGTCCGAAAGCAACTATATGAATGTACAAAGAATTTTAGATAGACATTACATATAGGTATTTTGATTTCCATAGAAGGCAAGAATGAAATCAACTCTCAAATGAGAGATTTTTTTGATGCAGGTCTCATTTGAATAGTTGGTGCTGAAACGTTTCTAGTTAAATATAGACTACAGAGTTAAATATAAAATTAAAATATTACCACACAGATTGAAGATTGCACGCTCAAACGATATAGCACCACCAAGATCATAAATGCAACTAAATTTACTAATAATTTAAACAGATACATCGAAGGGAACGAGAAACAAACGCTGGGGTTGTCTTCATAATTTATTTAAAAAAAATACATAGGCCTGTAACAACAATAAAAAAACTATTTTATAAACAGTCCTTTTCTCATATTCATTTTCGGTACTATAAATTTAAAATGTAAGTATTTTAAAACAATAATATACGTTATCAATAGGGTAAGCTGAACCGCCTACAATCAAAACAATTTTTTATTTTTGCTTTGTGCAGGTGCAGCGTCTCGTTATCCCTGTCGTTGAGTGTCGCCCAGTCGAGGTGACACCTCACCATTCCCCCAGTACGAGAGCTAGCGCACAACTCGAATCTGAATTCGGAAGTGCAATTTTGCATTCGAATGATCATTCTATTCTCAAAAGTAGTCGAATGCGATGTATTCGATTCTGAAAAGTATTCGATGCTGCCCATCACTATCCAGACTTATCCGATGATGACGGCCGTTGGAGAGAAGTAGTACCAAAGTATCGTCATAGATAAATCTTGAGGAAATATCACGATGATCATTTAGGTCATTTGGAAGTATCTATAGAGTCGATGTTATCCGGTATGTGAGTCGATGCCCTGTTCGAATTGCTAACAAACCAGAGCAGAAGCCACCAGCAGGTTATATGTTCCGACACCCAGTAGTAACGCATCCTTGACAAATTATTTCGATTGGCATGGTTGGATCATTTCCACGTTCAACTCACGGATATGTCTATATACTGACGATAATTGGCTGTTCCACGAAATTTAGGCTTTGTTTGCTTCGGTCCGCGACTACAAAGACCGTTATGCAACGTATTGAAGGAGTGTTTCTAATGTTTGGAGCACCACAATATCTACTTACCGATAACAGAGTACAGTTTCGATCCCGAGAATTCATGAAGATGGTACATTTGTACCATACTAAAATAATTTTAACGCTTATTATCATGCCCAAGTTAATCCTATCGATCGCGTCCATAGAGTCTTGAAGACTATGGCTCGCTTCTTATGTCAAAGATTGATGTTAGTAAAGTGCATTACGTCTACCACCTTCGAGTTATTAGGTCTGTCAGGTAGATCTAAAGACATGTGACATGTCAAAGACCTGAAATTAAATCCCCAGGATGACTAATCTTCGTCTCGGCATTTATACAATTACCACCCCATTTAGTTCGCAGCTTTTGATTCTATCCATTGTGGTATAAGGCAATGCACAGATCCCGTGAAGTGCAATGTCCCCTTTTCAGGTTGGCTAGTAGTAAGTCATGAACCTTTACCCCATCCCGCCTGTGTTCAATTGATGGGTTGGTTGAGAGTGTGTGCAGGTGTAAAACGCTCTTACCCGATTTTGACAAATCGCATTTGAGACTTTTCTTTCCCGGACATGACCTTCTCGTAGTTTAAGATTAGGTCAAGGTAAGGTTAGTTTTTCTGTTTGGTCGAGCCGTGGATAGACCCGTGTGCCACCTCTTACATCTAAGAAATATGAAATAACAAACGATTTTGCAATGCATAGATACGAATTTAGTGGTACCTAATCTCCCTTATGCTGTTCAGGCTTGGGTGTTGACGTTTTGCTGATGCTACTATGGTTTGTTTCCGCTCCCCATCATCAAGAATAAGGAGCAAGTTTTCCTACGAGCATTTTTGCGGTAACTGCATGCGAATCATTTTCGAATTCTTGTTCCCGACTAACGTCTTCTCGGTTCTGGTTTTCTCTAAAGAGAATTCCGGAGCAATTCTCTTCACGTAAGGGGAGTGTTATATGAATTTTCCGGGCTAACACGTGTTAGCAAAAATTTCGACAGCTGCAGGCATCATGTTTCCAAACCACCAGCTACGTATTTTAGTGGCCTATTCTTTGATAACCGAAGCCGCTGTCCCTTGGTCGCAGCTCACATGACAGTCTCCTTGTCGGGAATTTGGATGTCAATCACAACGCTCGTTAGGGCATTAAAAATTCGGTAAACGTCATTTCAGGGTTGATATATGAGCCATAAAACATACGTGTTGAGCAGAAAACCTCTTCTCTTAAGCTTTTTTTTTATTATGGTGGATGTATTTTCCAAGTTTCTAAAATTATATCCGGCAAAGAATAGCAACACATAACATGTAATAAGATCCGTAGAAAAATTTCAACAAGTAGGTAAACCAAAGAAGATATTGGCCGACAATGCAAGCTACTTTAGGAATGCCAGGTTGAAGTCAAAACGTATTTCTGTAGTATACGACATCTGCAATTCAATGGCAGAACGTTACATTAAAGAAACAATAAAATACTTAAGGATAATGACTCACGAACATCACAATAGATGGGTTCAATGCCTACCTAAAGTAGAGGATTTTATCAATAATGTGCCCAATTTAACAGAAGTTAATTCGGTAACGTTATGTGAAAATATTATACCAGCAAAACCATGAAGAAGGGAAGAAAATGCAACTGAAATTATAGAATTATTGGAAAAGATTAGGCAGCGAAAGAAGAAAATTCAGGATTGGTACGAAGAAAAGCAAAATTAGAAAATCAAGAAAAGAACTCATTTCAAAGTAGGAGATCTGGTAATAATAAAGAAACTGAGGGTAGCAGACTGAAGAGAGAAAATCTATGCGAAATTTTTTTGGGCGTATGAAGGGCCATATAAAATTAGCAAGATATTAAGTAATAGTAATACTTATAAACTAGTAAATAAGGAGGACAATAAAATCAGAAGACGTTTTCATGTGTAAGCAATTTATCCTTACATAAATAATGCATAGCAACTTTGTTTAACAAATGTTGGGAGAATAGTCTCATATAGAATAGGTTGCTAAATCAGGCACATTAAAAAGAGATTTAAGTTAAAGAATGAATTTATGATAATTAAAAAGAGGCATCCAAACCAACGTATGTAATGAATTAATATTCATGCATAGTAATTTTAATTCTCAAAAATTGGGTGATACATGTAATCATATGATGCTTACAGCAATTCTGATTGCATTTCCAACGTACGAAGACTAAGGACAGGTTCAAACAGGCCCAGAATCGGTATTGTATTTATAGCAACAATATAAGTCACTAGTTGATAATTACATAAGACATGATTAGCAGTAACTGTAATTTAATTAACAGAGGTTAGCGGGTAGCGGGTAGTCGGTTCTCTGCGATCCCGGTAGAGAACAGATCTACTTCAGGAAAACGATCCTGCCCACGCGAGTCTTGGTTTCTCTTCACCTTCCCAGTCCCAGAAGAGAACCATGTCCCAACCTTAATCCCATCTAAGACCCACTTTATTCCCACCACATCCTATAGTATCTACCCAGTAAGGGCCCCCGCCTAGGGTAATAGGTGAAACCGGCCCAACGGTCTCGATGGCAAAACTATGTCCAAGGGAGCGGAAGAGCCAATAATAGGGGAGACTGCACCTCTACAGTTTTGGATAACAATCAGTCTAAGGGAGGAAAAACCCTAAACTCAAATCACCTGGTCCTCCTGGTAGGGGGTTGGGGCGATGGGCCAGCAACCCGTTCCCCGGAAAATTTCTTCTTTTAAAGAAAAACCGCTAAAACTCCTAAGCTGAAGCCTCGGAAATTTGACGGAAATAAACGGAGACGACATTGCTTACGTAAACGGTATATGAATTACGGAACTTGGAATGTACAAGGTCTTGCTACAAAACAATCTGAAGTGTTCAAAGAAATAGAACGATCAAAGTTAGATATAATTGTACTGTCAGAAACAAAAAAGAAAGGAAGAGGAATAGAAGAACTGCACAATTACATCCACATATACAGCGGCGTGGACAAACATTGTAGAGCGAAGAAAGGCGTGTCCATCGCAATAAACAAGAAACTAAAATCTAGCATAAAGAAATGGGACTGTGTAAACGAGCATCTCCTACAAGTTGAAATGAAGATCAAGGGATATGATATCGTCATTATAGCCGCTTACTCTCCCACTGATGGGGCAACAGACGAGGAGAAGACAGACTTCTACGATAACTTGACAACAATTCTGGACAGAGTGAGTAACCGGAAAGAGCTATTTTTGATGGGTGACTTCAATGGAAGAGTGGGCAGGCAACAAAAGAGTAGTATAGTAGGTAGCTTTGGGGAGGAGGTCGTTAACAATAACGGAGAAAGACTTATAGAATTCTGTGAGCAGTATAATCTAAAAATATGGAATGGGTTCTTCAAACACAAAGAAATACACAAGTTCACCTGGACACAACCAACAAGAAAGTTGAAATCCATAATCGATTACATAATAGGAAAACAAAATAACGTCATCAAAGTAGAAGAAACTCGAGTATACAGAGGAGCAGAATGTGGCTCTGATCACTACCTACTCAGGGCTAAGATGTATTTTCCATTTTGTAAGGTGCATGCAGGAAAAAAAAAAAGAAAAAGAGACAGAAATTCATAAGGAAACTTTCCTTCCCAGGTATCAAATTGATCTGCTTCAAGACCCGTCAGTCCTATTTTTATACAGACTTCGACTAGTTAAAAAAATTAATGAATTAGACGAAACCACATCAGAAGCGTTATATACATCTATAGTTAAGGCAATACACGAAGCCGCCTTTGAAAGTCTTGGTACAAAGGAAGCAAACCAAAGAAGAAAAAAAGAGTATTGGTGGAATGATGACGTAGCAAAGAAAGTGAGTGAGAAAAAGAGAGCATACGAAAAATGGTTAACAACTCATGCCACTGAAGACCGACAACATTACTCAAGACTAAGCAGGGAAGTTAAGAAATACATAATAAAATTAAAAAACGAAACATGGGACAAAAAATGTGAAGAAATCAACAGACACATTGGTAGTACTAGATCAAGGGAAGCGTGGAAACTAATAAGAAATCTTAGAACTAATGACAAAAGTAATACAAACTTACAATTGATAGACGAGAACAAATGGAAGCAATATTACGAAACATTACTGAGAGAAAATAGAATAGAATTCCAACGTAATTATACTGATTTAAATCCCAGCGAAGACAGTATAGAAGAGATAACATCAGACGAAGTCAGAGATATAACTAATAAACTCAAAAATGGCAAAGCACCTGGACCAGGAGGGGTGAATGCAGAATTAATCAAGGCTGGGCCAACCATTTTGTTCGAACTACTTGCAAAGCTTTACAATCGATGTTTGTTCTGGAATGATATCCCAACTGATTTCAGGAAGGGAATTATTACCAATGTGTACAAAAAAGGAAATAAAGACGACTGCACTAATTATCGAGGGATCACGGTCTTAAGCTCAATTGGTCGAATTTTTGGAAAGATCTTAAAAAATAGGTTAGAAAAAGACATGCAAGAACTAGAAGAGCAAAGTGGTTTTCGAGCAGGTAGATCGTGTGTCGATAACATTTTCAGCATAAGACAATTGACAGACAAACGACTAGCACATAATCTTGAAACCCATCTTGTATATATTGACTTATATAAAGCCTACGATAGCGTTCCACTCTCAAAGCTTTGGCAAGCAATGAAAAAGCAAAACATAAAACATACATACATACAAGCTGCAAAGTACCTTTATACACAGAATACCAGCTCTGTCAAGGTTGGGAAGGCGTTAACTTGCGAATTTGAGGTCAGCAAGGGGCTTCGACAAGGATGCTGCATAGCTCCCACACTATTTAAAATCTACTTGAATGAAGTTCTTAGAGAATGGCGAAGGAAGTGTGGAAATATGGGGATAAATATAAATAACGACATGCTTTTCTCCTTACTTTTTGCTGACGACCAAGTCATATTCGCTGAAGATGAGGATGACGCCTCGTACATGCTAAGGAAGCTTGACGAGGAGTATATGAAGTGGGGCCTACAAATCAACTTTAAGAAGACTGAATATATGGTTGTAGGAGGAATAGGTCGAGATTTGGTGATGGAGGATGGAACTGTAGTAAAGCATTGTCAAAGCTGTAAGTATTTAGGCGCTTTAATATCAAGTAAAGGTGGAAGCAACGACGAAATTAAACACAGGTTAGGGAAAGGGAAAGTAGCAATTCGGCAGTTACACCCGATAATATGGAGCAAGAGTACTAGCAAAAATGTTAAAAGAAAACTATACAAAACAATAGTAGAAAGTATTGCGATTTATAGCGCAGAGGTGTGGGAAATAAATGAGAGAAACAGAAAGAAGTTAAAAGCGATGGAGATGGAATTCTGGAGACGTAGCTGTGGTTTGACGAAAATGGACCGAGTTAAAAATGAGGAAATTAGAAATAAAATGGGAGTTAATATAGATGTCATGGACACTATCAAAGGAAAAAGATTGAACTGGTACGGCCATATGAAAAGGATGGATGCGGAAAGATGGCCTTACAGGATATGGCACTGGAACCCTTCACAAAGAAGGAGAAGAGGAAGACCTAGAGTATCCTGGAACGATGGGATCAGACAGGCTATGGATAGTAGAGATTTACGGGAAGGCGATTGGCAAGACAGGCGCAGGTGGAAGCAAGGATGCGAGAAACGCCGGACGGTCTAATCCTACTCGCATTTATATATATATAGTAATTGAATAAAAAAGTCTCGTCAGGGTTGCGGTCAGCTTGTATTCGATATTTGTGATCGGTATGGCAAATGTAGCTAATTTGTAATGACTGACAGATTAATTGTGTAACGTTAAGACACGATAATGAATTCATTTAAGTACAAAAGTGTTTCAAAGCGTGACATAAGTTTTATGCAGCGTTTTGTATACTCATATCATGTTGTCAACAAACGATAACGCAGCAAAAGAGTTATTAAGCAGTTTAAGAAGGCACAAGGATGCAAAGAGCAGTTGAAAAGCAACCTAAGAATTAAAGAAGACTACAAGAAAGTGTAAATAGTGTAATGTAAATCAGCGTTTAATTAAATAAAAGTAAAAAAATGCAACCAAAGTGCGGTTAGAGTGTTCCTGAATGACTTTTAAGAAAACATTTAGAAGTTAAGGATCAAAGATTGTAAAAACTTACAAAAAGCTATTATTGTTGCTATGGTGACCTAGATGGTCAATTGTTGCTGTTTGTTGGGGAAGCCAAGCCGAAAGTTTGTGTGTAGTTTTGGCTTTCCGTTTTTTGATTAATTTTGTTGATAAAAGTATATTATCTGTGCTAGTTGTTAAGTTTTATTTATTCGCCAGTGTGCCGAGGCCAATTGTGCTTAATTTAGTAGTGTTCCTTACTGCAGTTCCAGATAAAATTGAGTTTCGCCTAAATGTGACTGTCTTCGAAGCTAAATTTTGGCAAGTTTTGGAGCTGCGGGAAGCAGAAAGCAGAGTGCAGCGTCTAGAGGAGTCCTTGTTTGTGGTATACAAGAAGGCAGTAGCAGCTAAAATATCACCAGGGGGCAGGTATAAGCTAGGCGTCACTTTCAACCGTGGGCCGGTGCGAGGTTAACTTTCGAACTAGATCTAACAAGACTGGGAGCTACAAGAAGCGGACAGCAAGGTGCAGGTGCAAGACATGAAGAATCAATACAGTTTGAAACAACAAAAGGAGTGAGGCAGGGATATATTTTGAGTCCGCTACTTTTCTCCCTAGTGCTGGATGAAGCAATCAAGAAAACATGAAAGGAGGCTGAACACTATGAAGTAGGAAATTGGAGAATGGAGAATAAAAGAGTTTTACAGATTTGTTATGCAGATGATATGATAATTTCAGCGAAGAATGAAAAAATATTAAACTAAAATATAGAACGTGTACAAAGACAGTTGGAAAACATAAACATGAAAATCAACAGTACTAGTAAAACAAAAACCATGGTAATAAGCAGAGAAGAAACAAAGCACGAAATAGAGCTAGAAGAGGAAAAGCTAGAACAAGTATGCAGATTTAAATATCTAGGCGAAGACGAAGAAATAAAAGAAAGAAGAGGAGCAGCAGGAAGATTCTTTAGTAGTATCAAGAACACATTCCTAGGAAATAAAGAAATACCGACTAAAACGAAAGTGCAAATATATAGAAAATTAGCAGTACAAATAATAAAATTCGGCTCAAAATCATGGACAACAAAGGAAAGCCAACGACACAAACCAAGCAGTACCGAAATGAAATTCCTAAGGAAGATAGAGGGAAAATAGAAAACGATGGAGAGAGGCATGCAAAAGACACTAACATTCAACACCCAGCCTTACACTTAAAAGGGTAGAAAGGCTTAACGATTAAGTAAGTAAGTAAGTAAATGTTACTACAATTGGTTGCAATGAAACAGAAGTAAAATACCGGTAGTAGATACATAAGGGAGTGTTGTACAAAAGTTGAAAAAAGCATACGTCAAACCAATACAGTGGTTCATATCAAATATGTATGTTGCATGCTTAGCAACTGTCTCTACACCATTTTTTACAAGAGCTAGATGGCTGGACCATTGGACGTGTTAGATTTTTGAGGCCAATAGGAAAAACATTAGTACACTGTGAATAAATTATGGTGATAGAATTTGCTTCCATAGAAAACAAGTTACCTATTAGACTACGGAAAACTGATCAAGAATATTTGTACCAAATATGTGAAACGGTGGTTGCTAGAACATGTCCAAATTATTAAATTTTAAGAAAAGATTGCTATATAAGATTGTATGTAGCAACTAAACTTCCCAGTATTTAACTCATTACTTTAGTAGAATTTGTGCAACAATTAGAACCAAATTGCATAAGTGGTTCTAAACATCTATTGCTAATGATTCAGTAATTGCCATATTTGCAAGAAACTAAAAGAAAATTTGTCAGTAGGTACTGATATTCATCTACCTACATGGCTATTTTGGACAACTGGAAAATGTATTGCTATGTGTGTTCAAGGATGATCGTAAACATATCTGAGAATTAGGATTACAAAGAATACCTAAAGCGAGGAAAAGTCAAAAAGAAGAGAGCTATACGAACATTCAAAACACCATCATTTAATGTCAGTGCTGCAGAGTACCTATATCGAATTGATTGTATAGAATGATTGTAATGTTCTTTACTAAAAAATAATTCTGACAAAGATTTAAAAGAGATGATTGTTACTGGAAATCATAGTAACATAGAGGGAGATCGTCCTTGTCATAGACAGTTTGTATAGAGTTGTTAAATTGGTAATCCAAGCATCTGTTTGCGGTCCTGAATCCAGGGATGATTTTATTTAATAAATTGGAATTAAGATTTATGGAGGTACCTAATTAATATATTATTATTATGTATCTTTTAAATGTATTACTGTATAGCATATTGAAATACCACCTTGATCAAAACAACATATTTGGTGGTTCCCATGAATACAAGTTATAAAATTACAAGGGAGAATTTTGATTTTTTACCACTATAAAAATACATGATTGGTTGAATTTTGAAAAGTCATGGCATTTGATTGGATAATAAGAGATGCAGGAAATAATCAATATAAATTTTAAAGTTTGAATACTTTCTACCAAAGCATATTGCTTAATTTTAACTACGAGTATGTAAAAAATAATCGAAAATGGTAACACATTTTTTTCAAAAACTGACATCTATAAAATTAAAATTGAAACAAAATATGGAATTTAAAGAAATGATTCGAAAACAAAAAAGTTGGTATAGATTTATTTTAGATTTAAAGACAAATGTCATGCACTAGCCCCACAAGAAATTGCAACTTACAAATTTTCCTCCCTATTATCTGTGTTAATGGACACAGATGTTTTGTCAGATAACTAAAACTCACAGTTAATTGAAGCTCCATTTAGTGTATAGAAAAGCATGTTACAATCAGAGCTGGGCAGTATTTGTATTTGTAAATACTTTGTAGTATTTAAATACTTAGTATTTTTAATAGACGGTATTTGTATTTCTAGGTGCAAATACTTTGCAAAGTATTTAGTATTTAAATACAATTTTGGCAGTATTTAAATTTTTTTAGGATATTTAAATAGTTTTACAGAGTATTTAAATACTTTGATAGTATTTAAATAATTTCAGAGTATATAAATATGTTGAGAGTATTTAAATAATTTCAGAGTATATAAATACTTTGAGAGTATTTAAATACTTTCAGAGTATTTAGCTACTTTTTATTTCTTCTTCAAATGTATTTCTAACTGGTAAATACTTCTTACATAGTTTTAACGTTTATCAAAATCCCAAGTTTTTACTTGAAACGTGAAGACGTGTAGTGCTTCAGGTAAACAACCATCCGTGCTAGAGAGAGACTGAAGCCACCAGGCAATTGTGGGCCTGAGCAAGATGCATGGTTTGATGGGGTGACGGAGACGGTGGACCCCTGCCATTTGATTATTTTGATATTCCATGTTTTGGCAGCGCCGGACAAATGGTGGTGTTTCCTCTGTACCTGTGTCGTGATTTGTGGTAAAAATAAATTACTACTACAGTAAGTATACCTACATTTAAGAGTACTATTAGTAGTTCATATTCAATATACGCAATTTTATTAATAAAATATTTTACGGATTTTAAGATTTTCTTAGCCGAAATATCGATAAAACACCGCAAACCAATATATTGTTTTATTTGCAGTTTTTAATAATTCATGTACAATAGTTTAAGCTATGCCATCTTTATTATTTGGCTTCATATTCGAATAACAGGAAATTTAAAATTTAAAATTTAATTTTGAAAAATTGTTTAACTGGTATACACATGTGTTACTATTTAAATATTTCGCAAGTCTTTTTACATTTTTAGGGATATCTAAATACTTAAGAAGTATTTTAAATATTTTTAAAATATTTAAATACTTTTATCTTCATCCGTGTTGTTATAGCCTCTTAACCAAATTAATTTTAGTATCGTTAAGAGCTTCATTACCGCACTCAGTGCGGTAATGGATATTACCGCACTCAGTGCGGTAATGAATAGATATTACCGCACTCAGTGCGGTAATGAATATTACCGCACTCTTTTTATACATTGAATCAGAGTTTATTAATGAAGATAAAATATTGAACAATACACGTTTGCTTATGGCACACAACGAAACTCGTTTGATTGCCGCAAAACTCGGCTCACCGCCTCGTTTTGGCAATCAAACTCGTTTCGTTAAGATGCTCATAATCAAACTTGTATCGTTAATATCTATTAAAGTATTTAAATACATTTAGAAAAGAATTTAACTCTTAATAGTAGATTATGCAATGAGGGAGAAAAATGCGTTATTTTGCACTGAAGCAAAATAGAATTCTCTCCGAGTTGCATATACTATTTTTTTCACGTTGTAGGAAGATTTAAAACGAAAACCCGTTTTTTTAAACGTCATTTATTGACATTTTAGTTACAATTATTTTAAAATTAGTAGCCTTTGGTAAATTTTAAAGTTGGTGGCACTGTAAGTCATTATGACAAGAGCTCACAACTATGTCAAATTCGAGGTTAGTAGCTTAGGTTTTGCGTCAGTTTATGTCAAAACTGACGCGAAACATAACCTGATAACCCCGAATTTACCATAGATTACCATAGATACGGTAACATTTTTACTTTAGTCCCTAGGGGCTAAAGTAATTACTTCTGTCCCTAGAGATTAAATGAGCTACTTTAGTCCCTGAAATAAGTGCCTAAAGTGCCAACTTTAGTCCCGCAAGTGCAAAAAAGTATTTAAATATTATAGGTATTTATTATTTAACTACTTTTGCTCAAAAAAAGTATTTAATATTTAATTACATTCAATTTTCAGAAAGTATGTATTATTTAAATACTTTTTAAAAGTATTTTGCCCTGCTCTGGTTACAATAAAATACAAAAATAAACATTGATAAACGATTCCATTAAAAAAAAAGCTATAGACACATCTTAAAATAGTAATTTATTATACAAGATGATAAAGTTAAATTTTATCCACGAGTGAATCGTTTAACGTCGAGACGAAGTCGAGACGTTAATGATTCAAGAGTGGATAGAAATAACTTTATCGTCGTGTATAATACAATATTTTTTTCTATAGCAAGAACTTTAGCAATTTCAAAAGAAAATAATGACAGTCAATCACATTTCAAAATGTCAGTAGCTAGATTGGGTTGCTACGATAATAAGAAGCTGTCATATTTAATTTAAACAAAAGTTAGAAAATTAAATTACTTTATCTATCCTTGATGTTAAAGTGCTACTTTATCTACCCTTGCTGTTAAAGTAAATCTTGACCTTTTGTTTTGAGTTGATAAAAGCACACTTTAACATGTGCTATAGAAAAAACAATTTTATTGGCAAGAAAATAAAAATGCGGTACATATATGCTTTCAAAATTAGAGCACTTATACTGACGGTGTTCTATTTCAATTATTTTACAATCTGCTTTATATCCCTCAAATGTAAAATAGATATGTATTAAATCACTATCTGTCTGCTGTTCAAAATATTGTTGATGCTAAATATTCTTTGAACTGCCTTCTTTCTTTTGCAATCTTTGCTATGCTTCCGGTTTAATATAGTAGGTTAGGCTGATAAGTTTTCAATAATCTTATATTCACTCAAATACCCTGTTTACCTTTGTCACACTGAATCCGTTTTTTAGTAACTTTTGCATTTAGGTCCTGCATATATCTTCAATTTTAATTTCATTTTCTAGTTCTAGAATCATAATCTTAAAAAAAATAGCTGTGAAGTTTGGAGGAAAATATGTGTGAAGGCGCTTAATTGGATAGACAATTCTTGACTACCACACCGTTTTTTTTTTAGTTGATCTGCTACAAACAGTAAACTCTCCTTTAATTCCCAATTTTTGATGAAATCGACATGCTTGATGAGTATACATAGGTTCGGATATAGGTCAGATCTTTTTTGGAGAAACCATCTCGCCATTGCATTGTTAAAACCTTTAAATTTGGCATCTTCTAAAGTCACACAATGAACGGTCAATAACAGACTATACATATAATCACATCTAGAAACTATAAAAAGGAAATAAAAGACGGCAGAGTTAAAAGAAGCTACGAAGCAGGTCACTATCTACTATAGAGGCTAAAATTAACGAAAAACATAATAAAGAACACAGAAGAAAACAAAAGTAGAAAAAATTAAGAGCTTTAAGCTACGAGACCCAAAAATCAGGTATGAGTATCTAGAAGAGACAGAAAAAGTAATAAATAAATATAGCAGAAATGAACAAATAACAAACCTGGAAGACAAATGGGAAAGATTTAAAGAAACATTACTAAAAATTGCAAGAAAAGTATGTGGATACAGTAGAAGTAGAAAAAATAAGAAGCAAACAAGCTGGCAGAGTGAAAATATTTAGAAAGAAGTTAAGGAAAAGAAAAAAATATGGAAAAAGTACGTACAAAGTAGAAAACAACCAATACATGAAAGCTCCAAAATGCAAAGAAATAAAGTTAAAGTGATGATTAAAGAGACAAAAACCAAATCTTGGGAGGAATTTGGTAGGAAAATGCAACAAAACAGTGAAGAAAACAAAAAACTATTTTATAGAACCTTTAAGAAGTGTGAGAAAACAGAATGGAATAGCACTCAAACAAATAAAGGACCAGCATGGAAATATTATAACAGATGAAGGAAAAATAATGAAAAGATGGCAAGAATATTTTACAGAGCTATTAATAGAGAAAGTACATCAGAATACGAAAATGAAAGTAACTATAAAAATACAAATGAACAAGCAAAAGAAAAGGAAGAGAATAATATAGAACTGGAAGAATTGGAAGAAGCACTATGTAGGCTAAAAATAGGAAAAGCAGTAGGCTGTGACCAACTAGATGCGGAACTGCTGAAGTACCTCAGATCAAACGGAAGGAAAGAGCTATTAGAAATATTAAACATGGCATGGGAAACTAAAATAATATTGAAAGAATAGAATAGAACAACAATCCTACCAAAATATAAAAAAGGCAACTCGAAGAACTGTGAAAACTACAGGGGAATATCACTACTATGTACAGAATTGAAAGTTTATGAAATAATATTGGAAAATAAATTAAGACAGAGGTTGGCACCAAAATTAGCAGATGCCCAAAGTGGATTTAGACCAGCGCATAGCGTCCAAGATCATAATTTCACACTGCAAAGAGTAACACAAAAAGCGCTAGCCAAAAATGAGCAAATACTTTTAACATTTTTAGACATGAAAAAAGCATTCCATATGGTGAGCAGGACAGGAATTTGGCAAAGTCTAAAGAATAAGAATGTAGAACAGGAGCTAATAGTGGTAATACAAAGCCTTTTTAAAACACGCTGAGCCAAGTACGAATGGGAAATAAAACTACAAGTGAGACAGGGAGGGGTATTAAGCCCATTCATATATATGTGTTATGGATGAAGTGATTAAAAAATGCTGGGCAACAACAAAAGAGTAAAATGTAGGGTACAGAAATATGCAAACAGTGAAAGTCGAAGTATGCGCTTTTGCAGAAGACATAGTACTAATAGCAAAGAGCATATAATTATATGCTCTTTGCTAATAGCAAAAACAGAAACAGTACTAGAAAATAACATAAAAATTTGTACTACAGAGCTAAAGAAATATAATCTTGTAATAAACACAGAAAAAACAAAAGTGATGGCAGTAACTAGGGATGTTCGATATACCGAAAAGTACCGGTACAATCGTATCGTATCGTATCAATTTAAAAGTATCAGATCGAGGCAGTATCGTATACAAAAGTACCAGTACATGAAATACCAGTACACATTGGTTCAAGGATATTTTCTAGGTAAATTTATACGAACTTTCGAGAACTGTAGCAATAATAGTGGCAGTAACAATAAAAAAAATCAACAAAAAATAATTACAAAGTCAGTATTAGAAATACATCTATTAAATAGTATACTAACTTTTATAACGCTTAAAAACTTAAAAAGCAACACGAAAATAATGACTGTAACCCATTCATATTGTCCAACAAAGTTTAATTTCATAAACGTATATATATATATATATATATATTTATTTAATTTGTTTATGCATACAAATGTAGTTTAAGTAGCTGACTTGCTTATTTTAACAATGTACTTCTTAACTAAATATCTCAATATATAATGTAAACACTTTCCACATTTATTTTTCAGCCCTTTCTATTGTTTTTCCTTTTTTTCTAAAACTTTCTTCATCCATTCCAGTCCAACACCGTCTTCACCTAGTATCCTATATACGCCCAACGGGTTGTTTCCCATGTCCTCACAGTTGTAAATTAAGTGTATAATAGTTTCCTCGCTTCTATGACATATTCTACATTTCTTTTCTTCTCTCTGTAGCCATTTTATTTTACTTAACTCTTCATTTCCACATCTGAATCTTGCTATTATACTCTGTGAATTTTTGTTTCCTTTTCTAATCAGGTATTCGGGTAATCTGTTATATTGCACTATGTTTCGATATATTTCATATTTATTTAAGTTGTTGTATCTTTTCTGTTGTTCAACCTCTATCCTTCTTCCTCTTACCTCTTTGGTTAGTTAAGTCCTCTTTCTTAATATATAAAATAATATAATAAACGTATATAAACACTACAATTGTATAAAGCAGCATGTTATAAATATTTAAGCTCAATAATGAAGTTTTTATTGGATATTTAATGATTATAATACAATTTGTTGAGATACATGAAAGCTTCAGTCCGCCCGAATTATTCATTCTCTTTAGAATTTATCAATTACGATTTTGCTATACTAGCCGAAACCCGAAGTGTAGTACGTACACCTACACATGTTCAACAGTTAAGATTTCGGCTCAACAAAATCATTTTGTTTTGATTTCTATTGTCGAGTTTATAGAAGCTGAAAATTACTTATTAAAAGTTATCGACGTTCGACCATCTCGCTCGTACTTCCATAGAACACTAAATATAAATATCAAACAACCTCATTGAGATTGTTTCATTAATTTTTATGTTAAAAATTACAAAAAATAACTAATGGTCAAAAGATGAGTTATTGGAACCCAGGGGAAAAAACCTTGGATCGGTCCTGACGATACTGACCAAAAATAAATCGTATCGTACTGTATCGCTTACTGAAATACCGGTACAAAATATCTAGTATCGGAAGACAAAGTAGCAGTACATCAAAATATCGGATCATACCGCACATCCCTAGCAGTAACAAATAATAAGATACATATG
>OW679194.1:139427940-139455071 GCA_940337035.1 Agriotes lineatus
TTGGAGGGATTATTGCAAGTAACGACCTGGCAACACTGCGTGTTAGTCTCGACACTTATCAAGCAACCAATACGCCGTGCGCCATCTGCCGCATGGAAGCTTGAATGGCATTCGAGTACTGGATTTAATTGCAGCGTTCTGTAACCGGCATTCTAATTATAATCACACGGTCCGGTCCTGGTCAGGGTCCAGGTTCAGCACTTTTCTGTTTTGCTTATGTTATCACTTGTAGTCCTAGTCGATCGTCAGCTGTGGTGGTGTGTGGTGAGTGATGTAGCTTTGCTCAGCCGCGAGTTGAGGTATTGTTCTGTGAGAGGTGTTTGCCAAAATGGATTACAAAAGCGTCGTCTACAACGCTGCCCGTGATGGAAATCTCAATCGGCTAAAGGTAGGAATTATTTTTGAGTCAGAGCCCCACACAATGGAGCAAAATCTTCGCTTGGCTAGCCTGGGTTTTGAGATTGCTGGGCAAACACGTTTTACAATTTACTGGCTTGTTAAAGTAGCCATTCGAAACCTGAAAGTCGATGTAATAATCGTTAGTGTGACATTTTCGTGCTCTGCAACACCTGCCAAATAAACTGTAACGGACATTATTATTGATGTGTAAGCCCAATGGAACTACCAATTCAGAAGATAAAACTAGTCTCATCTCTGCGATGAATGTTTGGTTTAATGTCAAAACGCCTGCTATTAATACTGGAAAATTGTTAACCATAGATCAAGTCGATATTGCGATGTTCAATTTTTAGGATAACCGTGTATCAGCTGTTTTATACTTCGTGTCACAATAGCCGTAATGGCACTTCAACTTTTTCGTGAGCGCAAGTCTGCCATGTAGTAGAAATATCAGGATCTTTGCTCGTAAGCTTTGTGAAATACACATGATTTGGTCATATTTAAAACCAGTTTTCAGTTAAATCCACGACCATCACATTCAAGCATACAACCAAACCATGCAAATAATACCCATTAAACTTTCTATAATCTAGAAGCACATCTTTTATTGTTATAATTCCTGGAAAACAATAATTGATTGGCTGCAGTAATATCTTGCCTTAGAATTACAAAGCAAATTTTCAGCAAATCGTTACCCCACAGAGAGATTTATTTTAATGATTTTTTTACAATTCTTAGGAATTGTAGGAGATATTAATAGCTAGATATTGGGCCAGATTCTCACTAAAGATGGGAAGTAAAGTTAGAATTAATTCCCATAGCAACGATGTGCTTTGTTTAATTCCTTGTTGTGCACGTTAATATTTATGTAAAACGATCTCTCTCTCTTTATTTACTCTAAGATGACAGCGTTATGATTAAATTTAACCACGAGGTACCTATTTCGGGTTGTTTTTTATAAAAGCAAATTCTTAAAAATAAATTTAAAATAAAAATCGCATGTAATTCCTTGCAATTTCTCATTTTTAACCTTCAAAATAAAATATCACAAACAATATTAACTCTCCGAATTCTTTTCAGTTGACATATTTAATTTAAATAGTCTTTTATAGTAATTATAAAATATAGGCAAAATATTCAATGTCGAATCAGACTAAAGAATCGCTTAAAATATCCTGAACAAAGTAGGCCATGAAAAATATTTATTTGCACATTTTTATTTAATAAAACGAAAGAAATGTTTTACCTTTTTATATATTCACCATTTCGCAGTAACTGGACAGTCGCGCTGTATATTATGAAAAATGTGCTAGGTATAGCCTACGATAAATGCAATTATTTGTGTTAATGGTGCCTGTTGAATATTCTGATAGAGTTAAAAAGTATGTACGCTAATAAGTATTGAAAAACTATCGGCGAATTCGTAAGTTCTAGTATGCAAATGATTCTATATGGACCCGGAAATTGTGTTAATAAGAATTTATTTTGAAATTTGTACTTGTATTAGAAGCTATTAGGTGTAAAAATATATACCAAGTTATACATACAGGGTATATTTTAAAATCACCGACAAAGGAAAACTAGAAAATCTTGCAAAGTAAGAACAACATTCTTAGAAACGTTTACGAGATACAGGCTATTTAAAAAACATGTTGCTGTTTTTGTCAAAAATTATAACAGTAATTAAATTGAGATTTTCTGCACTAAAACGTATGCAAATACAATTAATCAGGCGAGTTTAAGTTAAATGCCGCAATTCAGTGGCGTAGAATTTTTAAAATAAATCCAAAACGTATACCCTTCTATTTTTTCATTGAGAAAATTCGATTAGGTCTGGGTGTATCTGAATAACGATTTTTTTTTAATTTATCGTTTCAAAATATTCATGTGTGTATTTAATTTTTTTTACATTCCATGTAACTACCGTTTTTATTACCAACCACATATTTGAAAACGGCCTGTATTTCGGATTATAGCTGTATGTTCTCGTTTTTATACTTTTATTAAACAGTTTATTAGTAGAATAACAGGCCATCCCATAATTCTATTCAGTTATGTTTGGTATGTTATTCTTTTTTTACATTGTGTTGATTGTAACAACAGCTCTTCTATTTTATTTTATCCCTACATGTCTATTATAAATTTACTTATATATTTACTTATCATTTTAGTAGTAGGTGTGCATATTTACTTAAAATACTCCATAAATAATACTATAAAAAGGACTCGCTTTCCTGAATTTATTTCTGGAGTCGTGAATCAAGGCTTTCTTATTTTAAAATGCTAATATGTTTTACCTGAAGCAGAAAGGGATAAAAAGGTCGCCCGTCTTTCTAAATCCGTCTCTGAGAGCCCCTCCAAACAAAGCTGCCTTTGTTATGTTTATCAAGTCGAAGTTGAAGAACGCCCATCTCCCAATATTTCCCATAAATCGTGGATAAATCCCGAAGGTGGAGGTTATACGTATTACCAACATGGATGTCATTATAAAATGTTTGATTTCAAAATTTAAAAACCCCGACAAGATTACATTCTACCATTTGTGACGATAGTTTCTGTAAATTGATAGAGAATTTTGTTTTACTTTAGTTAAACGATGAATTCGTAGGAAGCCCATAATCAAGCATAATAAAACAAACATTAGTCGAAGTATTTAGCATTAGTACAGTTTAAATAGTTTGTTGTTACTTTTAATTACTCATGGAGATAACCGGAGATAACTATGCGCATGTATAAAACAGCTTAATTAACTGTGTATATATTGAAGATATTCTCTTGTAACTAATTTTTAATTAATGTAGGTATATTAAAATCCCCAAAATATTTTTTGTTTTTGTTACCAGCCGATTATTGACATGTATTTATTCAGCTGTTTGACACTTGGAATTCCCTCGGAAATCCCACGTATGAAGTGATATGTTCAAGTTATCAGTAGAGCTTGTCCTTAACAAACAAACAAACAATAGAAGTGTTCGTAACCCATGTGAATAACAATGACGAATCGATAATGAAATTTAAAATTGTAGTTCTTCCAACTTCTTCCTTGAAAACAACCCTTACTTCTAGACATTTAGTTAAAAACACAACGTGTTCGTTCAGGAAGTAAATGATTATCTAAAAGTATTAGTTTTTGCTTATTCTTTCAATCCAATTAATCGCTTATTAAATAGCGATAGCAATACTCAACAGTATGCCAATCTAAATACGAAGTGTTAAAATTATTAGAACAGATGCACTTAGTAAAAGTCCAAGTGCAAATGCATGTCAGTAAACGATTTTATCGGTTGCAGGATATTAATCCCTTGTTTACATTTACAAAAGTAGGCTGGTAACTAAATCATAACTGATCTCTACGGTAATAGACCATTACCGTACATGGCAACCATAACCACACAACAACCGATAAACTATTGAACAAATCACGGATGTTATGAATCATAACAGCCTCAGATGTTTGAAAATCCTCGCTCTGCGAGCTCGGATTTCAATACAACATCTGCGGCAGTTATGATACTCATAACATTCCTAGATATGTTAATAGCTATTGTTGCATGAGTAGCGAACAATATCTAAGATTAAGAACAGCTTGTAAATAACCCAACAAAATCAAACATCAATTTTGAAATCAGTAATGGCGAATATAATTAAAAGACGATAAAAAAATATTTCTGCAAGAAAATATTAATAAAGGTAATGAATTAGAGATTTGTTAAAAACGACCATTAATAAGCAGAAAAGAGAAGTACTGGGCACAGAACATGGAACAAGAGAAAGGTATAGATGGAAATAATCCTAATAGAACTACGAAAACACGTGCGACAATAGATTTGTATAGAAAGCAGAATAATAGAAAAGATAAATACCTCGATAAATACGGATAAATACTAGTTTTGGGCTATATATAGTGATGCAACCTAAAAAAAAACCGTTCGTTTTTTAAAAAAAAAAACCTGTTTTTTTTTGTAAAAAAAACCAAGCGGTCTGGTTTTTTATTTAAATGCGTTTTTTTTCAGAATTAAAGTGTAGTGAATAACAACAAGTAATTTGTTTGTAAAAACAAAAAACAGATATTTTTAAATAAAAATAATTAGTGATGTTAAGTTTCATGAAACTTATAATTTTGAAAAGTTTCATGAAAAGTTTCAAGAAAACCTTGAAACTTATGAAACTTGCGAAACTTTTAGGATTCCTTTACATTTAAGTAGCTTTCAGCATTTTAAAGTATCTAATACAGTAATACCAATATACAGTGCGAGTGTAAAGTCTGGAACTATCGAAATAGAACTTTTATCAAATGTTTTTGAAAGAAATCCTCGAACGTCAATTTTAATTTAAAAAAATCCATATTTTACTGTAATTGTCACTTTTAGATTGTCTTTTGTTTTTGAGTTATGACGTTAGCGATACTTTTTTTAAATTTATGATGAATTTGGACAGAGCATGAAATTCTAAGACCAAATACTCTAAAAAAAGTATGATACTGTATTTTGAAATTTTCCAGAAAATCGTACGGTTACCAGATCCCCTCAATGCTAAAATTTCAATTGGTCCTTTTTTCACTCAAATATTGTATCATTATTTATTTAATTAGGACCACACAACAAAAACAGATAAACAAACTATGAACTGTCATAATTTTAGGGCTAACTCATTGTTTCATGACTACTTGATTTTTATTCGATTTTTGTTTTAATACTTTAATAGCGATTTTCTCGAAAATGTCAAAATATAGTATCATACTTTTTTTAGCGTATTTGGTCTTAGAATTTCATGCTCTGTCCAAATTATCATAAAAATTTGGGGTTTCCATTTAAAAAAATGATCGCAAACGTCATAACTCAAAAACAAAAGACAATCTAAAAGTGACAATTACAGTAAAATATGTATTTTTTAAATAAAAATTGACGTGTTCGAGGATTTCTTTCAAAAACATTTGATAAAAGTTCTATTTCGATAGTTCCAGACTTTACACTCGCACTGTATAATATTTAAAAAGAACATTAATTTTACTTAAAAGGGGTTACAAATTATGAAATTACAAGACACAGTTTTTAAAAATAACATATATAAGTAAAATTAGTATTTACTATTTAAACCTATTTTTATTCATTATTTTCTAATTCAGTGTCACCATAGTCATCAGTTGTTACCTCGTCACTACTAACTTCTGCCATATTTAGTGTATAGTCTTTCATTAATTCCTCATCTTGAGATAGAGAAGCATCCGATTCTTCCGAGTCTGTAAATCTAAGTTCTTCTTCTTCATCATCATCAATTTCATGTATTTTAGGTTGCTTTGTTTTGACTTCACTAGCAATCTGTAATACTGACTTGAAACTTATAAGAAACTTTTGAAACTTATGAAACTTTTGGAAATTTTTGAAACATGTGAAACTTATAAATTTGAAAAGTTTCATAAAATTTGAAACTTTTCACTGAAACTTTTCATGAAACTTTTCAAGCTCACATCACTAAAAATAATACATTTCGTAGGTAAAGTGAATTATAGAATTTATAATAACCAAAAAAAAAGCAAATATTTCTAAAAAAAAATAGAAACAGCCAAAGTGGATATACAGGGTGTTAGGGAAGTCGACTGAAAAACTTCTAGGGGTGAATCCCTGGCCCAAAATATGATGATTTAACTGAACTTACCTATATACAAAGTTGCTTAGTTTAGCCGCTAGAGGGCTTTAAAGATGATTAGCTTTTTTTAATTTTTTCAAATAAGTCGAAAAATTGTTGATGAATTTTATTCATTTTTTGGCCATGCGTTTTTACCAGTAAACTTAAGCATTTTGTGGCATAAACCCTAATTTCAAAAATTACAGGGTGTTTAAAAACTTTGTCACAATTAATTATCCATCTAATTTTTTTTATGGATAGCTACATTGATTTATAGGCTATTTCCTCTCTTAAAAAATTTTAGTTGGGGTAAACGGTTTAGCCACAAAAAATATTTTCTAAATCCCTACAGGGCTGAATCAGTAATTTTAACTTAGCACTAGGCTTTTGTAGAGATTTAGAAAATATTTTTTGTGGCTAAACCGTTTACCCAACTAAAATTTTTTTAAGAGAGTGAATAGCTTCTACATTAAAGTAACTGTCCAGAAAAAAAATTGGTAGTGATTATACAGGGGGTTAAAACATTTAAAAAAGCTAGTCGCTTTAAATAATTGGGGACCTGCGTTCGAAGAAATAATGGGTAATAATGCGGTTGTCTAATGCGTGATGCTCATCACATCACCACGTGTCATGAATTTGACACGCGACAGCCGGGTGTGAGAGCGAGGATACGGAAGCTCTGACCTTCCTCCTTGCAGGACAAGCTCCTTCATGGGGTGTTAGTGCCTCACCATTATTATTATTAATAATTTATAAGCCCTCTAGCGGCTAAACTAAGCAACTTTGTATATAGGTAAGTTGAGTTAAATCATCATATTTTGGGACAAGGATTCACCCCTAGAAATTTTTCCGTCGACTTCCCTAACGCCCTGTAGAAATTATAATAATGCAGAAATTACTCTCTAACAGACATGGCTGACTCCTCCATGCAGTTTACGTCGCCCATGTCACTGTCTGATGAATCGCTAACGTAACTTGATTCGTCGATCAGGTCGACAGTTTCAGAACTGAGTCCAGCTTAAAGCAACTTCCAATAGGGGTGTATACCTACCAAAACATGCCGCCAATTACAAAAATGAATAAAAAACAAAAAAACAAAAAAAAACCGTTTTTTTCTGTTTTTTTTTCTAGGTTTTTTATTCGATTTAAAAAAAACGCGTTTTTTACATCACTAGCTATATATTATGCTGATCCTGTAGTAAAAACGAATCCAATGAAGAACTACCAGAAAACAGAACTGAAAAGGATAATAATACAACAAAATTACTTACGTATATGTATCTCAAAAATTATAACAAAATTCCAGAAGCATTGTGTCTCACAAATTGATTTAGAAAATGCTATAGGAAACATATTTCTTTTAATAAAAAAAAAACGCATCTGAAGATTGTATTATTTCTTAAAGCAATTTTAGATACATATAAGTGCTCTCGGCAATTTCTATAACAGTAAAGTCGCGTTAATCAGAATCGATGCTCACCAGCTCAATTCGAAGAATGGAGACATCCGGATTACCGTATCATATAATAAACTCGAGTATCTTTGGTTAAATATACAACAATTAAGAGTCAATATATTTACGCCAGTTCCTCCGACGTGAGATTATTTAGGGAACCAATTCGGTGAAAGCTGATACCTGTGTTTCCGTGGTTTAAAATTTAAACTGATGCATAGTTTGAGATCCCAAATAAGTGCGTAATAAAAGTGTAAATGTGCGAGTTGTCTAGAGTAAAATAAAACGCAACAACGTATTTTATTAAGAAAAGACGCGGAATACATATACCCTGTGTTCAAAAAGAAATTACATAAGGGTTGACCATGAAAAATATGATTCAATCATAATGTTTTGTGTTCAATGGTAAAAACTATCATAATTGTAGTTTAATTGAATTTTCAATATAAATTTATGACGACAATAACAGTGATGGCAGTTAATGAATTCTAAAGCTTGCTATTGACATTACTTTTATTTTCCATCGCCAACCCTTATGTAATTTCTTTTTGAACAGATAGTATAAGTATGTGTATATTATGAATATTACAACATACATATATACATACATAATATGTAACCCTTTATATCCTGGTGCATTTTTAAATTCGGCGGAGATACTTGAGGTAGTGGAGCTTGTCTAAGCTAGAACACTACGCCTGCTCTCCTGATGTTCACCCATCCAAGTACTGACCAAGCAGACTGGAGCTTAACTCTTACAAGTACTGTAAGATATGCAACACCACTCAGCCGTACTGCTGGTTTTGAAATTAAAACTTATAGAATGAAAAATTGCAGATTTTTGTCTGCTTGAAATTCTGTTCTTTTTTAATGACGGCGATAAAATTTTTAATTCTTATCTTACCATTTTATTTCATCCTGTTTTTATTTTGCCAGTTGACGCCCCGACGCCCAATTTTACCGTTGCTTTTCCAGGAATTCCGCGTGTAAATTCGTCTAATATAGCTGCCTTTTCGCGTAATGACAACGTTTAGCGGTGCCAATGTTAAGCAAACACGCACTGGCATTCACGAACAACTAAACAAGGCGTATGCAGGGTCCCTAACGAAAATTTGTTGAACATTTTTGATCAATTAAAGCTGATTCGGATTGCCGAACCCACCCGAATTCGTATTACGCTATTCTTATATGCATATATCTAATACTTACTATATTGCTAGCGGCTATGAGTGGGAAACTTGCCAAGGAAGTGAGACAGACAACCAACTCTTCAATGTATAATGGTGAGCTGTGTGCAAGCGCGGCGGCGTCGTCCGGCCAATGGGGAAGTGGTCAAGTTTAAAATTCGCTTCTAGAGGCGGAGTTCGAATTCTCACGCATGCGCACCAGACGCGTTATACTCTAAGTGAGACTATGTCGGCGCCGTAATGTTTTCTGACGTTTCCAGGCCCCTACTAGCAATATATGTGTATTATATATATGCTTATATGCATATATCTAATACTTACTATATTGCTAGCGGCTATGAGTGGGAAACTTGCCAAGGAAGTGAGACAGACAACCAACTCTTCAATGTATAATGGTGGGCGGTGCGCAAGGGCGGCGGCGTCGTCCGCCCAATGGGGAAGTGGTCAAGTTTAAAATTCGCTTCTAAAGGCGGAGTTTGAATTCTCACGCATGCGCACGAGACGCGTTATACTCTAAGTGAGACTATGTCGGCGCCGTAATGTTTTCTGACGTTCCGAGGCCCTACTAGCAATATATGTGTATTATATATATGCTTATATGGACGTATTTGACGCTCCGGGTTACCGTAAATTTTGGATGACTGAATTTCGGATTAACCGGATTTTACTATACAACATTCTTTTAGATTTTTATCAAAATATTAAACTAGTTATACGGCCGCAAAAACTCATGAAAGTATCATAGATCATTTTTCTTAATTTCAGTTGTATATCAAAATCCGCTTTACGCAGTTCTTTTATTCCCGCCCTAGTAACCGGTAAACCCTTTTGTAAAATTTGTATTAAAATTCTGTCACCGGGCTGTTACCATTTATCACTCAGCTACATAGATCGATTAAAAATAATTGAAGCCTGTTTTTGTAACGATGTTATCATTTTGTTCTCTTCTTTGATATAAAATTTATCGGAACATTGTTAGTAGTCGTGTGCTTAACGCACCGATCTAACTCTAGGTACGCTTTTCAAATCCCCTTGATATGACGTCAAACAGTTATGGCAAATCATTACATGTCTGTTAAAACAGCCAGTAATTCTTAATTTGAAGCAATATTCAAGTAATTAAATTAGATTAATTACTAATATTCTAGGCCAGACTTCTTATATACGTCCGGACATCAAATATATAAATCATAATACCTATCGGCAAGCAACCAAGCTCTAGTGTGCTCATGTGAATAAATGATTACCTTGTGTATAGTATACTTTAAACTGTGATAATGCGGCTAGATATGTAGCAAAAATTATATTGCATACATTTACTGCAACATTAAACTTTTTGTATTCACAGGTAACATGGCATTTTACTACCCATGACTATGGACGTAAAAAAGTACAAAAGGTATTGATCGCGAATATCGTCATGATTTAGAATGTAAGTTTAAGTTTTACCTAATTTATAGCAGACTCAGGTTTCAGTAAAACTATGAAAATACAACTAAAAATAATATATATTCAAGATTGTATTTTTTTATTCGTATAGAAACATTTATGTGTACTACGATAATGAAAAAAACAACAGTCTGTAATAAGGATATATTTGTTTTATAGACCTAAAGAAGGCTTTCGACAGCATACCTAGAGATCAAATATGGAAGAGACTACAGGAAAGAGGAATAGATGAAGAACCACTAGAAGCAATAATGTACACAAAAACAAATGTACTTTGGAACACAATGAGGGAATACTGAGCCCTTTATTATTTATAATAATCATAGATGATGTAATCAAAGCAACAATAAGTACCTAAATCAGATGGAATAAGTGTAGGATACAGGAATATGAATAAGATGGAATGAGCCTTCGCAGGCGATGTAGTAATATTTGCAATACTAAAAAGAATATGAAGGAAAACATGAAAATATGGCAGAAAGCACTAGTCACGAGAAGACGAAATTATACAAAGAAAAACCAAAGTAATGGTGATGAGAAATCAGAGAAAACCTGTAGACATATAAATAGATGGGGATAAATTGGATCAGGTGGAAAAATTAAAATATTTAGGCTCTGTTATAAGCAGTAAACGAAATGTAGAAATACACATTCGCAGTAGAATGAAACATGTTTAGTGCAATACGGAAAACGTTTATAAATAAAAGGAGGAAACTAGGAAAACAAAATTGACCTTAGATAGAATGATATACACCCCAAATGTATTGTATGGAAGTGCATCCTGGTTGTTAAACACAAGACATACATAACAATTCTAAGCTACAGAAATGAAATACCTGAGAACAGTAATGGGGATTACAAGACATTATAGAGTTACAAATGAAGGAATAAGAGACTCAATTCTAAGAAAAATAGGACAGCTGAGATGGTTCGGCCATGTGCAGAATTGACAAGCAGGTACAGGTCAAACAAGTGGGGGAAGCAAGAGCAAATGGAAAATATATTTGAAGAAATGGGGGAAACACGAAACCAGGCAAACGAATTCATAGAAGATTGAAAGAAATGGAAGAAGTTTTGTAAATCGGATATGGATTAACAGGAAATCTCCATATCCCGTGGGTACAGAGAGGAAAGATTGAGAAAGAATTTAATATGGTTAAAGCGCTCTACTTATACGTAATTTAACGTATAAACTGTTTAAAATGTAAAAAATACTTCGTCCCATGATATAATCAATCTATAGTAAAAATGAATCTGCTGGAAAGATATTCGTGCTTATACAGTCCAAGATAAGGAGGGCCAGTATGGGGATCTCGTTAACAGTAAGAGATACAAATTTGGTTAAATGGAAAAAAGTTGTGTAATTAAAGGACTAACAAACTGACACCTACAAATCCTTGGTATGATTTGTAGTTTTTGAGATATCTTAATAAACCGAATTTTTGGATTTTCAATTTAATTTTTTTCTGGCATTAATATTATAGTTAGAGCGAAATTGAGAAAACTTAATTTATAACAACTTTTAATGGACTTGAAGAATGTGTTATCAATTTTTTAATCCGACGTTTCGTCTTCGAGAAACCATCATCAACTTCATTTTTTAAATACAGTCCTTATGTTTTGATATCAGATTTTAGAAGCCCTTTTTATGAATTCAACGATGTACCACATATTATGGTTTAATTTCGTTTCGAGTCTTACGTGATTGGTCAGAAATGACGAACGTGGCCAATCGCAATGTTCTTTCATAGTTTTTCAACGCTAATTTCCCTATGTTTGTGAGACACACTGTATATGTATTTGTAATATGATTGTTTTATAATGCAATCTAACCCCCATGGAAATGTCCACTTTGATTTAATGACGAAATTGATGAAATTTAATAGTATATAAAAATATATCAAACCAGTGTTTCTTATTAAAGAAAACTATACCTGTAGGCAATATTTGATTAATCTTACTTTCACATATTCGTTTATGGGGAAAAAGCCCGAAAAATGAGAATTATCGAGTTTTGGGATACTATTTTAGTATTTTTAAATAAATCTTGGAATCCAAGATTGGCAAATAGGAAGCTTGATGGAATTTTAAAGTCACACAGCGTGAACATAATCGCGATTATAAACGTGAGATAAACATAAACAAACAGGAATGATATATTTCAGGCTGGGTTCTAAGTAATTATTCGACGAGTATCCACATTAAGCTGATGGTTTCAAATCCCCAACTATAATGTTGGGTGATTGCTAAATGTTAACTTCACGCTCTTGTCGACAAAGGGTTAATTTAACTCTCCACTCTGTCTACCTGTACAATGGACGCATACAATTTATTAGTTTGGGTTAGAACAGGTCACAGGATTATGTAATGAGGAAGTAGTAAATGTTAGCTGTTGAATTTCACATTGCAAGGTAGTCTATGGTATTGTTTCATATTGTCCTTTGGCAGTCGTAACAATGCATTTGAAGAGAACAAAAAGTTTTTTTTTTGTATTTCTTGAATTGTTGGATGTAATTTTGTTTTGGCACGCGTGTGTTATTACAAATAATTCACTCGAGAAAATACCCCACTCGGCCTGGTGGCTCGAAGGCTCAACTTTTCTCTCGTGGATTATTTGTAATATAACACACTTGTACCATAAATCAATAATCGCAACAATTTTTCTGCAAAGGTATGTTATTGTAGGGGAGTTGATACGCCAACATCGTTTGGTATGTCAATAATTTTCCAGAAATTTGGCGTAGCAATGGGAAAGATACGTCAAATCCACTCCACGGACTTGCTCTAATTATAGTTTCGGGTCTTTTTACTACAATTAGCACGAGTATGACACACGGAATGAACGGATTTCGCTCCTCGGTATCGTTTATTAATAGCGGTGTTACCTCCTGTGTTGAGTATACCTACTCGAAGCCTTTAGTTCGGTCTATATATACAGAGACCAAAATAGTAACGTACAATTAGAACTCGCAGCAAAAAACTGCGCCACAAAGTACCGGAGCTGACATGACAGTCTGTAAACACTTATTTTACGGTTATATGAAACGAAACAGATTTTTTCGTTTTTTAAGTAAATTTTATGAAACCCATATACTTTAAATATTTCCAAAAATGGCGCATTTTACAAACTCTTGTGTAGTGGTAAGTGTAAGTTTGAAGAACTTATTTTATAAAATTCAGAAAACTAATGTCAGTTTGAAATATACGCGATCAGCTCTTGAGCATCAAATCTGAGTTCAAGGATATTAGCACTACCTACCACTACAACAGTTTTGTTGAGAAACATTGTCGCTAACAGCTATGCAAATTTGAGTATAATGAAAGAAGTTGCTGCATTGCAAATAATTCAGCTTTACATTTAAATGTCACTCGATTTTAAAGTCAGATTTTGATGGGTTTACGATATATACAATTTTAACTAAATAATGCTAGCTTCAGTCCAAGGACTGAGAGTGAAGACAGAAAACAGACGTAACAAATGATTTCTTTTCGTTGTTTTAATAACAATTTACGTATGTACACTGGGATGTAATTCAAAGTTAACCTTTATGGAAATCAAACCGATGCGATGTTTGATATACGTCAGATTGTCGACAGCATCTACTATTCCAACAGCGCTGATTGGTTTTATCATGAACCAACGAATGTTTTTAAAGAATATGCAAAACTTACCTTGTGCTTGAATTCTACGAATTTTGCTTACAACAAAACACTGTTTTATTGTACAAAAAATCAAACACGTCGATTGTTGGCAACTTCTGAGAATGTATCTCCAGATTGATATGTATAAGCATCGTTTGCTTGCTTCTACGTGTTTTCCGACCTAGATGCAGAATATTTATTTGCAAAATAAACATTTGAACACGTGCTGTTGTCCTATAAACGACGGTACCAGTCCGGTACCTGCACAAAAGTCGTTAAATATTCAAAACGCCCGATTTATGAGCTAGTTAATTTTAATTATTTTAGAATTCAGGGCTAACGTCTTAGCAAATTAAAAATATTTATACGTATTTTAATTCATTAATTCAGCCACATAGCTACTTAATCCATATTCAGCAATATTATGTTTTCAATTATTTAAAAAATGTCATTTCCCGGTTTTTAAATTTATTATCCCTACTTGACTGCATGTATATTCATAAAATATAAACGTACGAGTATATCCATATCTATTAAAACTCAAAGCGGAGTTTAACATGTAAAATTTCACGATTTCCTCATCGTTGGAATATCTCTTACTCAAACGTAGTCAAACGATGCGCGTCCTTCTGAACCGTTGTAAACATTTTGAAGCCCGTTATTTAACAAAATAACTTTACGCTGACTAGGTAACTACATGTAAAACAGCAATTTGTTAGTCGATCTCTGATACCTTAAAGGAAATGGCAATCCTTTCGTGCGTCAAAACCAGAAATAGCTGCAAATAAATTGCCAAATAACCCGTCTGGCTGAGCTGGATCGCAATCGCCATCTTTTACGGGCTATAGAAGGATTTGGGTCACTATCTATATTTTATAAGAAATGAAGAAGCGTCATTTATTTACAGTATGAGTTAAAATTCACTTCTCAACGCTTGAGAAAAACATCAAATAATAAACCATTGTAATATAATTTAATCAAACCATCATAGAAAATAGAAAGTGTCAAAACAGAAGCTGAGCAATCTAAAAATTGTAAATTGATCTACGTGTATCTCGTCTTGCTTCGTCTATGTAACTTTATTCAATTCTTACGGTTAAATTTGTCGTCAGTCTGTGTCAAATAACAAACAAAACCTAACCTACTAACCTCAACTTTGACATGGACTGACAATACACTTTATTGCTGCCAATCGTATAACGTATAACACGAATCACAGGCGACTTTATAAATCTATCTGATCTCTCGGTACTTTTCAAATTGTCACTATGACTTTTCACGGCTACCAATACAAAATTTGTTTGTTTATTTGTAATGGAGAAGAGTAGGCATGCGGAGTACCAGGTACCTTAGACACCAACTGCTACGGTCATATGGTCAAAGTCCTACTTAGAATTTTGCCGAGTTCCAACCCTAGCAAGGGATCTTTTACAGGCTACACATCATGGTAACATATAACCCACGGCTTTACATCACTTCTGTAGAGGTTTTCATCCGCATTTTTAATTTTTTTAAAAACCTCACCGGGACCGGGGATCGAACTCGCGACCCTTAGATCAGTATCCAGTATGCTTAACCACTCAGCCACGGAGCCCGGCAAATACAAAATTTGTTTTTTTAGATATTTATTGATTAATGAAATTATAAGAATTGACCAACATTTTGTCTTATACATCACGATAAAGTTATTATTATCAACTCTTGAATTACTAACGTTTCGACTTCTTGTCGACGTTAAACGATTCACTCGTCGATAAAATGTAACTTTATCGTCTTGTATAATAAATAACTGTTATTTGTGATAATATGAAACATGACAGACGATACAATTTTATTGACAATAACGTTAGTCGGCGCGGCGATTGCACAAGGGTATTCAACGAAGTATAGTGACGTAAGTGACGTATGTTTGTTAAAGTAATAGCTTTTCATTCTATTTATAATTTCTTTAAAAAAGCATAATTATATCTTTCAGCTTTTGCTGTAAGTTTTGTCTTGTCATTTAAATTTGTAGTGATAGTTTGATTCAACGGTATTATACAGGGTGTCCGGCAATGGCTTGTACAATGGAAGACCACAAGTTTCTTGACCCAAAATATGATGATTTAATTCAATTTACGTATATACAAAGTTGCTTAGTTTAGCCGCTAGAGGGCTTTAGAAATGATTAACTTTTTTAATTTTTTAACCCCCTGTATAATCACTACCAATTTTTTTTCTGAATAGTTACTTTAATTTAGAAGCTATTTCTTTTCTGACAAAATTTTAGTTGGGTAAACAGTTTAGCCACAAAAATATTTTCTAAATCCCTACAAGCCTAGTTTTAAGTTACAATTACTGATTCAGGCTTGTAGGGACTTAGAAAATGTTTTTTGTGGCTAACCGTGTACTCAAAATTTTGTAAGAGAGGAAATAGCTTATAAATTAAAGTAACTATCCAGAAAAAAAATGGTAGTGATTATACAGGGGATTAAAAAATATGGATGGATAATTTACTGTGAGAAAGTTTTTAAACACCCTGTAATTTTCAAAATTAGGGTTTATTCCACAAAAAGCCTTAGTTTTGAAAGCCTTCTAGCAGCTAAACTAAGCAACTTTGTATATAGTTAAGTTGGGTTAAATTATCATATTTGGGCCAATGAACTTGAGGTCTTCCGTTGTAAACGCCATTTTCGGACACCCTGTATATACAATTTGTAGTTTCTAGTTTCAATTTTGATAGAATGAACTAATTTTCTGCAGTTTGGTATTATTTATTTTTTTCGTAACCGTCTTAAAAGCAGGTAATTACTTTGAATACCAAAATCTGTCATACGAGTATAAGTTGACGTTCGTCTTACTGACACAAAAAGTATATGTTGGTATTTAACAATTTTAGTTCCTAGGATTAATAGTTATTTATGTTACAAGTACGAAATTAAGGATTTTTTTGGACGAACCGCAGTTTATATCCAAGCGAGCGCAGCGAGCGAGGGACATAAATAAGGCGAGTCTAATAGTCCACATTCGTGCGAGTTACATAGATAATTTTTTATTCTGCTACTTTGGAAGAAGCTTTTTTTTCTTCTAATTATAAAATGACAATTTAATCTACGAAGTCGGGAAAGGTCGAGGAGGTTATGACCATACCGCAAAATGGGAGTTTCTATTTTGATTTTGACTAATGGAAATGTTTGTTAGTTTTTGTTTCTATGGTTATTACTACCGAAAAGTAAAAGTTACTAATATAAAAAAATGGAAGCTTCGGTCGCTAAACGCTGCCAAAATTTATAATTTTCGATGCAGCAAACAATTATGTAGACAAACCAAGTTACGGATGTTTTTTTTTGTTAAAATTTTATAATTTATATTGAATACTTAATTTGTTTCTATTGTAACGCTGCTCTTCTGTTTGGATTTAATGTGTGGATGTACCTGCGTACCTACGTGTGAAGTTTTTTACTTTAGACCGGACCTTTAGACTCAGGCCGGATAGAAGCTGGAGACCTTCGTTTCCCACATCTAAAAGAAACAACGTCATGAAGGTCTAATATTCTTTATTAAGGACAAGCGTCATACGTCTACAAGTACCGCGGTGTTTCGAAAAGTAGAATGGTGTAAGAGGGGGACGGGGGTCGTTGGCTCGTTCAGCAGCAGGAAATGGTGGGTGCTCGTCTGGTGCCCCACGTGGCAAAAGAACATTAAGGGAAGGAGTCAGGAGGGTTACAGTCTTACTAATAGTGAAATTACTGCGGTGCCGGATACAGTGAGACAAAGAGTCGGCGTAACAACGATCTTACTAATAGTTACGATAACTGCGGTGTCGGGTCGTGATCCACCTAGCTAATTAAAAGTTCGATAAGGAGCATATATTTAAAATTCGAGAATCGAGATTCTCTAGTTCGAAATCTTACTATATTTAACTCTTACCCATCTAGGTGAAGCACAGTCCGACACCGCAGTTATAATAACTGTTAGTAAGATTGTGTGCACACCGACTCTTTGTCTCACTTGTACTGCACTAGGTGAAGCACTTTTAGCACACGTGCTAAAAGTAAACAGCTGGTTTTGAATTTACGTATTTAAAACTGGAACTGGAAGTGAGGTTATACAGTTATTCTAGTTACTTTTTTCCTTAGAGGTAAATTGCTTTTTATAGTATTTTACAGTAGTCGGAAGAGCGAGTCGAATAATATTGGCGCGACAGTAAAGGCCCTAACGGACGTGTATTGTACAATAGTTTTTGTAATACCTACATACAATTCGGTCATACTTATCTTTTATAATTTATTTTCAGCAAACGCTATATTTGTGCAATAACGTTTTAGAATGCTTAAGAGTGTGTAGGACGTTGCAACTGTTGTTTATAAATGTAATTTATGTCCAATTTTGTGTATGGCTGCAAGCAGGTGACAAACGTCACTTTGACGTTTGGCAAAAAATTTAGCAGGTCGTGGTCCTTACGGACATTGTTTACGGCCGGGCCGTAAAGAGGTTTCTTACATAGTAGTAAACAGTCCTTAAAGAAATATTTAACAAGTAGGTATTACAAAAAATAATTAAAGCATTATGTAATTAATAAAGCAAAATGTGTTTCTATTATAATTACCTTTGATAACTACCGGCTGCAGAAACAGTCACCTGCGCCGTCACGGCCATCTCTTTACTATTACATAAACTATAACTGTCAGAAATGCAAACCTTTGTTCAATCGACATTTATGGATTAATAACAGTAAATTTAAGGTCGTAGAAAACATATTGTATGCAAACTCGTGCTAAAGTGTTATTGTACTCGACATGTTATGAAACTCAGCCTTCCACTTCGTTTTAAAATTTTCATGTCTCGTGCATAAATATTCACTTTTAGCACTTGTTTCATAATAGCTATTTTCTACGAATATGAAAAATGTAAAATTTACATAACATGATGCAAAACTTACAAATTATTTAGTAGCTGACAGTTCTTCGCATACGAAAATTCTCGCGGGCAAACAATTGGTTATTTATTTATTTCCATTGCAACGTGCACGCTCATCTCTAGTGATGAAAGTTGAACTTTCATATATGTATTTATTATATGGAGCAGACAATATGTTTTCAAAGATTATCTTTCTTAGTTAACAACAAAGTTTTGTATGGCCTTTGTAGCATTCCCGAGCTTAAAAGTAGTATTACTTGACTCCTCATCTTGAAGGACTGCAGAAACAGAGAGTGTCAGTTGGTACTCTCAGTTAGAAACGTTAAAATAATCAAGTGTTATGGCAACATGTATTGGATTTTATTAAATATCATTTCAAAATTTTCATAATGCTGCTTTCAAAGCTATCCATTTTTGCATGACCGCAAGGATAAAACTATAATAGCATTAGTTAATTTAAAACATACGACCTACGGTGGAAAACAATTGTACATACATATACCGTGTGTCCGTTCTCAAACTCGAACATAGGAAGTTTAACATTGCAGCTAATGTTTTTGCTGACTTCTGCTCGCCAATTTAAGTGACAGGAATGGTAATGGTATCAACATAAAGATAAATTAGTGCACATCAAATGATGCTAATAATAATAATAATTACTGATAGAGTATTGAAATCATCGCGAAATACCTAAATATCGAATAAACAATTTTGATTGTCTATGTTCGAGAGTGACACCCGGTATATTACCACAGGACTATAGTTATTTTTCATCCATCGTGTGATTGTTGGAAGATTTACATTTGAGATTAAAACTAACTGGAAGCCCATGCCCATAATACTATATTTAGATGGTCAAGGAGAATGAAAGTTATTAAGTATAATTTTACAGTTACTAGTTGTAAATTAAATACTCGTAGATACTTATCTTTCTCATAGCTTTCAGCGCTATAAAAAAATAAATTAAAGTTTAAGTAGGTATACCTTAGCAATCCTTGTTTGGTTTCGAACAATAGCAATAAGTACATATGCTCTACAAATGCGTGTGTAATATTAAAAAACATTTAGCCATCGATAACGTGGTTCAAATCCTTTTCGTTAGTCTTTCCAGAATTTGATGTGATTGCGGGGAATTCCAAACAGCAACATGATAATAGTCAACATCAGCCATATGAGTGCAATTTACATAAAAACAACGAAATTAGTTAAAACGCCAAATTATGGGATCATTAGCATATTGCCTTGACAAGGTAAAACTCTCCGAATTGAATTGTAAGCAAATTGATTTACTACATTGCAATTTGTTTTAATGAGGAAGGTCAGTGGTCAGTCGGCTGACTTTCATCAGTACAATTGCCTCATGATAATTATTGTATTTTAATGTCGACCTGAATCTAATATTGGTATATAGATCATCTATTATTCAACTTTTACCGCAGAACCGCAACGGCTGTGAAGTGGTAACACCACAAGAATGAAATGGAATGTTCGTGTTCTGTGCGAGTGTCCTAGTGTGTATACGTTTTTTACTCTGGTATTTTAATTGCTGGATAGAAGTGTTTCTTCAGGTATTTATATAATAGTTTTTCTAGGGGAAACCACGAAAATTTGTATAGCGAAAGTTGTGTTTTGATAACCTCCGCATACATTTCCAAAGAGTTTCTGTTGTTGATCTCAAAATGGAGCAAATTACCATTTAGGTGCTTTAATGCGCATTAGTCACTAACAACCGAAAACTAACATTGTACTCGCACGCTTCTACGTAGTAACGAAGCCCACTAGAAAGATGTAGGACGACTAATAGTTAATACTCGTATAATTTGTAGGATATAACGGTCTTCCTTGTGAACAACGGCGAACTGTAAATATTGGTAACAAAATTGTTTGAAATAGGAATTTATAAGTCTATATATCTACCCACAGTGCCACAATTCATATTAAAATTGCCGATTGCATGGCGGTCCGGATAGTTAATAATGCACAAGCGTACGTGCGTATAGCTGCGTGTTAAAACGAATGTCACACTTGAATAGATAAACAACATGCACAATCAAATGAGTGTTAAACTCAAAATAGTGTGTAAGTTAATGATTTACTGGAATATTTCTTTGTTATACATAGTTTGGTTTGTAATAAATTCATACTTCAGTCGCAAGATAAAAGTAACCCACTTGGATAATTAATAATTCTATTTGCATTATGACTGTCATTTAAATTAAAAATGTAAGAGTGTCTAGGACTTCATCCGTAGAGATAATAATATTAAACCCTATAAAAACAACAGCAGGTAACCAGATGTTAGCAATATGTATTATAAAGCACAAAGGTACAAAATATAGCAAACACTAAATTAAAATACCTACCATATAAAATATTTATTTTTAATAATATGTAACAGGGTTGCTAAGCAAATCTTGTTAGAAGATATTTTGAAGGTTTTTTTATTGCTGTTTGTTTTTTAAATTCCCAATTAAATTACATTATGTGTTAATAATATTGAACTTTCCGCGAAGTATATATTTAAATTAAGATTAAAGTATAATAAGTTCATTAAGCCTCAGAAAATGTATTATTACCAAAGAGCATATTGCTCTTTGTTATTACTTAGTTTTGGCTACTGCCTACAAGTTGCCATTGCCATCACTGCAGTAATTATTGCCTTTGAATCTCTTATGTTAATTATCTGTAAAATTGAAATGTATACACTTATTTATTACGTATATTAACTGGACTCTATAGTAAGCGTTTTTTCAATCTAACTAAACAGTATAACGCACGAAATTAGTTTATAACTTTCTCGTATGTAGTGGCGACTCATGATAATTGTATATAAAGGGATCTTAACTTTAAACAATAACTAAGCAAAAAATAATAAGTAATGACTTATCTACATTTCGTCGATGTTTTAATCCAAATATAGCGATGATTGTTAATCTTAATCCAAAAGGAAACATCATATGCACAGACCAAAAAGTTTTCAACACAACACAAAGTATACATAAGAGTTAAAAAATAAAACAGATTATTTAATACATCACATCCACAAATTCATTTGTTTTTTGTTGTAAATGTCCATAGAAAAATATCTTGTAAAATTATGAATTGCAACTTTTTCTTGCTGGTTGAAATTTAATACCGGAGTAGGCCGTGCAAGTTTTTTTTTTATTTTAACAATTTCAACCAACGGTGGACCTTTAACATTATTGTTAAGAATATTAGTTATGCTATTCTCTGCCATTTTTTTAGTAGATCTGATATCCGAAATAATCGAATCGCCCAATAGAAATAAACACCTTCCAACTACAACTGATATTATGTAAAATTATCCAAACAGGACTCACAAACCTACAAGAATGTCCTTGCTATATTTGCAAGAAGTTATGTTATCTCGCGACGGCCGCTGGGCTGACGCATCACATTACATTTTCGGGAGCGCAACGTTTGTAAATGTTACGATAAGGCTGCGAGTTTGCAGCGGTGGCTGCTCCAAAACCGTGAGCCGTCGCGTCACGTTGAAACTGCTATATCGCCGATTCTGCAGTGGTACGTTTTCAACCGTAATTGCTATACAAGTTCAGAGCTCTGTTTCGGAGAGTCGACAGCAGCTACCAGCTGCTTAGTACATATGATACGAGCGAGGATTGATCCCACTTAAAACATGTAACACCCGTTTTAACACGTTTTAAGTGGGATCGAATTGTAATCACCGGAGCTCATTACTTAAACCTTGTCATATTATAATGATACGTTAGATGATAAAATATATTTATAATCATAGAGACTTTTGAGTTTTTTCTGATGGCAGATGCTCTGAGCCCCCAAATAACAGCCGCCACTGCTTGTATCATATATTAAACAGTATTTACAATGTTTAATATTCAACCGTGATGAAACCAAAGTATACCTAGCAGGGGAGCGAAAGAAATATCTGAATGGATGGGTTGTTTAATTTTTTTGCAAAATACATATTGAGTTTTTCCTTATCGATATGTTTAATATGTTTTTGTGACGTCTTACGAGTATAAAAATGATGTAAATAAAATTTTTCATTAATAGTACCATTTCAGTTTTAAGTTTTAAAATATATTCTGATACTTGACTATAGTTGTATTTCACCAAAATACATTTCAATAATCAGTTTTAAATTCAAATGTTCAGGTAAGGTAGTATTTTATATGTAAATCTGAATAATTACATGCTTTAGATCAGGTTTTACACCAATTCTGCTTATTATATCGCTGTTGCCAAGCGATTATCTAGACTGGACTATAGGATTGGAACGTTTATATCCTCACTAAAAAATAGTCACATTTACAATTACAGGCACTAATACCTACATTCAGAAAATTATGTCTTGTAGAAATAAGATGCATGGAAAGAGATAATATTCTGGTTTAAAAGTGTCTTCGTGTTAATACAACCAGCCGTTCTTTATTTGACGTGGGTTGAACATTATCCCAAAAATAATATGAAGAGATTTTGCGAGTTTGCAGGTAATCGTGTAAAATCGAATCATTCCGTCCAATAGTGTTTCGTTATTTTCAGCATATAATATTAAGGTCCCAGTTATCTAGACCGAATAAACATTTGTTTTGTACGTGCAATATGGCATATGTAATCCGTTGATTTTTTACGTATACGTATTAATATTGAAGACTTAACTATATTTTACTTCTCCCACATGTTTAAATAATTTGAATGTTTATGTCTGTTTTGCAAATAAATGGTAACGTGTGTAATAAGCCCATTTGCAATTTTATCTTCAACAACTCAAATAAGACCTGTGATTGTTTTATGTTGTTATTAATTATAATAATTAAGTTGTTTTTAATCTCTCGGTGTTTGTAAACGGGAAACTTCTTTTTACGAGTTGAATAACAAATTAATAAAATGCTGCTTTACTTTTTTATGATTTGAGGAAAATAAAATATTTTAAAGTTTACATAAAAAATTAGAACGTATACTATTGTATACTTGTTTTAGTAATACATTTTACATATTTACTATTTTAGTCAATGTCAATTGGATTTTATAGTATGAAATATCGTTGCATTAAAATAGTATACCAGTGTGGAAACGGCTTTATTGCAAAATTTTTACGAATTTTTGCAATGGCCATTTCCCCACACCTGTTACATACTATTTTTTTTAAGACAGTTTCGCATTCAGCAAGAAATGTAGTTTTGCAGTTTGACATTTGTCAGTTTTACCCAATTAGTATGATTATTACATTGCAGAAAGTGGTCACTTTCCGCACGTATTTGAGTGCGGAAAGTAAGTACTTTCTACACAAAAGTAGCGAAATATATTTTAGGATTTAAAAAGTTGGTAAATACTGAACTGTATAGGTAGCATATTCGTAAATCTAATCGATATTTTAAATTATATTTTTTATGTATATTTCGGTTGATATACATCCTTATTTAATGTATATGCCGGCAGTACGGGGAGTGGTGTTGCATAACGCAAGGCACTTGTAAAAGTTAAGCTCTAGTCTGCTTGGTCAGTACTTGGATGGGTGAATATCTGGGGAGCGGGCGTAGTGTTCTAGCTTAGACAAACTCTACTACCTCAAGTATTTTCACCGAATTTTAAAATGCACATACCCTCACTGTGTAAACCATATAAGGGGTTACAGATGATGTATGTATTTAATATATAAAATGCCGCATTAAAATAGCTAGAATTGAATTAAAGAAAAATATACGTGTGTTCTTCAACGATCTAAACATAAATAGAAATTGTTAACTGACTTCAAAATAACGAATGTTTGTATCCTAACAGTGTACCATTGTTATGTATTCCACGCACGATTGCGTCATTGATCAGGTAGACATTACAAGAGCACGCAACGTTGTATGATCAAGACCATCTCAATAATAGATAAGCAACCTTGGTTAAATTCGTTTGGCAATTTTTCCATGGCGGAGAGTTGAAAATAAGCGAAGGACATAATGCAGCCTCGTACTAAGAGCGATGTGCGATGGCCTTCTTATTACCCAACAGAAAAAAGAACAGTTAACGACTCTGACAATAAAATTTTAGTGTAGTTTTTACCTTGTTCACCTGACACAATAGAATTGCATACACGTTGCTTTTTAAGTTGAGCTATTCTAAAATACCTCTACAACTGATTTTGTGTGTAAGTCGAATTTGCAACCGTGACGTATGGGGAATAAATCTATTGTTTCAAATATAGTTTACAGTTGCCAAGGTTTTAAAATTGTATATCTTCATAGTTCGTTTAGTTATTCCATGTTATAGATACTAAACGAAATGATAATTAATATCAATAATGTAGTGTACAGCATTATTAATAACTTACTTCTATTAATTTTAGATAAAGGCATGAATTAGGTTTGTAGTTATATTTTCTGGCAGTACATATCTCTTTTTCCTATATTTTTCTGCATTTCCAAGGATTGTCGAGTTTCTCCCGATTCTTTTACAACCTTAAACGACCCTGGTGCGGTTGCGTGTCGGTTCAAAAATTCATTAGCTTAATGGGCGTTTGTCTGCTTAGATGAATGGGTTCTACATTTTCCCCTTTCGACATGTACCTGAATAAATACAATAGGTGTCGTCGCCGTTACGTATTCCTTTTTACAAATCTTCCTGTTTTCATGTGGCCCTAAAGATTTTCAGATCAACTTTAATCTTTTAATTCGTTCACTTTGAGATAGGCGAACGGTATCGTGAATGCCAATTTCAAAAAATTCATCTTAACGATTTAATAATGAGATTCAGAGAATGTTTAAAGTCTTTGCATGACTTTGTAAAATAATTGCTTGTAAGATAAACTTTTTATAATGGAAAATCTTTCGAATTTACTTGTGTTAATTAATAAATAAATTAATTTACATCTTGCAGTCCATCATGAAATAGTATCCAATTAAATATCATTGGGAAGAGCATACAATCATTGTATTCATTAATTTAGAAAACACAAGCAAGAAATTACCTGTAAATAAATATTTGAAGCATAACATCAAAAAGAATTCGTTAATTGTTTGTCGGATGTGTGTTTGCTTTTTCGGAATGTTTAAATTTTGGCTTTTAATAGTACATGAAATAGTAGAATAGGGATGCCTGAAGAACCAACCTCCTATCTGTTAAAAGTCTTAAGGAACATGGACAAAATGACGACCACACTTCGATATGTGTGTATGTTCATCTGTGAATTTTTTCGGAATCTTTAAATTTTAACTTCAGCTTTGTATAGAAGATGAAAAATTAGAACTGGAATGTCTGAAAAACCACCCTCCTATCTCGTAAGGACCAAGGACAAAATGGCGGATAAATGTTTTAAAAATTAAGCAAAATATGAAATGCTGTCTAAGAGTTCGTCTGAGAATCCTAGGCTTATTATTTTCAACTGATTATTATTGGAACCTTTAGAGAACAGCGAACATATATTATGTAGTTATTTCGAATATATACTGCTCAACAAATGAACTGGACCATTTGCATATATTGGTGGAATTTTTAAAAAGATTTTCCAAAAGGACAATCATGGCATTTTTGGCAACCTTTCAGGATTGTGTCACTATAAAAAGCATTTCTTTTCATAATTTGGTTTAAATAGATCTAAATCCATTAATAAAATATTATAATTTGAAAATTTTGAATTTTTCCCAAATGTTGATAGCACATTGCATACAAAGTATGTCAATTCGTTGGCAAACGTTTTTAAACGTTCCGAGGAGACTCAAAAAATTATTTTCCTTATTTTGTTCCTCCTCTGATTTTTGTTAAAAATAGTTTTTTTTAAATAATTTTATTACTCTTTAATTTAATTAATATGATTCTGTTAATACTACAGTTAATATTGGAGGACAGTGCAATTAAATATGCTTAATATGAGTATACTATAAAACAAACTTTTATATACATATATATGTAACCAATACAATTTTTATGGTCCAGTTCATATGTTGAGCAGTATATTTAGATTTTCTCAAAATTAAACTGCATTAGACGTGTGCAGCGTCGGATATTAACGAAGCTTGGTATATTTTTAATGTATAAATTGTACATTTGATGTAGAGCAATGCTACTTTTTAAATTAATTGAGATATAGGCCTATTAATTATGGAATGCATTCTATTTTGAATGTGTTATAAAAACAAATGAATTATTTTGTGAATCAGAAGCATTGTTTTCTTCTATAAATGTCTATTATGTAACTTTTATCGTTTTGAGAGCCAATTAAACAAAACATATTTAGTTCAAAACTTTGATATCAACATAAATAAACCTTCACTTACAAATAATAGAAGTTGACGTTTTTAAAATGATCTAATAGATAACAAACATGTCCTAAATTAACTCGTTTTAGAAATAAAAAAGTGTAACTGGATAAATCGAATATTTTATTACATTTATAATAGCGGGTGTCCAAAATTTGTCGTTATCCAACCTATCAGAATCTACTGGAAATAGTTCCTAATATATGAGTGCAACTGTGTTTACACTGA
>OW679194.1:139455171-139544256 GCA_940337035.1 Agriotes lineatus
AAACTTTACATCAGAAGCAGACAACAAGGGGACCGAATTAGTGGTTGGAGCAACAATACAAAGCGAGTTGTTCAGTTTAAAGCACCAGCCGGAAGAAAAAATACAAGTAGCGCCATGTCACTTGTTATCCCGCAAGGGAAAAAAGAGAAACGGTCCTACACTCTGCGATAAAAAAGTCAACGTATAACCTAATTGCACGAAGCTGTCAGAAAGCCCAGCGAATGTTAGCTGGTTTAGTAGATAACCTCTATCGGCCCTATATGCGAGCAGCCAATTAAGATGCGTTTACACGGCTACGGCCGCTTCAAATAAAGAAGCGTTTATAAGACTAAATCTTATTTGGCAACACGAATGTTGCTGCTAAAACGATTTTGACACGTAGCAGTGTAAAAAACTGTTTTATTAAAACTACCTAAATGACTCCAACTATTATCTGTAGATTAGCAACAGTACTATATTTAACTGTTACTAAATTATTCAATTTGAATTCGGAATTTTACTATGCATATCTCCCACTACAAAACTAGTATGTTAGAAATGTAGTTTTACGAATAATTATGTAAAAGACACTACGTTTGTCAATATCATAATGATTTTCTAAGCAATTTTGATTACTTTTGTTGTCCGATAAGAAAGGTTGCTAGAGTAAAGATGAAATGTATAACTTTATAACTTTCTTTTAGATGTTTAAATTACTATAACTATAAATAGTAGTCTTGTAATATTAAGTTTCAAAGTTTTCAGCTTGTTCTGAACATCTTAACAACGTCTATAAATATCGTACAATTAATGATGCAAACTTTGTTTCAGTCAAACTTATAACGATAAAAATAAATAAAAATAGTACGCTCTACCTATATTTTTTCAGCTTTCTAAATAATAAATATGTACAAAATATTAATTTTAATTTCATCACTTTATTATTATAGACAAAAAGATATCCAATAAAATTCATTGGTTCTGTTTGATAGCAATAAATTACAAAGCAACTGTTTAGGAGATTTTCTGGAAAATTCGTAATATATGGTATAGAAGCAGAACGTTTCATCAAATTTAGCCAAGCATAATATCATTCAATCTCCCCAGCAGTATAATATTATTAAGAGTTGTTTTTTTATAACGTGCAGTGGTTCAGTAATCTACAAGTTACTAATTTTTAAAAGTAATACCGAAAAGAAATTTTGATATACACTTTATTTAATGAGCCCCTATTGCACCTCAGCTGAACGGAAAAGTAGTATAGTGGACACCACTAATTGGATTAATTGTTCAATTAAATTAATCGAGGCTCGATTAAATTAATCGGATGATTGACAGGTGCTCTAATTCCGCTTCAGATTTTTTCTAAGTTCAATTTTTGAATTTTAAACTTCGCGGGATGTCCGCCATCTTGGTGCGCGCGCACTTCTCACGGCGGTTGTTTTTAATTTTGAATTTTCGCGGAAATATTTGAAATTCAAACTGATAGATCTATCTCGCTTTTCGAAGCCGCTGTCTCTCTCTTGCATTCACTCGCGTAAATATTTGAATTTAAAAAAAGCTTCCTGCGATGTCCCATGGCTGGAATCGAACCAGCGACCGCAGCATTACGACTACGATGCCTTAACCAACTGGGCTATCGAAGCGACCGAGGTTAAAGGAATTAAACATAGTCACTACTTCAACAGTTGCGTGCAGTTTCGGTGCCCTGTTTAACTAATGAATTTCAAATTTACATCGCTATTTATGAACATAGATATTTTTTTAAATTATTCTCACTTTTACTAGAGCAATTACATTTCGTCCCTCGAAGAAATTTCAGAGAGGCCAATTTAATACCGTTTAATAGATGTTTTACATAGTTTAATTTCGTTCTGGCATATTGCCTGATTTAATTATGTATTGTTATCAGTCGATAGGCCTTTAAAATAAATATTTGTTGATATCTGTATCGATTTTCATTCAATTACAACAGAACATTCCGTGCTTGTGAGCCGTTACGCTTAAGTTTAGTCGTGTTAATATTTTTAATTAACTCATCGGCGTGTTTATGTATCAATAACTTGTTTTATGTAATTACAATTGGGGCATTTTATATTAGAATTTAAATAAACGATAATATTACGCGGCGTCTTTATGCAGGAGTCGTTTGAATTTTGTAAATTGTGCCTTTAGAAAACAGGTTGATCACAGTATAAATGCAAACAGACGAGCATAGCGGCGTATCTAAGTTGCTTTTTGGGGCAAATTGGACGGTTCTGAGAAAACAAACGCATTGTCCCCGTGAATTCTGCCCTAAGGGTTCAGACTTTATTTAACGTGCTTATACAAGATTGTTTATTTCCAACGAAACCTGGGCTGACGTCACGATTAGATTTCTCTTTTGCAATGCAATATGGGTATGTTCGAATTCCTACGCTGAAGCCCCCTCGATAGCGTTCGGCTATCCTCGGCGTGTACCATAATATATACAGAGCCGGTTCGTGTAGAGGTCCTTTTTCGTTCAGCCAGTTTGTCGTGATACACGTACTTCTTTTTCGCTGTGTTAGAAAGTGCTTTTGTGCCCTCGCGTTCAAGATGGAGAATTCAGGTCTTGCTATGTTGCCGACCAGATCCATTTTAGAATGGTTTAATAGGGGCATTTTCTCCGATGAAAAGTTCGTGGTAATTGCATACGAAATTGTTCTTTTTAAACTAGCACGAGGGGACATCGTTCCACCCGAGTATGCCAGTGCATTTTCGAACTTAGCCCGGAGAGCGGCTAGAATTCGCTATTTAACCGTAAGTAAAATTTAATGAGTACATTTAACCAACCCAGGGTATTTTAGAAACTAGACACTCATTTCAAATTTGTTTTTACAGCCTCTGAACCAACCACATCCCTCTGCAACGAGAACCCTTAAGCCGAGATCTTCGAAAGCCACTTCTAATGCAACCCTAGCGACTTCTTCTGCAATATCAGTAGTAAGTAATTAATATGAACCCCCTTATTTACATCATTCCCGCATTATTTTCAAAGAGTATTTATCTGCTGTTATGCCTACTGCAATAAATTATAATTTCAGATACAATATGCACCTCCGAGTGTTGCCTCAAGCAGCGAATACACCGCAATTCAACGCAAGGATCAGTCTGTTGGAATTTCAGGCCCATCTCGAAGTGATGTAAGTTTCCGCATTCAATTAATTAATACCTGATACTGCGTTTATTTTGCAATTACGCTTTAATTTGTGAAGTTTTCGTTGATGCTCTGCAATAAATTGACCGCTAATATTTTAAATTTTTATAATTACAGATCACTAATTCTCTACAAACAAGGGGGCAATTAGCAGCGACCGAGTCTAGTCATCAAGGTTGTACCACGATTTCTCCACAGATAATGGGTCAATTAGTGACGTCGTCACAGAGTACGAGCTCCAACACGATTTCTCGGCCTGCTGTGAGTCAGCTTATAGCTCGTTCCACGAGCACTGATTTAACCATGCCTGGGTGTTCTAAAACGGTAAGTGTTTTATTTTAAAATATACATCCTTATTTTATTTTCCAAAATGAAACTTTGTTTTTTCACATATTCATTTTCATTCACCGTTATTTATTTTTAAAAGCGAAACTTTGTTTTTTCACATATGCATTTTCATTCACCGTTATTTATTTTTAAAAGCGAAACTTTGTTTTTTATTCCCTGTGTTTTAATTCGTTTATTTTTATGGTCTAGGCTCAACCAACTACGTCTAAAGGTCAGGATATCGTCCCCTTGCAACGCGGTCTTGGTGTATCGGATGATTTTAAATATTTCGAGCTGAAGGAAGTGGCGTCCAGACACATAAAAAAGTTTAACACAACATCCGATCGAGTTACGTTCCGTTTTAAACCTGTGACTGAAGCTGATAGCCCTTTGGTATGGTTGGAGGTAAATATTAGTCATTTTTATTGTTGTTTAAAAATCTAATATCTCGCGGTTGTGTTACAGAATGCTTTCGATGAGTTACGCCGCCACGTTCTTAGGGATACCGATGCAGCCGATCTCGTGGGTTTGGTGTTGCAAAACCCTAATTTTCCCGAGAAACCGATAGGCTTGTCATTTAGGCGGGTGGACCAAGTCAGCACGCCCATCATCTTGTCAATCTTGGGGAAAATTCTACAAAGCAACGCGAGTTTCTTCGCTCAGGACGTAATGACTCTACAGATTGATCGAGTTCGCTTACCTGTAGGTCGTGGGCGCATTCGACTCACAGGCGTTGATTTCGAAGAGTTTTGCGAGCGAAAGAAAGGTATTCTAGTTGTATTAAGTAGGAATAATAATTGTTTGGCTGCTGCTCTCGTATTAGCTATCGCTTTTAAATCTAATGATGTACTGCTGGATAGAATGAAATTAGGTTTCGATGTTTTACATGAGAGGGCTGCTGATTTATGTAGATTAAGCGGGGTTAATTTAGTGAACGGTGGCTCATACGATCATATACAGCAATTTCAAAATTATTTAGTTAATTATACTATAGTAGTTTATAACTCGCGGCAGGGTTCGACGACCTATTTTGAGGGACCACGGTCCGTTGATCGACAAACGCTTAATTTATTATTAGAAGACGGGCATTACAACATAATAACCAGTCTGACGTCTGCTTTCACAACAGCTTATTTTTGTGAGTTATGTAAAAGTAGATTTAATGAAAAAAAGTCCCACCTTAACTGTCTGTACACATGTCCTGCATGCCATGTGGCGCCTCCATGCACATACATGTTTAATAAAATAACATGTAACAATTGTAATCGTGAATTCAGGGGACAAGACTGTTTTGATAGTCATAAAAGATCTGGTCTATGTAAAAAATTAGTTAGATGCCAAACATGCCTTTTCACTATCTGGGTGACACAGAAAGCAGTGCATAAATGCGGGCAAAAATTTTGTAAGGTGTGCCTAAAACAGCAACCTGTACGTCATTTATGCTATATGAGTAGGAACACGGCTAAATCAGATAATCGAAAAGCTCTATTTATTTTTTATGACTTTGAGAGTCGTCAGGAGTCATCACTTCAAGGTTCGGCCAGTACATTCATCCACGAGCCAAATTTGTGTGTGAGTATGCATGTATGTTTTGTATGCATGGACAATGAGGACATGAATGACAATTGTAGAGAATGTGGTACACGATTGAATATCTTTCATGATTCGCCTGTTCAGGCATTTTTAAAATATATAGGAAAGTATTCCCACAAATTCAAAATTACAGCCCTAGCCCATAATATGAAAGGTTATGATGGTTGCTTTATTTTAAAAGAAATATTAAAAAACAGGGAGAGGTGGAACCCCAAAATTATATCGACGGGTACCAAAATTATTTCATTGACCTGTGATAATATAAGATTCATTGATTCATTAAGTTATATACCCCTGCCTTTGGCGAAACTGCCAAAAACATTTGATTTCCCGGACAGCAAAGGTTATTTTCCCTACCTATTTAATACATTAGACAATGCTAACTACGAAGGGCCTCTACCAGCCACACATTTTTACTCTCCCGACTGCATGAACCCCACTGAACGAGCCGTGTTCCTTCATTGGTATAGTGAACAAACAGCTAGCGGTTGCACTTTTAATATGCAGCGCGATTTAGTTAATTACTGCATTGCAGATGTCAAAATTTTAATGAAAGCCTGTCTAAGATTTTGGCGATTTTTTAAAAATGAAAATGGTGTCGACTGCTTTCAGGAGGCTACGACTATTGCCAGTGCTTGTAATTTAGTATTCAGACGGCGTTTCTTAAAAGATGAAACTATTGGTTTAATACCCCCCGGTGGTTACCGTTTAGGCGACAAACAATCCAAGATCGCTATTCAATGGCTTTGCTGGATTGAGAAATCTACAGGCACGGCAATACAGCATAGTGGTAGGTCTAGGGAGTTTAGAATCCCCGAGGGACTTTTAGTTGATGGGTACTGCAGGCAGACCAATACCATTTATGAATTCCTTGGATGTTATTGGCATGGCTGCGAACAATGTTTTCCGGTACAGACAGTTGATATCGATTGTGACGATAAAGATGAGGCTATGTTTTTACGACGGGAATATACAGAGGCTCGTCTTAAACGCCTCAAGGGTTTAGGCTATAATTTAGATTTTGTTTGGGAATGTCAGTTTAAGGAACTCTTAGAATCCAATGATGCAGCCCGAGATTTTATACAAAACCTGAATATATTCAAACACGAACCCCTTAACCCTCGTGATGCATTCTTTGGCGGTCGTACGAATGCTGTAAAATTGCATCATAAATGTGTAGATCCCACTGAAAAAATTTATTATATCGATATTTGCTCTTTGTATCCGTTTGTAAATAAATATTGTAGATATCCTATTGGCCATCCAAAAATTCATATAGGTCATGACGATTGCTCACAGTTACCAATATATAGCATAGATGGTCTTATTAAATGTTTAATTTTACCCCCAACCGATTTATATCATCCTGTTTTACCCTATAGAATGCATAACAAACTCATGTTCATTTTATGCCGTACTTGCGGCGAGGAATTAAACCAGGGTGAATGTAATCATAATGAACACCAGAGAAGTTTCGTTGGGACATACGTTGCAGACGAATTACGGAAAGCTCTATCGTTAAATTACAGAATTATAGAGTTTTATGAAATTTGGCAGTACGAGGTAGAGGTGTATGACCCACTGGCAAAAACCGGTGGTCTTTTTACAGAATATATAAATAATTTTCTTAAAATAAAACAGGAATGTTCAGGCTGGCCTCCTAATTGTATTACAGCCGCCGAGAAAGATAATTATATTGCGGCGTATTTTGCTGTTGAGGGTATCAGGTTAGATCCGCTAAAGATATGTAAAAATCCTGGGATGCGTTATATAGCCAAATTAGAATTAAACAGTTTCTGGGGTAAATTCGGGCAGCGGGAAAATTTAATGCAGACGTCGATCATCTCAAACCCGCAGGAGTTCTTTCAAAAACTTACTGACCCGAGCGTAGAGGTACACTCGATGATCCCTGTAGATGCTGATGTCATCATATTAAACTGGAACAATCGCGCTGAAAGTGTACGACCTCAAAAAACTGTAAACCCCGTAATTGCTGCATACACCACGGCTCATGCACGACTACACTTGTATAGCTATTTAGAAAAGCTGGGAAAAAGAGCTATTTATTTCGATACTGATAGTCTTTTGTATATTCATCGGGAGGGTCAATGGCAGCCTGAAACAGGCGAATTTTTAGGGCAAATGACAAACGAATTAGACGAATACGGTTTGGGTAGTTATATATCAGAATTTGTGAGCGGTGGTCCAAAAAATTATAGTTATAAAGTATATTCAACGGACAAAAACACCGAAATTGCCGTTTGCAAGGTGAAGGGGATCACATTAAATTTTAATAATTCAAATATTATAAATTTCGATTCGATGAAAGAAATGATTTGCAATAACGGTATAGATGGTCCTTTATATGTAAATACAGACCGCAAAATAGTTCGGACATCAAATTATGAGGTTTTATCAAAGCCCGAGCGCAAAATATACCAGTTCAGCTATAATAAACGGCGAAGGCTACCCGATAGCTTTGATACGGTTCCTTACGGTTTTAAAACGACTTAGATAAGTGCGCCTCCATATTTGATTAGCTCGTAAAACTGTATTTTTCTAGCGCATTTTCGATATTGTTTAACCTGAAAAACTTATCTCACAACAATCTGATTATGTGTTAACTTTGTTTTATAAATTTAGTTTTCTGCTATTTTTAAATTGTATGCTGCCTGCTAGGTTTAGATGCATCGTTAAAATAAGAAATCTATTGTAAAATACATTTATTAAAAATATTTGCAGTGACTAAAACGACTTATATAAGTGCGACTCCATATTTGTTTAGCTCGTAAAACTGTATTTTTTTCTAACGCATTTTCGCATTGTTTAACCTGAAAAACTTATCTCACAACAATCTGATTATGTGTCAACTTTGTTTTATAAATTTAGTTTTCTGCTATTTTTATATATTTTGCATTTTGCGCTAACTTTAAATGCATGTTAGATTTAATTGCATGTTAGATTTTAATTGCATGTTAGTTTTATTTTGCATGCTAGGCTTAAGAGGCTGTTAATTTTTGTAAATAAAACAGTCGAATATTGTAAATACATTTATTAAATATTTTGTGTGTAATAAAAATATGTTTAATTACAAACTATTTGTGTTTTTATTTTCTAAATAACATTAAACAAGTTTATTAAGGTGAAGTATTGGATATATAGTGCTTTTACATATGTGTCATTAGAAACTAAATTATCAGTGAACAGGTTTACAAAACTTATCATAGATGCACCATTCATTTTAAAATATAAATACATTAAACAGTATATGCCGCAAACGTTAGAGCTAAAATCTTGCAAAATTTTTGGATTATGAGACCAGCTGATTGAATTTTGTTGTAAAAATTTTAAATGATAACCGCTTGGAGGGCGGCCGTATGAATCAAAGTATTCCCCATATCCATATTGGTCTATATACACGGCATTCCAATGTTGTCCAGGTCGGTTTGCTGGATCTGTGTTGACGATGATTGCCACAGGTCTTGCAATTCTTGTAGGGAGTTGATCAGAAGCAAAAACATAGCGTTTCACATTCAACAGACTCGGGATTGTTTGCAATATTTTCTGAACTTCCAGTGTATTCATTGCGCCACCAGTCGGATAAAATTAGTATGTTTTCCAATGCACATACAGGCGAACGGATGTTGTGATTGAGGCAACGTACGGCAGCAGTAGTTTTTCGCAGAACTTTTAAAGACGGGCACTCGAGATCCTCCAAATTTACGACGATTTTATTCAGAAAACTTAGAACCTCCTTCTTTTCTTGGCCCTTAACGTACACTTTTTCAAATTTTTTGAGAAGTCTTGTTAGCTCTGTTTCAAATTCATCAAAATGTATAGTACCAGAATCCCAGGTTAGACCGTGATGTCTATGCTCCAGATAGTTTATGCCTTTTTTAACGAAATAGGGCAGAGTGTCATATTTTGCAGGGGGTTTTAAAACGAAAATTGCTAACTGGTTGCCATCTGCTGAAATAACAGCCACTTCTTTCGGGATAAACTGTTTCTTATCACCACGGAACCCTTGCAGATCTACGAAGACACTGTCCATACTGACGAAATGTTTGAGCATGACTAAATTTTAAAAAACTGTTGTTGGTTTTTAACTACTAAAATCCACCAGCACATTTCTGTGTTTGTCAATTTCTACGACGTTATCGAACTCTGCATAAACTAGACAATTAATAGTTTCTTCTAGCGCGTCTTGAAAACCCGCCTCTAAACGTAGAGCGCCATTTTTAAGAAGGTTCCAGTGTGTGGTTGCATTTGCAGCCAGATCGGGGGTTAAATCAAAAGCAAATAGACAGTAGCCATGAGGGTAATCTTCACGTTTTATAGCGTTGCCTTCATTGAGGAAATGTATACCGCTACCGGAAAATAGTGTGTGATATGCTTGAACGTACATGCCATTCTTAGAGAAATCAGGCTGTAGAGGTTTTGAAGGAATTTGTTGACCGTCGATGTATAGGGAGAAATAATTGATTTTGTAGTTATTAAAATTGAAAGGGTTTGCTGCATAATGGCCGTTAAATGCTTTATTCGATACAAAGCCTACAATGCAGCGTTTTGGTAATTGCCCCAGAAAAATATTATCTAAAGATTTTCTTTGCACACCAGCCGGAATAGTTAACACTTTAACATCGGATCTTGTAATGGGGTATTTAGCAGGCGCAGTCGCCAAAGCTTTGGTGTGAGCCAACAAAATAGACGGGTTTATTTTCATTTTTCTCACTAGTAAGCTGGCATCACTAATTTTCACTTTGAATGTAGATCCTTCGGCTGCCATTAAATTGAAAGAATCTCGGGATCTGATAAATTTGACTTTCATTTCAACTCCGTTTATAAGAAATTTTTCTTGATTGAATAAATCGGAATGCACATGTCCCATCATCTCGACTTGCTTACTTGCAGCAGTAAAAAATTTCCGCTTTACAAATCCTTCATTATGCGTAGTGATGTCATCCATGTTATTGGCTGTGTCGTTGTACCATAGTGTGCATGTTAAATGGGTTGATTTAGCACCATTGCCGTAATTCAGCAGAGTTTCAATGTATGAGCGGTATGCGTATGTATTGTTTGGCGGGCTCACAAGCTTCTGATTCAAATACACCTCAACTTGATTAAACATAGAGTGCATCCAATTATTAACAGGGCCTACATCATCTTTGTCGGTTAATGGTGTATCATCTTGTTTAACAATTTTAGCAGTAATGTATAACATGGTCTGACTTAAATCGATATAATCGTTACCGTTTCCAGGCACAATAAATTCAATCGGTGCATCGTCATTAAGCGAGGAAAGCGGTTTGTAAAAAATCCATTGTCCATTTTCGATACTGGTTTGAGTTGCGGGCAGAGCGAACAAATCTAACTCTGATTTAACACACTCACAAGACTGCGCATGCAAAAACGCCATTGTGAAAACTACTTGCTGGTGAAGATATCGGTGTAGTTGGGTTTGCTCAGCTTCTTCCTAGCGATTTTTCTTGTAGACTGATTGTAATTCACAGTGCGTTGCCTTTTATATCCCGATCCTTCCATTAGAGTATCAATTTTTCTATCGGCTTTACGTTTGAGATTCTTTCCAGCCTCCTGTACACGGTTATGGAACGCTTCTTTTAGCGGTCGATTTTCACTAACATCTCCTAAAATGTTAGCGCCTGTCCTTAAAGCTTCCTTTCCAACAACTTTAGCACCGGTTTTAAAAAGAGGCAGGATACTACGAAATATTCCACCTAAAAAGCTTCCGATCCCATGACCTCTCTGGTAGGATGAACCTCTGTAGATAGCTCCAACGCCTTGACCTGCCTGATTGGTGTAGTATTGTTGATAAGGACAATCCATAGCAGCTACTGTATCCTCTTAAAGTGTAGTTTTAAACTCAACGTTCCAAACTCGAATGGCATCACACCCGACGTTTCGGTCCTTATATTTATTTCGATATTCTCAAATTCCCTCTTCATGACATTTATATAATGAGTCGGCGAAAATATGGCGTCTTTGTGGCAACCGTAATTATAATTATCAGAGGTCACGTTAACAATACGAAGAAGCGGAGCCAAGACATCTCCTACAAGCTGTGGTTCCACAATATCGCAGTAAATAAACATTTGTGATGGTAAACCAACCCAGATATTTGCGGGGTGGCTTGGTACAGGTGCTTCAGCTATATTTATATCAGGTTTATAACCAAGTTGTAAGGCCAGACGTTGTGAAAATCCTAGCATTTTCAATGACGACGTTTTAATTTCAAGAGACACGCGTTTTGTTACTCTATTATATTGAAAATTCAGCAACTTTTCTAATAACCTGTGATTGTTAATTTCGGCTGTAATATGTTCAATGTTTTCATAATTGCCGGGCTGAATACAGATTACGTGCCATCCATCGCTACCATAGTAAATTTGTTCTCTATCACTTTTAAAATATGAATTAGCGTTTTGCAATACTTTTTTCAACTCAGTATACGTTTCTTCTCCGGCTTGCATTTCAGGTATTTCTGTGCGATAATAGACTAAATTTTCTGTATCTGTCACGGCCAAAAAGGAGCATGGATATTGCACTTCAGCAATACCTGTAACCCATTGCCCCGGTAACCTTATTCGTTTAGGGAGCTGCGTTATGAATTGTGCTGTGGTGTTATTTGGAAAATAGCTCATAGAACTATTGCTAAGTAATGTTAGATAAAATTCTTCATCTGTATTCATAGTTGCTGAAGATTAGCTGCAGGAATCCAAGAGTTGAACTTGTCGTTATAATTTCGCCACTTTACAAAGTACTCTTTGCGCTGACCGTGTCCTCTTTCTTTTAACACTTGTTCGACTTTAAACAAAGCGTTATCATCCAAAGTCACTGGCTGTAATTCCTCTTCATAAAAGACGCCCTCTATCGTATCGTTGCTTAAATCAACTATTTCGTACACAGGTGGTTTTCTAAGAATCACTTTTTTAATTATAAACACTTCGCCGCTCCAATTAGTTTCATATCCTTTCTCGAATGCGTCCTTCGTTCTACTAATTCTTACATGTTGGTTCACTTTATATTTAGGCTTCCTGTCGACTCCCATCCCCTTTCTGTACAGATTGTTCCACACTTCCAGTATATTACCATCATTTACTGCGGAGGGTGCCATCTTGATGCTTGAATGATAGCGGTTGTTATACGAAGTCAGTAAATTTTGTAATACGTCTATGTATTTGTATGAATTAGAGTATGTGAAATAGCGCCACATTCTGGTTTTTAATGTTCTATTGAAACGCTCAATGACTGATGCTTTAACATCGGGGTTTTGCGTCACATAAAACGTGATATCGTGTTGTTTGAAAAAATTCTGTACGGCTCTAGCAACAAATTCTTTGCCTTTATCGGTTTGTAAATTTATGGGCGTGTTACCCACTTCAGCAAATATTTCACGAAATGCGTTTATTACTGAAGTAGCCGTTTTAGATTTCAGGGGTCTCGCCCAGGCCATTTTACTAAACACATCAATTACGGTTAGAATAAAATTATTTCCGTCATTGTGTGGGGCTAAACTGCGCATGTCGCAGAGATCAGCCTGCCATAATTCGAAAATGTTGCTAACAATGTATTTGTTTCTAGGGAATTTTTTTCTTGCAGTTTTGTGAATAGTATAGGCGTCCTGTTTCTTTAGCCAATCCTTTACTTCACCACTGGGGTGACTATTTTTCACTGAAGAAATTAACGAATTTGCACCAGCAAAGCCTACTGGGTTGGCCGGATCATAATAGATAGCATCCAAATTCATTTCTGCTATGTTAAAGTTTAAGGCGCTCCCAGCCCGAAATGCCCTTTATTTTTGGTATCGACCTCCGCGTTGTTTTCGTTATTTTTCCTGCTTTTTGCGTTGTTGTTACTGGCCTTGCTAACGGATTCGATTTAGACTCTGTTTCGGTGTCGTAGTTCTCACTTTCCACCTCAGAACTCCTCACGTCTTCAGGCTGAACTGCTAAAATTTTGCGTTTCGAGTTCCCCCGCAGCACACTTGGGAAATTTTTTTCTTTAATGTAATCAGCGAACTTGAGATGTCCCGATGGACTTGCAATTTTTTGAGGCCTTAGAATGGCGTGCACTAGATCAGTTATGTTAGATGATGGTAAAATTTCGCCTTTTATAGTAACTGTCCCCTTGCTATCCCAGTCCACGTCCTGTGATGCCCTCAAAAAACGTAAGAAAGCTTCGCCTTTTTTCTTAAAAGTGCTAGGTAGTGTAGACAAAATATCACCGTCTGAAATACTGCTGCTGGTGTTTGATTCTATTGGTATTTTGATTGATTGTCTTGTTTGGTCGGCAAAATGCAGATAACGTTGCAAGACTTGATTGTACTGCACCCATTTATCGTGGTCAGATAGTTTAGATTTTAAAACTTTCTGCATTTCGTCATCAAGCTGTGATAATATATTTTGCTCGGGATTCTCAGTAGCCTTAAAGCGGTGCATAACTTCAGGCGGCACAATCACCATCTTCTTTGCGTGTTCCATTTTTATTTAAAAATAGAACTCAATACACCCGTAATTAATGGGGCTAAGATCAACGGCAAGAACGCACCCCCTTTTTGAGTTAAAATTTTTCGCTTCTTTTTGATGGACTCTCCAGGTTTAATTAATTTTCTAAGTACTTTTTTATGCAGGGCTATCTGAGTCTTCTGCTTAGTCGACAAAGGTATTTTTCCTTTTAGAGTGTTATATATACACTCGCAGACACAATGGATTTGTTTATCGTTAACGGTTTTTAATAATGCGATGCGTTCTTTAGAACCTAGTTTATGTAGAGCACGCAGCAACTCTGAATTCTTAATCACCGCTCGAGACATCACTAGTGAATGATTGTAAATTGATTCGAGTTGCTGTTTTTATACCCCTTCTTCGGTATATAAATATAGCAAGACCCATCCTCTCTAAAAATAGACGTTCGGTATCTTGCAATGTCGGGGGTGCTTTGTTTTAAATCGAATAATAAATACCCGTGTGGCTTAGATGTGGCGTTTTCATATGCCTCCTGTAGAAAACGAGGATTTTCTGGACATATCTGCCTGGTTAAGTGCTTTATTTGAGCTCTATCTCGCGGATTTTTGAAAAGAATAATGTAATGAGCATTTAGGGAAATATCCCGCTGTCCTTTTCCTTGGTGAAAAATGTTTTGCGTAATAAAAAAAACACTGAGATTGTGGTGATGGCTCCCCTTGGTGAATAGGTCAACGACCGAGTTATTTGTCTCCCTCATTAAATCGTCGATTATTAAAAGTTTGGGTTCGGACCCCTCAAAAGATGTCATGTCTGGCAGACCCTGTTGAAATTCGACTAAAGATTTTAAATCTTCGTACAATTTTTGCCACTCGCCATAACACCAGATAACTTTAGCGAAATTTACACTGCAGAGTTTTTTCATATTTTTCAAGAAATTTATTACAAAAAACGATTTGCCCGATCCTGAGGGGCCTGCTATGATAGCAGAAAACGGATGTGAAAACTGATGCTCCATTTTATGCAGTGAGCGATTATTACAGTAGGGCCGTCGTGAATAAACTAACTTAAAAAATCAACACGCTCATAATAAATACATTAAAAACGTGGTAAGTGCGGGAATCGAACCCACGACCTCTTTCGAGATCAGATCTTAAGTCTGACGCCTTAACCACTCGGCCAACCTACCTCATGTATAAACCAACACTCGTCACATAATTAAAAAGAAATACAGTTTAAAACATTTTTATTCACATTCTCATACAATATTTTATATAAACTAGAACATGTACGATTTCATGCGCTCATCTGCATCAATCAGCTTCTGCAATTCTATAATAACATACATTTTAAATTTGAACACAAGTTCCCACAATAAAATATCGTTAGCGAAAGTCCAGCGCAGAGTATTAAAAATGATTGAATCATCAAGACACAAATTTTCTGTATGTATTACTTTGTCAACGATCACTTCACCAAAATTTTGGAAATTACACTTTACACGTTTCAAGTCATTTATTTTCACAACCATCAAGTTGTACATCGGCAATAAATTTGATAGTGTTTCATACGTTACGTAAAGAGTAAACTTGTTCTCGGGGTCCTTTGTAATAATCCTGCAGGTATCATTGTTCACGTACTCCACTGTGTGCTCAGTTAATTCATATCTGAAAGTCCCCTGCTTGGCCATCACAAATATGTCCGGTAGCGCTTCCACAAAAGCCATGAACGACTCGGCTGTGAAGGAAACACCAGCACCAATGTCGGTCTTCAGAATTCTTGCAACAGGCGAAAATTGTTTATAAGGATCCAGACCCAAATGAACAACCTTGCTGGCGCTATTGTTTAAAGGCACAGTGAGGTCGCATAATAACCGTTTCTTTTCCCGTCGGGTTTGGCGGATCTCAGGCGTTACGATCGGTGTTACGTCATAGGAAGGCATCGTCTCCTCAATGAACACCCGCAGGTCCTCCTCGGTGGCATCTAGACGTGGTGAATACCCCTTGGCCTCCACGTTCATGGCTGGAGGCTGTGGCGGTGCACCGTGTTGTTTTTTATTTAAAAGATGCGTTTTCTTACTTGTTTTTTCTGCTGCCGGTCTCCTGGTGTAGGGGCCTGGTTTTTCTTGGCACTTATTAACACTTCGAGGATCCATCTTAGTTACACTGGTGCTGTTGACACGACGGTTGAGAGTGAAGCAATTCGATGCGTTATAGAGACCGCAAACACTTTTATACAGGTACTAAAACAATACGTCAGCGGCACCCCACTCTCGGATCAAATCATGCTGGAGCTTGCATTTTCAACGGACAATGCAACGTTAACCGCAGCAACAGGTCTCAACCTGCTTTAAACTGCAAACCAAAAATTCGTCATGTTCTAGCATCTTATAAATTATTTATTTCTGCCTTTGAACACTTACTGCTATTTAAATCATTTATTTAATGCGTATGTCTTATTTTATATGGGCGAGGGCATAACAGAAGTATGTCAGGAATATATTAAACTCAAATTTGTAACTCGATTAATTTCTAGAATCTGGTTCAATAAAACATTTTGAATAATTAGCGAATACAGTTACACGATGCAGTATGTTTTTCCAGGAATCGATTCGTGCTAAAAGACATTTACAAAATTCAAACGACTCCTGCATAAAGACGCCGCGTAATATTATCGTTTATTTAAATTCTAATATAAAATGCCCCAATTGTAATTACATAAAACAAGTTATTGATACATAAACACGCCGATGAGTTAATTAAAAATATTAACACGACTAAACTTAAGCGTAACGGCTCACAAGCACGGAATGTTCTGTTGTAATTGAATGAAAATCGATACAGATATCAACAAATATTTATTTTAAAGGCCTATCGACTGATAACAATACATAATTAAATCAGGCAATATGCCAGAACGAAATTAAACTATGTAAAACATCTATTAAACGGTATTAAATTGGCCTCTCTGAAATTTCTTCGAGGGACGAAATGTAATTGCTCTAGTAAAAGTGAGAATAATTTAAAAAAATATCTATGTTCATAAATAGCGATGTAAATTTGAAATTCATTAGTTAAACAGGGCACCGAAACTGCACGCAACTGTTGAAGTAGTGACTATGTTTAATTCCTTTAACCTCGGTCGCTTCGATAGCCCAGTTGGTTAAGGCATCGTAGTCGTAATGCTGCGGTCGCTGGTTCGATTCCAGCCATGGGACATCGCAGGAAGCTTTTTTTAAATTCAAATATTTACGCGAGTGAATGCAAGAGAGAGACAGCGGCTTCGAAAAGCGAGATAGATCTATCAGTTTGAATTTCAAATATTTCCGCGAAAATTCAAAATTAAAAACAACCGCCGTGAGAAGTGCGCGCGCACCAAGATGGCGGACATCCCGCGAAGTTTAAAATTCAAAAATTGAACTTAGAAAAAATCTGAAAAAAATTAAATTTCAAATATTCCCGCCAGAAATCCAAGATGGCCGACGCGTAACTTAATCGGAAGCGAATGCGTAATTTATTCAGTAGCACATGTGAAAATTACATATCAAAATACATATGTGGTTAATTAGGTCAATCCGCGAAAATTAATTAGATCAAGCCGCGAATAAATCCGCGGTTTAATTCGCGGAATTAGAGCACCTGTCAATCATCCGATTAATTTAATCGAGCCTCGATTAATTTAATTGAACAATTAATCCAATTAGTGGTGTCCACTATACTACTGATGCCATCGTTAATAATTAGTGCATCTCTGTTGGTGCATCTATGTCCGGAGCAATTCTTGCACATATTAGAGCATTTCTAGCCACTCTGACGACGCTCACAGTTTCTGACACACACTGCATTACAAGTGCAAATAATGAGGAAAAGCAATTTTTCAGGAGCAGCTGCCTTATGGTTGCAACTGGACGCAAATAACCGCCAATCCTTTTCCAACCCCGCTTTAGCGAATCTTTATTGACATTGAGCCATTGCTGCACTTGATAGTAAACTCTATAAGAGTGTTGTTGTCCAGCTGCTAAAGTGGGGGAAAGTACAGCCAACCTCAAATTTGTGTGTACAGGTCCTTTGCGATGGTTTGCAAGTAACATTGAAGGCGCAGAGTATCCAAATTATCTGCATTTTTTTATGCAAATATCGAAATGAAGAAATGGTTCCAGCATCAGCTAGCGCATCTGGATCTGAATTTGGGTTGTTAAAAGTCAACAGCTTTGTGTAAAACTCCTTGTCACTTTGCACTTTTTCAGAAGGCTTTATTTTTCCCTTTCTATAAATTGAAGACACGGTATCACATCCGGCGAAAGTGTAAGCTGTCAAGACAACATCCTTCATTTCCTCGATACCACGCTGTATGCACCAGTGTAGTAAACTTTTTCTTCTTGGTTACCTTTCTTCGGTACAATCATCTTCAACTGTTAGTTGGCTGGAGCATGAACAACCAACAAGACCAATAAATCGATGTTATTGCCAATTACGATAGCCTCTGTTTCCTTCTTTGATTCGTCAATTACTGTAAAAACGATCTTGATGTCAGCACCGCCTTCTGCCTGAATCACTTTGCAGCCAGCTTGCTGTTGTGTACAGTGATTAGAGCAATCAGTTGCATCTTGTTTTTAGTATTAGTTAGACATTTTGCTTGTCCAAGAGTGACATTAATTCCATCTTCCACTTTCACTTCAACATGTGTAGTAGTGGATGATCTGCTCAAATGTACTAGTATGTCGTCTTTGGTGCTGGGTGCTTCACCATAACCATCTCGCCTCCCCACTTCCTTGAACCCTTCATATAATACACTTGGAGCGAATATTACGAATTCATAGGCGCAATTTTTGAATTTTTGCCAAACAGAAAAAGCTACATTTTTACCCCCTCCATATATCCGTAATCCTTTACTCGACTGCAAAAATGCATAAGACCATTTTTATTGTAAATTAAATGTAGATTAACTTTGTATAAGGTAAAGTTCACAGTAAACTTCACAGGTAACGAGATATTTGCAAAAAACTGTTGAAACCTACCATTTTACCACCTTTGTGACGTTATAGCTCGTCACTCCACAGGCTAAGAAAGCGACAACAGGAGTTTTTCTACTGAGGAAACACCGCTAATTACGATGGTATCACTTGTTGGTATAAACCTACTCAGTCCCACGAAAATAATTATTAATTCACTTGGCCTCCCTACTACTAAGAGTTCGTCTGAGAATCCTAGGCTTATTATTTTCAACTGATTATTATTGGAACCTTTAGAGAACAGCGAACATATATTATGTAGTTATTTCGAATATATACTGCTCAACAAATGAACTGGACCATTTGCATATATTGGTGGAATTTTTAAAAAGATTTTCCAAAAGGACAATCATGGCATTTTTGGCAACCTTTCAGGATTGTGTCACTATAAAAAGCATTTCTTTTCATAATTTGGTTTAAATAGATCTAAATCCATTAATAAAATATTATAATTTGAAAATTTTGAATTTTGCCCAAATGTTGATAGCACATTGCATACAAAGTATGTCAATTCGTTGGCAAACGTTTTTAAACGTTCCGAGGAGACTCAAAAAATTATTTTCCTTATTTTGTTCCTCCTCTGATTTTTGTTAAAAATAGTTTTTTTTAAATAATTTTATTACTCTTTAATTTAATTAATATGATTCTGTTAATACTACAGTTAATATTGGAGGACAGTGCAATTAAATATGCTTAATATGAGTATACTATAAAACAAACTTTTATATACATATATATGTTATGATGTAATGTAACCAATACAATTTTTATGGTCCAGTTCATATGTTGAGCAGTATATTTAGATTTTCTCAAAATTAAACTGCATTAGACGTGTGCAGCGTCGGATATTAACGAAGCTTGGTATATTTTTAATGTATAAATTGTACATTTGATGTAGAGCAATGCTACTTTTTAAATTAATTGAGATATAGGCCTATTAATTATGGAATGCATTCTATTTTGAATGTGTTATAAAAACAAATGAATTATTTTGTGAATCAGAAGCACTGTTTTCTTCTATAAATGTCTATTATGTAACTTTTATCGTTTTGAGAGCCAATTAAACAAAACATATTTAGTTCAAAACTTTAATATCAACATAAATAAACCTTCACTTACAAATAATAGAAGTTGACGTTTTTAAAATGATCTAATAGATAACAAACATGTCCTAAATTAACTCGTTTTAGAAATAAAAAAGTGTAACTGGATAAATCGAATATTTTATTACATTTATAATAGCGGGTGTCCAAAAATTGTCGTTATCCAACCTATCAGAATCTACTGGAAATAGTTCCTAATATATGAGTGCAACTGTGTTTACACTGAAAAATGTCAAAATTGAAATTTTATTTTATAGTAATCATATAGCTGTATTCATAAATAAGGAACTACGTTCAGAACCTAGTCGATAACGAAAGTTTTAGGACACCCGTTATTTGCTATATTGATAAGTTAAATAAATGTGTATCCTTATTATATCCAATGGTCATTTTCTAAAGTTTGAGCTACATGAACTCCACTACTCTTCGAAGTGTTTTGTTCCGTAGAACGATTGTCATTGATCTGTGAGGCGACCATGAATTGACAGCCAATTATACACAAGAAAATTTTACGCTGTTATTTTAGTACATAGAATAAGATAATAAACAGATAATTTTATTGTTTTATCGGTTTTAGGATATTAAGCCCTTGTTTACATATACAAAAGTAGGCTGGTAACTAGATCATAACTTATCTATAGGGTTAAAGAATATTACCCTACATGGCAACCATAACCATATAGCAATCGATAAACTATTGAACAAATCACGGATGTTATGAATCATAACTGCCTTAGAAGTTTTAAAATCCTCGCTCTACGAGCTCGGATTTCAAAACATCTGCGGCAGTTATGATACTCATAACATTCCTAGATATGTTAATAGCTATAACAATAGTAAAATTGTAAATCAAGGTGCCCAGTTTTACCCCAAGTATTTATCTTTAATCCACAAAAGAGGGAAAAAGTGAAGTTATTCGTATTCTGTCGATCAATGATGTATGCTGTATCTTTATATCACATACAATATAGGGTGATCATATAAATTTCAGATCCAGCGTGCTGTGGCTTCATATAATATAAATGAAGCCGCAGCTCTCTAGTACTGAAATGTATTTGATCGTCGTTGCCTTCCCATTCGCCGGATTTTTTTCGTCGGATTTCGACTCGCCGGAATTCGTTTCGCCGGATAATTGTTTCACCGGAAAGCTATTCGCCGGATTGGAGGGTGCATGTCATATAACGAAATTGAGCAGTACTGTGTCTCGTCCTAGCCTATTTAGGTTAGTTGCAGTCTTCAATAATTTTTGTCACTACCACGACCGGTGTCCCCACGATTAGCATAGTGTTCTCGATCTTGATATGCGGCGAAATGCATTCCGGTCAAAAGAGTTCCGGCGAATCGAATTCCAGCGTGACGGATTCCGGCGAATCGAATTCCGGCGAAAAGAATCCGGCAAATGGAAACGGAGCCTATTTCATCACCTGATACAACTTATAATAAATTGAAATATACAACACGGAACAGTACAAGATGTATCGGGTATCATATCACATTGAAAAACAATTTTTATACGCTATTCTTTACAAAATTGAGGCCTTAATTCAGATTTGGTGTATCGTGATTTTTGGTCCTTATTAAAACTACTGTACTTATTTGTGTTATCTTTGAAACGTGCATAACCTTCGAATTAGACTTAATTTTCTCGTCTTAATTTCAAGCTTTTTTCACAGGCTTGTTTTTCTCAACTTAGCTTACTCAACCATTAAATAATGTTATAGACATTTCAACCAGCAATTAACTAATTACATTAATAGAGTTTACACTTGTTGCTACCTAATTAAAGGTCGTTGCACTATCATGAAAAGCATTTATTCTTGAAAAGCACTGTATTATTTATAATCTTTCAAGTTTGACTAAGCGAACAGCAAAAAGTTTTTAAATGCGAACATGCACATTGCTGTCAATTTTTCCAAGGCAGGGAGACAGTTTCAACTATGTGTACGGTTTAGAGGCTACACTAATAGTTAGTGGAAGACGGAAATAATTTTTTGACAGGTATTTTAAACATTGTGACTTAAAACTAAATTCAATGTAGTACTTCTCAATGAATCATATTTTATTTTCAGTGGGTTACAAGCGTATTGGTGCAACCAAAGCGAATGGGTAGTTTTTAAACTTCTAATTTCCATGTTTTAATTTAGTTTGAAGATATTACCGCCAATAGTTCTTTCGTCCAGTTAGAAAACGTTTAATTAATTTCCCTCAGAGTTTATATTTAATACAATTTATATTTGTTTAAAGATTAGCATATTGCTTAAATAATTTAAGTACCATGACGTTTATCGAATATTAGAAGTTACACAAAAGATAAGGAATAAATTAATCTAATTCGCCTATGCAATGCTAATGATTACAATTGTAATTAAGAAAAAGTAATTCAACTGTGGGTATCATAAAGTGCAATTACATAAGTAGCATATAATTGATTTATCAATGTTATTGCAAGAGTGAATTGCGAGAAAATGTCGTTGGTGAATACCACACTCCCAATTGCATTTAATAAACTCCAAATTTCTTTAAAGCCTTTTACAAAACTCTTGTTTTATATATACATATGCCATACAATTTTGTACAATCGTTACATCGTTGCATAACTAAGACTACGTAAACCATTTTCTTAATTATCAGCTGCAGTGCTGGTTTTAGTTCTGGGTCACAGCGCTTTGTACGAGGATTTTTATAATTTCTAATACTGAACTACATTTCGAACTAACTGTGAAAGGAGAATTGTTGCCGCTAGACGGAATTTTGTACTTATTCCTCAATGCGGAGTGATGAAATCAAACTTTCCGTAATTAGCAGACCACGATTATGAAACGGGTCGTTTAGTAATGACACACAGAACTCCCCTTTTCTTCAGTTTGTTTTATTCAGCAAAATAGCGTGAGATGCAATTTGACTAATATTGCAATCAAAGAGTTTTAAGCGAATTGTGTACAATGTTTCTATAACCGTAAAGACTACATACAAACCGGAGAAACGTAGAGAATTTTATGTTTTTACCAACTTAATGTCCAAGCATATTTTTATCATGCTTTGTTTGCGGAACTTTCGAGGTTAATACTCTCACGTACGATTTTTCGAGAAGTTTCTTTCTATGTCTAAGCAGTTGTAGTGTAGGAAAATTTGTAGCTTAAATGAATCCGTTTAATCAGTGAATTCCAGAGACTACAAAATTTCACAACACACAGTAAGATATTGCTTTTGTGCCCCGAGTTAAATATAAGTGAGATATGAAGAGCTCACGAAATGGAATTCCCAGCTCTTACTATTTTCGGTACTGACAAAAACAAGAAATTGCTTTCTTTGTCGTTGAATTTTGTGGAGAGTAAAAGCCTTTCAACGGCGTAGAAGTATATATCGCCACGACTTTTCAATTCCTGGTTGCATTACAGGAAGTCGTTTAGAAGATGACATTATTTGAAAGTGAACTAATTTCAGGTATTAGCAAGTGGAAATTGCATTTACTATAGTATTCTGAAATTTCTAGTGGAGTATTTATTAAAACATTGTTTAAGATTGTTCTAATTTAATCTATATGAATCCGGTCATTGCTAAACAGTAGAAAACTAAAAATTAATTGTTGTAAAATGGGCTTTTATGATAAAACTTAGATGAATAATTCATAATTAAAGTTAGTTTTGAGTAGTAATTATTTTTAAATTGTAACGAAAGTAAAATAAATACATCGCGTGTAGAAGATATACGTTTTTGACTTGCTTCATCATTTTGTAAGTCATTATATACTTTTGATGCGCTCATGTTCAAACACAGGAAATCAAAATCGGTCTATCGTTTTTACACTCTAAAAACAAAGCACTACGTATTTACTTTTCCTTATTTACCGATTTATTACTTTCTCTCGGGAAGCATTTTGTATCCCACTTTTTCTTTGCAAATGGGTACGTAGTATATGCCTTTCTACACTTTTTATTTTTTGCGTAAGTCATTTCGTAATCAACTCTTTATACTTTTATCAAGGAACGGTCTTCATTCTTTGTACACTATATGTTGTGAATGAAACAGTATTATATTATTTACTAAGAATTGAAAAACACAAATTCCACACAGCGTCGCACGGTCCTCACAACTCTAAGTGCCTTTTGATCTCCCAAAAAATCCATGGAAAATTACAGTGTAATCGCATTTATTCATATATAGTGTAGTCTGAACAATCGCTTTTAACTTGAATATTTTTAGTTCAGATAAACATAATGTTTTTTAGAAACAATTACAAACAACATCTTATACTTAACATGTATGGAGAAGAAAACTTTTTTGGTATTGCATAATCTGACTACAATAGATTCTCGATGATCCGAGAGCCGATTATCCGGTTTGTTAACGAACCCTATCGGCAACCAGTGTTACCTACTTGTGTGAGCCACCTGTTGCAAATTGGGCTATTTTTTTGGAGCATGGTTGATTTTCTGTGCCATCATATTGCAAGCATTTGGTAACACATCTGAAAACATATCGGTGACTATTTCAAACACGAATAAATTCAATCGTAATGTTTGTGTACGTGGAAAAGTGCGTTTACATTTGGTTTTTTATTGATGTATTTTACATTTAAAAACATTTTATTTGTTCAAAATGGAATTTATTTACGTTGTGCAAATCTTTATTACCTATATAAATATACGTTTCTCTGCATTTTCCATTATTAAAAAAATATAAAACAGCTACCATGGTTATTAATAGTTAAAATATAATACAACATACATAGAATAGATTTCACTGCTAAGCCAGAGGATCATTGTGTTTGTTTAAACAAGGTAAAGGTTGAAAGTAAGTGACATGAGATAGTACTCATTCGAGAAAATGTTTCTTTAAATTTTTCACTGCGGCATTGGGTCACCTGTGTTTAATAACTAACATCTAAATATCCATTATATAAAACCACCAGCTCGTTCTAGACGATAACGACATTGCAAAACCTAAGATTTAGTGTATAAGATTGTCTTGAAGTTCATAATACATGTTTTGTTTAATCATCAGTATTAATATAAATCGGAAGAATGGAGAAGCGAGTATTCTTAGGTGGGATGTTTGAACGGCTGAGGTCACAATACATTATTATTATTATTAGTATTTATTAATTTATTGTTAGGTAGATGAAAATTGTCATGTACATAGCAGAGATATTCGATAATATTGGATAACAACATAATATTTTGTAACATTTAAGGATGAGTAACGCCTCATTTATACACGGGGTTGGCACAAATTAATTCACATGATTTAATTCTGTGATTTAATCCAAGAATTAAATCAAATGGGTTTTCAAAAGTCGCGAATTTATTCACATTTTTTCTAATGCATGCGATAAGTTACATAAATTAAATTAATCTGGCAGTAGTGCACATAGTGAAATGCATTGGGAAATCATCAAAATACACAAAGACTACAAAGGGCTTGTAAATATCATTAGAATGATTTCCTTAGCATGAAGCCACGATGCAAGACTGTTATTTCCAACATGATAGGCATCCAGTGATGGATTTCAGAATTTTCACCAGTAGATATAGTCCCTATATCTATAGCAGAAAAAATAAAGCAACTGACGACAGCAGTAATTTCTTCTGCAGGGGTGGAAATATTTGTTTATCTTTTGTGGAGTGTATTCCAATTTGCAAACAGGCTAGGGGTGGGAAAAGCCGAAACATTAACTTTACTAATGAAAATGTTAAAACAGGCAGTAAATACTATTGTGATATATTAGTAATAGTTATACCTATGTGTTTAATTAATATATAGTTTAGGTGCTCAAATACATTTGTTATTTTTTGGGCAGCGTTTTTAGTAATTTAATACTGGTAGTAGACAAGAAAAGTTTGGGTAAGTGCTTGATTATTATTGGTTTAAATATTAAATAAAAATAGATCCAAATTTCACTTATTTTTGTAATTTTAGACGTTACTTTATATTGAGAAAAAAAATTGATTAATCCAAAAATGTCTAAATTCATTCAAAATGTTTGACTTTCTTAATAAAAGTCATGCCTTACTCCAACTCTGATTATGCATTAACTGTAAACTATAGATTGATCATCAGACGAACAAGTGATTTAAGCCAAAATTTTCTAAGTATCTCACGTGTGTCTTTATCAGTGAGATAAAAGCCTGTTATCAGTTTATCACCCACAACTTTATATTGCATTGCAACGTGTTAGCTATATACCTTGAAATCGTCAAAAGCTTTACTTTCATTTTTCTTATTAGCTTAATAGCCCATGTCTTTTTATTGTAATTGATTTTATCTTGCATTTAAAAATAATCCATTGTTTTTGTAAAAATATGTAAGTTACATCTTTACTATGTACATTTAAATACGATATACAATATTTACATTGCATTTGTAACATCTAAATAGCACGTCAATACTCCTGCGAAGTAACGAAAAACATGCAATCCAAATTGGATGACAACGTCGATTTTTAACTGTTTTTTAATGCGACTGATTTCATAATTTGTCAAGGTGATATATCATAAATAATAATAGTTATTTATGTCGTAGGGACATTATGCAGATGTTTATGCCCGTCCGAGGGTTTGTAAGTCGCCCGATGGTATAGATATCAAGTAATGTCCGTGGTGCACACGAAATTTATGTCTTATAGTGTTTTTTAACAATTTAAATAATGGACCAGAAAGTGGTTTATCAACCATTGCTGTGGAATGAAACAATTTCGATCTAACGGAACATACTGATTACAACATATTTTGCTCTATTTGGTTATTATTCCTTCTGTTTGTCTCCAGTTCTTTAATAGAAGAGAAATAAAATAGAAATAATATGATAATTATTTGCCATCATAAAATTTTGAAAACTAAAAACAGCATTCAACTCTTTAATATTAATCTGATTGAAATGAACTATAACAAGTTCATTTACTACATAAAACATGACAGTTATCTCGTAATATTTCTGTAAAAACATATATGAAATTACTCATTTAATATTTAAATTAATACTTGTAGCTCACCCGCAGTTAATTAACTAAGCAACATTTATTTTAAAATAGCAAAAATATCAGACTGATAATCTTGCTTGTAGTCAAGCGACAAGAGACATGCCATTTTTGAAACGATCTTCGTTCATGGAGAATAATTTGTAAAATATGCGAGGGAACCAAGGTGAATCGTCAGTTTATTGTTTTGTACAATAACATTGGAAATGGAGAGCCGTTCCTGTACTGTAAGAAGTAAGAGTTCCGCTAACGACTTTTATGGAAGTTGTACACCTTGGTTTCACTTTTATTAATTTTACATCTGATGGCAACTTAAAAGAAGTTCCCTTCAAGTAACTTTAGTTATTGATGTTATTAGGTTTATACAGGGCCGTAGCTACCACCGGGGCAGCGCCCCGGGGCCCCCGAACATAGGGGGCCTCCGAAGACGGAGGAAGTTAGCATGTTTAAACATTAAACACAGTTTTATATTAAACTCAATGTGACAAGTAAATATGTGTTTTGTCTGTTTTTAATGCCCATTCTTCTATCGTAACAGAAAAAAAACCCTATTAAAAAAGGCCTACTAAATGAAAGTGGTGTAGAGTTAAAGGGGAAGATAATCTGGGGGCCCCATAATTATTTGTTGCCCCAGGGCCCCCAAGCCTGTAGCTACGGCCCTGGGTTCATATCCTGGATATTAAATATAATATTATCTTATCACAGCGAAACTGATGGGATACATAATGTAGATAAATTTTAATTTAAAACGCTGCGTTTGATACTGCCACTATTGAATTTTCGTGATCCACATCTGGAATTCGAACCATTACAGGGGTATAGTTTTTAGCACAAGGATAAACTCTTGCTTCACACCCTAATATTAAACAAATCTTATCGATATACTTTTTCGACTATTAATAACCTTATTAACAATTTTGCAAACGCAAATCCCAAAGTTAGTTGGCATTCATTTTGGGCTATTTCCTGCTCTCAGAAATTCTGAGAATGAAACTGAGACTTCCAGACCTATCTATAATTGCATGTTTTGCCTGATAATGAAAGTACGCCAGTAATATCCGTGATTGCTCACGTCATATGTAGCTCTTCTTCAAACGAATGATGCAAGAAGCAGTGATTGATGCAGCCTGCAAATCTGCTCTCAAAATATATTTACGCGCAACAGCACTCAACAGTTACAATAAAGGGTTATCCTCTCTCAAAATTTCCAGATAGATATGTACATTGACAACTGATGACGCATTTCGGTTTATTTAATTAGATCCTCACGTACTTGATTGTTATGACGCGAGATTATTGAGGCCACTAACTTAAGATATTTCATTAATAAAAATATGTAACGGCATCACTATTTTGGAACGCGCTGCAGCTAGGCAAACTCGTCTACAGTATGTACTTGCTGCATCACTTTAGTATTTCACCTGGTATGTAAAATAACCTGCCGATAAATAAAAGATAATCATGTTCAATGCCGTGCACAAAATTTAAAAATGCTCTTTGTGCGTACTGCTTTGCTAAGGTCAATAGCTTTATAGAGGTCATTGGAAAGTTCTTTAGTGACAAAGAACATCCCTTTTCCATGATTCATCGCGAGCATTCGGCATTACTTTCCTTCTCTAAAATTAGCTTCCTTGTTACAATATTTTGTGCTTTCTTTATGTTCTTGGTTAATTATCAGTACCGTTTGGTTCCTTTACTTTTTATCATAATTAGTTTGACACGTTTATTTTTAAATTATAGTTCGAACCTACATTAAAGTAATTATCACTTTATCAGGCGAGAAATGTTGCTAGGATTAAAGATGGGTTACAGAATATTTTTAAAAGTCATGTGATCTGCATCAATACAAACAGATCTATATTTTAAACGTCTTTTAATATACGAATTGTTGCTAGAAAAGACAATAAATGAGAACATTATTTTATCAACGTTCATGTTATGTTATCTTTTTGTCAGCTAATAATACATACTTCGATTGCGTAATAGCTATTTATATATCTAGGGAGCAAAGGTGTGAATTTAATGCCCGACGTGTAGCGGAGAGCATTAAACGCACAAGCTAGGAAATGAATGTTTGCTCCAGTGATCTATATATACTATATGAAATCAATATAGGGACTCTAGATTTCTGTAGTGACATTTTGTCTGATTTCCAAGTCAACATAACGTTATAAAGCTTTGGTGTGATATCCATGGTGACATAAACTCAAATGTGGGAGGTAAGAAATATTGGCTCCCTCCGGGAGTTAATGAAAAATTGCATCCCTCTGGTTGTAAATTGACAGTTTTGTTTCCTAAAACTAAGACGCAAAAGCAAACTTTCTATACAGAGAGTAGAAAAATATATTCTTTGCTACCGCAACATCTCACATGTTTTGTTTATTCTAAACAGGGTTTGATATTTTACCAGTACTGCTCTACATTTAAACCATAAATTATTATTTTATACGCCCGGGAGATGAGTGTCACTTATCCTACTTATTTTGGGCGAGTTAAGTGTATCAAATAAACTCCTGTTGAAGACGGAAGTGCCAGTTTTCTACTTAAACCTTTTTTAAATTGTGGGCGGGCGTAGTTAAAATATTGTGCAATACACGTGTGATAATGCATTATTAACATACGTGTGTGATTACACTACTCGGCTATCGCCTCTTTATACAAACTTTACACCCACATATAAATAATACTCTTATCCCACTTGTGTTGTAAATATGTATCGTATTACTGTATTACTACTCTAATCAGATATAGAACTAATGTACTGTTTATAGTATGGAAAGCCGTAGTTAAATATTTGATGTGTAATCACATTTATCACAGAATAGATACAGCTAGGAGAGCTTTGTATGGAAACTGACAGTTGCCTTTATGTTGCCAAGATGCATCTTATTGGCACTATTAACTTTAGAATACAGCAGGTATTGTTAATGAGTTCGTTTATGAAAATAGATTTGAAGGGATTATTCTAATTAATAATTAAATCGCAGCAGCAATAACGTAGTTATGTCTACGTCTATATTGACAATGATATACATAGTACAAATACATTACAAAAATTGTGCTTTCTAACTTTTAGTGCTATTACATGGTAGTGGTTCATCTGAGCAACATTATAAGCAGAAAGAAATTATATAAATTTCACAAGCATGGCCTTTATTGTACAGGGTGTTCATGAATATTTTGACATCCACATATCATATCAGAACAGATAGAAAAAAAACTTGAAATACAAAGATTGTTGGGTTTTATCCAACGATCAGCATCTTTTATCAGCGAAAACAAATGAGCCCCCCCCCCCTCGCAAGAGGGATATTTGTGCGACCACTAAGCATTACAAAATATTAAAATGGCACCAACTACCAACGCGGGTTTTTTTTAATGGAACGCCCTATATATACTGCTCAACAAATGAACTCGACCATTTGTAGATATTAATGCAATTTTTAAAAATATTTTCCAAAAGCACAGTCATGGTATTTTTGGTAACCTTTCAGGATTATGTCACTATAAAAAGCAAATCTTTTCATAATTTTGTTTAAATAAAACTAAGTCCATTAATAAAATGTTATCATTTGAAAATTTTGATTTTTACGCAAATGTTGATAGCACATTGCGTACAAAGTATGTCAAATCGTTGGCAAAAAATTTTAAACGTTCCGAGGAGACTCAAAATACTATTAATTTCCTTTTTTTGTTCTTCCTCTTATTTTTTTTAAATATAGTTTTTTTTATTATTTTATTATTTTTGTAGTTTATTAAAATGATTTCGTTAATACTTCAGTTGATATTTGAGGACAGTGAGTTAAATATGCTTAATATGAGTATAATATAACACAAATACAATTTTTATGGGCGGTCCAGTTCATTTATTGAGCCGTATATTTTTAAAACTCTGAGGACCTTGTTTTCTTAAAAACTGTTTGATAACATTTTTGACTCAGTATATCAATTTAGAATAAAAAAATACGAGCTATTCAAATATTTAAAAAACTATATGGGATATTCCATTTAAAAAATAATATATTGGTGCTATTTTAGTACATATTATGATATTCATTTGTCTCCTGTTGCAACAAATTCTGGTGGTGTAGAAAAAACCCTAGAACTTCTGTAGTACTTCGGCAATCCTGCCGATGTATTACTTCCCACATCGGATTTTTTTACAAATTTACAATTTTTCTCGCAACCTTTCAATCATTCGTGACTAAACCTAAAATTATATGAAAGGTCTCATGAAACTTTTGTTAAGACAGCAATACAACTTGGTCAGATTTTATATCACATTCTTCCAACCTAATAATAACAGGAATTATATAATATTGGTATAAATGCCGATGCGCCTTAACTTTAGATGATTTTTTTACAACCGTGTTGTTGGTACACCTACGCACACTGGTTCCGCTTCGAAACATTCAAGTTTCATTCAGAAACACTTTTCACTGGAATTTTGAAATTTCAAATATTTCCTTAAGAAAGCAATCTTTGCCAAATGACAAGATTCTTCTCACTCAATAGTTTCCTTCCATTCAGAATTTTGTACTTATTACCATTTTTTTCAAGTGTTATATAATTTTGAATGATTCTCAGTATAGTTCAGTTCCTCTCTTGCACATTGTAATACAAGTATTCAAAGCAAACAATTAATGTTTTCGTTAAAATCCCACATTTTCTGCTAAATATCTTCCCTAAAACTATATTCCTTCCAAGTTATGTCTTTCTTTCCTTATTCATGGAGTTGCATTTGAAATCTATCATTATAAAAAAAATTAAATTAGCCTCTGTTTAAATCTTACCTAAACCTTTTAATACTTAAATGAAATATTTGAGATTTTTTTTCAGTTATGGCTGTTTTACTTAAATGTGCATTGCGGCCTGTTATATAACTAAACATTTTACAGCCTGTGTAGTTTACTGTTAACAATGCTTTTTTGTGGAATTTGGGTATGTGTTAGTGATCTTTACCGAAGTGTCAACTTGACAATCTCGGCGATATCGATTTTGTTACGTATTATTCATTTACTTGACATACGCACTGTCAAACTGACAGTATGTTGGCACCATTGCTATTTTTCACATTTTAACAATTAAATTAATGTACAATCTAATAAAAAACCCATCATTTTGGAAGTATAGTCAAGAATTTTTTTTTAAATTTGGCATTGACAGTACGGATGTCAAGTAAATGGATATTCTGTGACTAAACTGTTGTACACTGCTAAAATAATTTAAATGCAAAGCCTGCCCTTAATCATAAAGCAAAAACAAAATACTATAAATTCGGAGATTCCAGTGAATTTTGATTAAAATCGGGTAACCGAAACTGGTACCTTACTACTCTTAGATTTTTTTGCGTTTTCCGTGAAAATTTGATAATTGCTAAAACAATTTATAGAACAGACTCATATATTGTGCAGTTATATACGTTTGCTTAAAAAGTTTTTGTATAAGATATACGTACTACAGTTTTTGAAAAAATCGCAAAATTAGACAGTTCTAAAATATGATGGTAATAATACCCTGAAGGTACAGTGTGTAAACGGTCATGTCGTACATAGGGATACGCCAATGCTAAATTTTGCGAACGGCAGCGCTTTTTGCAGTCATTTACATCGTTCTATGCAAGTTCTTTGTGGAATTAAGCTTAGGTTACTCAATTTTTGCTATATTATAATTCAGGATTGGTTTTGGTTTACAGTAAAGTTTAATTTTTGCCTATAGCCAAAATTAATGAACTGTATCTGTCTTAGGACAGCCTGATATTCTGAGATCCGTACTTATTTAGTCGTAATAATCACAACTACCTTGGAAACACGCACTCAAGTTGAATTATCAAACCAACGATTTTGTTAAGTTCAGCAGATCAGCAGAATAACAAGTTTTTCCTAATTTAATTTAGATGGCAGTGGAGAAGTTGTGTGAGAGGTACAGTATTGTTAAATAAAAAAGAATTTTTGAAAATGTGGACTGTCTGCTTGATCGAAATGTCACCTGAACAGCCAAGGCCGTTAAAAGTTAACAGCAACGACCGTTATAACCGTTGCTACACTACCAAATGACATGCATTGTTTTAATTTTTTTGAAAACGAATTTACAAACATCCGTTGCTACACTTCCAAATTGTATGTGGGACTCAGGTTAATAGTAAGTTTTATTTATATTAAAATCACATATCTTAAAATTGGCCACTTTTAGTAAATATTTCGAAAACTATTAAACAACATAGGCTAATATTCCATATATAACGGACTCGAATAATTTATTAGCCTCGGCCTATTCAGCCTCAACCACAAAATGTATTCTCGTCCGTTATATGCGCAATATCGGCCTAATACTGTTAAATACTATACTGAAGGAAAGTACTGTTTTGACAATAATTAAACCTCAAGGCAATTGTGATTATTACTGCTTAATTAGTGCGGAATCTCAGAATGTTAGGCATTCCTAAAATAGTTACAATGCATTAATTTTTGCTAAAAGTAAAAATGAAACTGCACTGCAAGCGAAAACGAATTATGCATTACAATATATCCAAAATTTTTGTAAGTATAGTTTTTGAAAAAATCGCAAAATTAGATTTACAAGCAGTAGAAGAAAGTCGTGTGGTGATCACACCTCATTTTTAAGTACATAACTAAAATGTTAAAAACAATTTCAAAAAATGTAATGTTATATTCTAATGTTCGTGATGCTATTTGCAATTGTAGCGGCCATAAATAATATTATAAAGGATAAATACTTGTTAATTTACTTGCTAATGAAATATCTTGGATCGGAGTGATGAAAGTTAATAAATTCTAAAGCATGGAGTGACATCAACGGCATTATCCATGATCATGGCCAGGACTCGGGTATTCTTTATTTAAATTTCCTGATAATGCCAAGATTTAATTAGAAAAAGGTTGGATAGATTTAAAATTATAGTTTGGTATTGGTTGAACAACATTTAAATCCAAGGATTAATTGTCGTTTTCAGGCTTCTATAATAATCCTTATTCGGTTTTATAACAGCAGTAGTAGGTACAAATTTTATTTATATTTCATAAAATAGCAAGTATTTTCAACATAAATTGTATAAAGAATTCCTATATTTGAGTATTAGCCGTGTTAGAATCAGGTATTTGAAAATTTACCATTCGTTTTTGTTGACATCTCTTTTAGCAACTATGTACATTTCTGTTGTTTTTTTTTACTCATGCTTAAAAGCTCATAAATTGTTATTGTTGCTCGTGTAAACATAGTGTTAACCTTTGTATATTTTCTTCTTGCATAAAAATATTACATTTTTTCAAATATTAATTTTTAATTTCCGTTATAGCTTCATGGTATAAACTATGATTGCAATAATGGGTGCAAACATTATGCTCACACGATTAATAAGTATGTTGATTAACAACTGCCGCCAGTAAATTGCACATTAGTAATCGCTTAACAATTACATGAATCGCGAGCAATTGTACCTTTTTTCCACAAGCCTGTTTACATTGTCTGTAAAAATACAGAATTTCCATTCTTAACGTGAATATATTTACACATGTTCTGTAACAATGAGTACACATAGTTCAAACGCATTATGGACTTTGGAATCGTGGTCTGATCTGCTGCATTTTAAAATTTTATGATCCGGCTGTATCGTAATTACTGGTTAATTTTTTATTAGAATAAATTAATACTCTTAATTGCTTAGTTCCTGTATATTAGCTTTACATTATGTAATTTATTATTTACGCTAAGGGTATTTCCTGGCGTGATAAGTAAATCTCTTTAAAAAACAGCATCCTTATTGTTATCCCAATTGAATATTATTTAACCTCCAACGCGAACTTTTGATAATAAGTAATTTCTGGGAATTTTTGTGATACAGTGTTTTGTTGTTAAATACATTTATATCGTGAGCAGTTTAGAAAAGTGCTCTGCCTAATTTACTGTCGAAATACTGCAGCCACAGGTACGAACCCTCGCCTTTAATAATAATAAATGTGGACTTGCGACCTAGCTGCAAGGCCGTAGACATTAAAAGTACGTATGTGTATAGCATGTAATTAGTTACGTGGCCTTTAATTATACTCCACACTGCAAATAAGTATAAAACGCACCGCCGCGCTATCGCAATGCGAATTAAGAGAAAAACGTCGAACAATCAAGCTAAATTAACCTTAAACTTCAAGTACAGCAGAGTAAATTCACAGTCTGGGACCTTAACTGTTCCGCAGTTTCAACTTTTACACCCTAAAAGTTTGAGAGGTTTTGTAAAATATGACTCCGCCCGGCCTGCACGCGAACCACTCACTCAGCTCTCTACTAATTATTCCCATAGAATTATTTTAATTTAGTATGGTTACGAGCTGCTTGTCATGTTGTAAATTTTGGGCCAGACGTGGAAACTCCTGAATTAATTGCATGCATGATGTAAGAGAAAGTGCAGACAAGAATGCAGGACGAATTGGTGAACGATGTTAATATAAAAAAAGCGAGGATGTTTATGTAACCGCCAGATCTGAAATTTTATTCACTATCGATCTAGTTGGCCTTGACATCCTTGAGGATTCCCCTGCTTTCGAAAATGGCATATTTTTGGCTAGCGTTACAGCAAAGTTTTGCGTAGTTCGAGTAATCTTTGGGATCAAAGTTTGATGCGAAAATTGTTTCTGCTTATCGCGAGCTAAATATAAGACAATATTGTTTTCTTAGAAATAGTTTCTTATTAACACATTTATATTAGATACATCAAACTTTTTTGCAAGTGGCGTTGTGTATTCAGCAATGATAATTTCATTGACTCATATTCTCACTGTACAATTACAGCAGCAATTATCTACAGCTACAATTACCAACTTTGGAAATAATGTTATCTTTGTTTTACATCTTGGAAATTACATAAAACTATCTCTGTCTTTGTTTATTTTAAATATGGCAACATAGACAAACAACGCATAGGGAAGATATGGATGCACCCCCTACCCCCAACCAGATTTTGTATCAGAAAATGTCGATAAGACCAGTAGTAAAACATTGGGAATCTAACGTTAAGTAAGTGTTGTTAATAATTTCAAGAAAAGTTTCCGATGTTATGATAATTTAATTTTATGAAAAACGTATGAGGTAGTGGTATTTCAAATAAAACCGCTTACAGTCGCCCGATATCAGTGCGAATTGACAAGGAAAACTAGTGAAGTCCGCCCCTGATTAATTGCTGATTGAGCTTTGGCTTGCAATGTGTAGATGGCGCAAATTGTACGAATTAAGATGATAGTCTAACACTCTGAACAGCTCTAACGATGCCGAGAGGTGTAAAACTAGAAATGTGTGAATTTTAATCTTCCGCACATTCAATTCCCACTGCACTTTCATTTGGTGTATGTACAGGGTATTCCGAAAAGAATGGGACACCGATTACGGTTAGGGCCATACTATTCTAATCAAAATAGGTAAAATCTGCTATAGTAAAAAATGCACCCTTAAGACGGTACTCACGTTGATTTCTTATTTTTGGATTTTCTTCACAAAGGAAAAACTACTCGGATCAAGTGCAAACTTGTAATTTTTTCACCTCCTGTAACCACAATTAGATTATGTGTAGGGGACGGTAGCTATCCTACTTTCACTTGACATTAACGTTGATATTTTTTGTATCTCTATATTTGTTGTGGTATGGAATCGACTATATTTTATTAAATGTTTTAATTTCGTATAAAATATACTCTGTTCAGAAATTTTAAAACCACCAATGTTGCATTCTCCTCGATAATTACGTTTGGCAACACTGTCGAGTGTAAATTTAGGTGAAAATTGTAATTTTAAGCTTAAGTGACAAGTTCGTTAGTTTGTGTGAATTTCTTCCTAACATCATGCATTGGATCTTTTCATATCGGCCGTTAATAAATTTCTAGTTTTTCTGGGAATGTTTAAGTTCAAATAATAAAATTAAACTTAAATCGTGCTAACAGTAAAACCATTTGAACGAATTGGATTTTTTTTTAATCAAATAGATGTCATAGTCAAAGTTATGTCATGATTTCTACGGTTACCAATATATAATGAAAAATAATTATCTAAATTCCCGAGTTTTTATTTGTGAACAGAGAATAGCTGTACTGGTTTTATATGAAACAATTCCGAAATGAACGTGTCGATAAAAATTTACCTGGTCGTGGAATCGTTGAATTTATTCAATACAAAAACTACATCACTCATTGACCTTCAAATTTAAGTATAACAAATTGAATATTGTATGTAAATTTTTACTTTCAGCAACACATTTATAGTCTTGTTACATTTGAATAAAATATTAACACTTCTTTTTGCCAACATTTGAGATGTGCATATTTGTTTGCGTGAAAATGTTTTTCGCCTGTTTAGCATACGCAGGCATTAAAATTCAAATAGAAACATAGTTCATTGTAGAAAAACTCGTTTTTGATGTTGATGTAGGTATTTAAACCAATTTTACATCACATGTTTTTTAAATGCTTGAATTGTATATCCCGGTCAATTCTTTTAATTTTTAGTATTTCTAAACCATTATTCTGTCCGTTTTATATTTCTGCGCTGCATATATTTTATTTTGCATCAACATAAAAGATATTGCTATACTTAGCAAAAACCATAAGAATACGTTTTTACAAAAGTAATGTTTGTAAATTAGGTGGTGCAAATGTATTTAAATTTCAGAATAAATGTATTCTGTAGTAGAAAAACCTGTAGTGAATGCACATATATAATTCTAATTGATTCTCAAAGACAAATTCAAGTTTTATTTTAAAAATTATTGTATATTACGCGGCCAAGTTTAGTATATCAACCTATCATTAAGTGCTATATTACAAAATGCACTGGGGCAGGGGGTATCTCCAAATAATATAGCATAACAATGTCAACTGGAGAATCTGCAGGTAACAAGAGTAAAGATTATATAATAATATATAATTTCCAAAACCCATAATTTCTGCAAACTAATAGATCAAGTGCACCATAGAAATCAAACTTGCCATGAAACAAATGTTTGTTGTTTTTTAGTTTGACGGTTCAAATGTAATTTTGATAATTGCAACAGTTATTAATTATACAAGTTAATTTTGAAACTAGTGTGCAGCAAAAATAAATTTAACAAGAAAAAAAATTTGAGCCATGATTACTATGATTTTAAAAGTTTCCTATCTCCGAAAGAAAGCTTTGGACGACTTCTTGTTGCATTTGGTCACCAAGCGTCTTCGCAGAGGACTGTTTATAGCTGGTTTAATGAATTTAAATTAGACGAGTTTCAGTTGGGGACTATTTTCGCAAAGGAAGACCAATTTTAGCAGTTACCGAAATAAACATAGACGCCGTGCGAAGAATGATTAAGCAAGACACATATAGAATTATTAGGAGCATCTTGAGCATTGGCATGGCTGCAATTACACAAGATTTTACATAATCATTTGGATGTAAGAGAAGTCTGTTTACGGTGGATACCACACAGTTTAACAGAAGCACAAAAACAACAACGTGTGGAATGGTGTAAGAAAACTCTTAAGAAATTGACGAAGGTAGATCGAAAGCAGTTTACATTATAACTGGTGACGAAGGCTGATTATTTGCATTTGAACCCGAATGTAAGTAGCAGTCTGCACAACGGGTATTTCGAATTTCGAACAGACCCTAATCCAGTTAAAGTGAAGCGATCTCGAAGTGTTCGTAAGAAAATGATTGTATGCTTATTTTCAAAATTAGGAGCTATAATAACTGTCGTGTTTGAAAATAAACGTACGGTACCGCAGAATGGTACACAGCAGTGTGCCTGCCAGACGTTATTCAAAAAGCTCATTTACCGCGCCGAAGAAGTGAGATCGTTCTACACCATGACAATGATTCAAGTCATCCGCACATCAAACAAAAGAATTTTTGAGGTTTCCTGGTTAAAATTGCTAAGTCATTCCCCATACAGTCCCGACCTAGCATCTTCCGATTACTTTTTATTTCTTCCATTAAAGGATAAATTGCGTGGTGTGCAATTCGGAACTCCCAACGAAGCTTTTTAAAACTTCAAAAACCTTCTTTCTCAAGTAACTCAAAAAGAGTGGAATTTATGTTTTGAAAATTGGTTTTATCCAATGCGTAAATGTATAGAGTTTAAGAGCCAATATTTTGTAAACAGTAATAAAGGTAGTTTTTGACTACAAAACTTTGTTCTATGGGAGTGCAGAAATTTACGGTGCTACCCTTATATGTTATTTTAGCAACATACACGTATTAATCGGTTAATTTTCTAAGATCACCAGTTAAGGGGGATGCGGTCAAGAACATATTGATATGAAAACTTCAAATTTCGTACATACATAATCTGTAACCCCCTATACAGTTTACACAGTGTCGGGGTATAAATGCTAATAATAAGTTTTCTAGGCTCACAATTTTAATAGTTATTAACGACATAAGGCCGTTAGTAAGCATCTAACAAACGAGGATGAATAGGTCGAGGCTAATGAATTTATCCGAGTTAGTTAGATGTGATAACGGCCGTATGTCGTTGAATAATTTTCATAAAACCTACAAAAACTGAAATTTTAAAGCAATTTAAATGAAAAAGTTAAATACATAGTATTAGTAACGGGTGTTAGAAAACTCGTCTTAGCAGAGTCACCTATGGAATATAATTACGTTTGGCAATACTGAAATGTATTGTCAAATTCGATGTTAGTAGGTTAGGTTTTCCGTCAGTTTTGACACAGACTGACCTAACCTGCTAACCTCGAATTTGACTATACATTTCAGTATTGCCAATGTTAAAATGTTACTGTTCTGTTATTTCTTAACGGCCGGCCTAGGCTGTTAAGTGTATAACAACCATGGCTGTTATGGGGAACTTTTCAGTCAGGTTGACAATTCTGCTATGGACAAATAACGAGTGGGTGTTACGGAAAAATATGATTACTAGAGAGCGCTGCTGCAACGTAAACTAGGTACCTTTTTGTGTCAGATATCCGTTCTTATTATATTTGTTTAATATTTAGGAAAAACACTGTCTTGGTCTCGTTTTCTATTTTTGACCAATTATTTAAGTGACATTGGGGGCCAGTACACTCAAAAGTAAATTTAATATGAACATAATATCATACATAGAAATTTAGATATTGCAGTATCCTATGATATGTATTGTGGGTTGCCTGTTTTTTTCTTATACTTTTCCGTGAATCACCCTATATAATAAGAAAATCTGTTTAGACCCACCCTTTTTAATTGGTTGTATTTCATGAAGCAAGCAATTTCATAAACCTATGCTTGTAGAACCCCCTGTATATAATTACTATAAGCACGTTTACCATGCGAGCTTTTTCTCATTTATGTACTAAGAAAATATACATAACAGTGGGAGAAAATGTTTCGAAAATACATGAAATTCCAAAGCTTAACATCGTAAAATTAGTACAGGTGAAATTTATTGTTAACCTACTTTGACTCGCTCGACTAAATATTCAATAATCTAGTAAAGCATTGGCTAAGAAGAATGACTAAAAGTGAAAGCGATTATATAACGAGCATTCTTACATTTAACTGCCTTGTTAATATAGCTGAATATTTGCAATACCCCGTATTTTATCGATGTCCGATATTTTTCACGAGCAGTTCAGAAATCTATTTGCCCCTTTCATTATTTGCAACTAACCCTATGGAATCAATCATCTGAACTTCAGAGCTTCACACATCTGGTCAGATTAATCAAGTCCACATTTTGTAAGATACTGCAGTGTTTTTACACCGTAACCAGGATAGATCTAAGTTTAAATATCTTAGTCCTGTTCCATTTTTCCTATTAGGTACAAAATAAAGCTCGCGTGTTAATCAACCCCCTCATCGTATTCCGTTAATTTAATAGGTAACGTTTTTTGCAATCCTGATGTTCGTGTGCTCTTCGATCGCCCAATAATTTATGCATTTGGGGGTGTCAGCAACCTCGGCGGTTATCCTGATTCCGTTAAATAACGTGGGTTGAACGGAGTTGTGTCTACTAAAAACATTCATTGAAATGTATTTTTGTGGAATATGGAGCACGCGCTGACAGTATATTACATGTTAAAAATAACCCTGACGTTAAATTATCTGTAAGATCATTGAATCCAGCTACTTGGAATACTCTTTAGTCTTATTTGCGAATATTTACGTTATTCATAAACTTCCGATTGTTTTAAAATACGAGTATTTTGTTTGTTACAATGGCGTTTAATCTTTTAAGGATGTTATTGAAGTACAGTGAGCGCCAAAAAGCATTGGTCAGTTTCAATTTGTAATAACAATTTATTTGCTTAAATTACACAGTTAATCAGAACTATTTCTTAAAGACTAAGAATGGGAGATTCACTTATGAAAAATGCTGTCGGTTAAATGCCTCCCCTCTTGTTGAATGCACACTTTTAAACGGTGGCCGAAATCTCTCATCACACGTTGCCGCATATCCTGCAGTATAGCTTCAATATTTTCCCGAATAAACATTTTAAGCTTTTCCAGATTTCTTATCTTTCTTGCAAATACTCTGCTCTTCAAGTAATCCTAAAGAAAAAAGTCAGGAATGGTTATATCCTGCGATCTCGAGGGCTAATGAAGGTCACCATAGCAAGAAATCAGTTTATTTGGAAACGATTGTCGTAGGAGATTCGTATTAATTCTTGCGGTGTAATTTGTAGCACCGTCCTGTTGAAACTAATATTCATTTACTATCTCCTCCTCTATTTGCAATAAAAAGAACTTTAAAGCATGTAATGTCTTTGAGATGTAACCGTTACCGTTTCACCAATTTCCTCGAAAAAATGAGCCCCGACAATCTTTGACGGTGAAACAGCACACCAAACTGTCACTTTCGGAGGATGTCAAACATTGAAACAAAACTCCCAAGTTTCCTATTTATGAAGAAATTATCATTGATTCCATAGGTGAAGTGTATGGGTTTTTATTAGGTATTGAAACTGACCAATGCTTTTTGGCGCTCACAAATTATTATTAATGTATTTTTGTTGGCAGCTTAAACCTGAACATAAATAATTTACTTATTTGTCACGTAATGGAATGTGGAAAACAGCTTATTTTAATTTTAATTTCAGGGTAGTTACTACCTAATACAAATTGTTTGAAAGTTAGAAGTGGACTACAATGGAAATAGGGTATACCAGGTGACAATGAGATCAGGGCCATGTCTCTATCCCCTTTACTTATCAAGGGATTTGAATGAAACTTCTTACAATGATATACATAATTTCGAATTGAGAGACAGATATAATCAAAATGGCCGACTCCCGGTTTCACCGGAAATGTCAATAACTTTGATTTTTTAAATGGGTTGTTGTGTATATTTTATGTTTTTCGGAATCTACGACTTAAACTACATACGGCAGTGTTGCCAAATTTTCTTAGTATTTCCCAAAATTTATTTTACAAATTTATTAATTAAACATTTTTTCCGTTTTATATAAAGATAAAGTGGTGGATAATGCATGTCGTTAGATTGGCAATTAAATTTTCTATCTAATGGCACGATGTCCCTTGGTAGGTGCCATTTAAAAAAACGGACTTTTTCTCAAAAAAACACGTTTAGCAAATTTTATTTCTTCATGAACGATTTGCTATTGATCAAATTAATAGAATTTTTTGTTTAGAAAAAAAAATTTAGCAAAAGTATCGTATGTAATTTGAACTGTACATTCCCCAAAACCTAAAATATATAGGGTGATCCATTTAAAACAACAAAGTTAATGGCACTTCCGGTGAAACCGGAAGTGGACCATTTCAACTATGTCCGTCAATCAGAAATTATGTCTAGCATCCACGTATCAAATTTTATCCAAATCGATTAATAAATAAAGGAGATATAAGCATGACCCTGGTTTCATTGTCACCCGGTATATTATGTATGAATCTCTTTCATATTGAAAAAATATATAAATATCTATAAATATGAAGAAGCCGGGTAGCGCAGTTGGGAAAGCGCTAGGCTTGTATTAAACAAATCCTCTATTCGAACCCCGCCGTAAGACCATTCACAGTTGGGCACCAAATTAACCGTGCTCTACTTAGAACCACAGATATAAGAGATAGATTAACAAGGTCAACACATCACCAAAACACACACATAACACAATGGTTGCTGTGCAAGCACAAAAGGCGTACTCCAACTTTGTAACCTGAATCCGGGACAGGTTGAGCATTGTACCGTCAGGTGAAACGTGCAAGCGTATAAAGCACCAGCCTCTACACCGCAAGGTAAAATGAGGTTACCGATAATACAATCTATAAATATTTATAACAGCGTAGTGGAAAGGTAATTTCTTTTTCTACATACCATTACGTTAGAACGGTGTAACAGTAAAATACTATACAATACCTTACCGCTATTAAATGTTGTAACATTTTTTCACATTAAGTCGATGTGGTACCCCCACTATCTGCAGGCAAAACTAGTATCTATATTACATTGACAAGGGAAATAAATCTCTTAATGCTTGTGCAATGTACATTATTTTTTACTACCCATATAGATCGTTATTAAAAGTCATAATTAAACACAATTAATAGAAAACTACGGCAATAGCCGAACCTTATGTTGAATAGTCAATGTCGACATCATATATCTAATACTTACATCTATCAGTACTTTCAATGAATTCGAACAAGGTGTTGCTTCAGCGATCGAGAATGAGATTGGCATTTCAAACTTTAATGAAGTGTCCGAATAATTTGTTAACAATATTCTTGTCAGTGATGAATAAATTGTTAAAAATTTAAAGTTCCATAAGTTTCTCAAATTATACTAGCTGCAGTTTTACATTTAATATGATAGTTGTTTATGTATTAAGTGCAAAAAGTTAGTGTTTATGGCAAGTGGCATGAAAATTCTCCAACATGGTGAAACCAAGTCAAGTGTTACAATTACGTATTTGAAAAATGTAGTTGGTGAAACTTTTCTGCCACCGCATTAGATATTTTAGGTTACGGTTACATACAAATTTAGAACGAAGAGTGAGATTTACATTTTTATTGCATGTTATCCGCCAAAATTAAAATTGGTCTGTATCCAGAACCCGGGGCAAGTTGAGCATTGTACCGCCATATGCCACTGCATAAAGCACCAGCCTCTACACCGCAAGGTAAATGAGGTTACAGATAATACATACATACATACATAAACAGTCATTTGTGACACGATCATAAAAAAATAATTTTTTTCACTGCTGATCAGTGATCGCGTGACATCTGACATTTTAGTAAGTAATATACATTTAATTCAATTTACTTATATTAATTGTAAAACTGCAGCTAGAAAATATTTGGACATTTCTGAAACTACTATTTCTAACAAATTAATTACCGTCACAAATATTGCAAACAAATTATTTAGAAGTTTTAGTAAAATTTTGAACACCGATTTGATTGTCGATCGAATTCATTGGAAGTGCTGATATATGTTGAGTATTACTTATTTAGAATATTATTTTCCGCCAATCGTACTAGAACTGACACATTATTGACAAAATTTTGTGGAGCAAAGTCAAACATTCCATTACACCAGCCGTTGCTAGGTAATTTACAATAAAACTGTACAGGAATAATATTTCCGGCCTAGGCAGGGAATATTTTTCGAATGTAATTATTGATGACTAGTGAGTCACCCGAACTAGGCTTCTGTTCGCTAATTGAATTAAAAAAAGGATGAGAGAGATTCCCTCTCCAAGGGGGCCCTTGGGTCTCCGACCCTCTCCAAGGAAACCCTCGGGGCTCTGCCCCTCTCCAAGGAAGCCCCCGGGTCTCCGCCCCTCTCCAAGGGGGCCCTCGGGGCTCCAACCCTCTCAAAGGGGGCCCTCGGAGCTCCGCCCCTCTCCAAGGAAACCCTCGGGGTCGGATTCTCTCCAAGGGGGCCCTTCGGGCTCCGACCCTCTCCAAGCGAGCCTGCGGGGCTCCGCCTCTTTCCAAGGGGGGCCTCGGGGATCCGCCCTCTCCAAGGAAGCCCTCGGGGCTCCGCCCCTCTCCAAGGGGGCCTCGAGGCTCCAACTCTTTTCAAGGGGCCCTCGGGGCTCCAACTTTCTCCAAGGAAGCCCTCGGGGCTCCGCTTGTCGCATCGAATGTTTGGTAAATCGACCCTGCGACATGACTTTCGGCTATTGTCAAAAATCTCTGTTCACCGTGTCGTGAATTTTAGTAACTATTTATATGTGTAGTGAAAGATGTAATACACATACACGGAAATTTTTTACCTACCTCGCCAATTAGATTTCGCTCTACTCTCGGACTTCAAATCGTTTTCAATAGAGCAAATCTTACTTTCCTTGTAGTGTAATAAATATGCTATAATACTATATTAAGTATCAATGTTGGTAAGGCCAATAATTGAAGACAGTGAAGAACGAGCGAGTGATTATTGTCTGAAATTGGTAAAATCGTTTAACAACAGAAGTGCTTATAATATGTTTTGCACTTCTGTGTTTGAAAACAGATTATGTAAATGCATAGAAACGCCCGACCGTACAAAAATGTACATTGCCTACTTCTCTAAGAAAGAAAAATTATTTGCTTCTGTAGTGTCATGGTAATCACTTCTGATTCTTGTGCTTCCTTCAAACGTCACTTGATCGGTAGAGGAAAAATATTTGGAACATTAATGCAAATCTCTTCCGGATAACAATTACTACCAACAGAATTATTAAAATATTTATAAAATACCTATAATGTTGCTATGGTTTATATTTTGGAAGTTAGATTTTTATAGCTCTTCACACAATTAATTATTTGTTTTATGTATTTTATACGTAGTTCACATTTAAATAATTAGATGCAAATAGCGTAGTATTAAGGTATGCATTACTTTACACACTACGATTATAACCTGAAACTTAATTAGCCTTAGAAAAGAAAGTGAGATTGTGTGAAAGAAAACTCTTATGCTACAAATCGTAGCGAGTCAATATTGCCCATAATTAATGTATAACCTAGGGTTTCCAAGTCCCGGGACCAAAAGTGTTTTCGGGACTTACTAGCAAAATTTTAGGTCCCGGGACTAGTCCCGAAGATCCCGAAAATGGTCCCGAAAAAGAAATAGTGTTCAGGTGAAATTTCCGAATAAAATTTCCAAAGAAAAACAAGTATTTTAAGTTAAATAAAGTACTTCTGTGCTGATAATTTGCGTTGGGGCTCGTCCACAACTTCATTGCTTTCTTCAGGTACTAAAAATGTCTATCGCTTTTGCTTTTGTTTCAACTGCAAAGTGCGTGTGTAATCCTTTCGTCAAGTTGCCTCTGATTATGATAATTTTGTAGGAACCAACTTTAAATTTCGCCAATTGTTTATCTTCAATATATAAAACTGTTGCCATAGTGACTTCAAATCGTTATTTTTTTTAAATGTAGAATGAAGGTAGGTTGCGAATCGGAATTCATTCTAATTGTAACGCTTTAGCAGACAAATAACGAACACACTTAAAACCCAAAAATATAAATTATTCAGCTTCTTCGCACATATCTAAATCCAACAAAAAAAAACAGACAAATACATAAATAGAAGAAGATATGAAAATGTGGCTGAAACAACACACATGTTTAATTCTAACCTACAGAAAACAATACCTCTCCTGCGTTACGCAAAACGCAAATAATGCAGAATGTGCAAAAGGCATGAGTAATACGCCGGACGCCACTGAATACCCGTCCTAATTCTCTGATATCGAGTATACGCACGCATGTTGACATGGTCCCGGGACTTCGCCTAGGCTGGCTGTGGTCCCGGGACGCGGTTTTTGTGGTAGAATCCCGGGACCGGATCCCGGGACTGGAAACCCTAGTATAACCTTAACTGACATTTTTAGTAATGTGTAATCCGTGATCAATGTTCTTCAATAAGAAAATACGCGCGTCTTTACCTCCATAAGGTTATAATAGGGTATCGCATCATCTTATAGTAGCAATTTTAAATAATGTACCGGTATGTATGTATTATATTTTTTAAATTTTGAAATAAAAGGTGTCCTACAACTCTCACTAAAACTTTATGTAACAGGCTCCGGTAACACATGAGAACTCTAAAATTATCAACACAAACTCTACAGTGTCTAGTTTCCTCGTACGAAGCATTAAAATAAAATTAAATTTGGCAACACTGTTAGGTTAGGTTTGTTTAATGAACGTACTTAACAAGAAGGCCGTTTGGAAGTGACAGATTTAAATGCCCTAATAAGTATTATTAAATCTAGAATGAAAAATAATGTGAAAAGTAATATTTTTATTTACAAAATTAATTAATGAGCAAAAATGATTCTCAGTCAATTCTTAGGCTAAAAAAACATGACATTGTTGTAAAACGTCTTCAGTGGCTGCTTCAATTCGATCGGTAAGGTCTTATCAAGTTTGGACAGTAGTAACTTAAACCAAATTCTTCAAGTGCCCCCATAGGAAAAAGTCCAAAGGTGTTAAATCCGAACTTCCCTCTGGCCAAGCTCGTGGACCACCACGACCGATCCATTTGTCAAGGTAATAGTGGTTAAACCATTGCCGACCACACCTGCATAATGTGATGGTGCATCATCGAGCTGCACCCACATATCGCGCCAGAATGTGAGAGGAATATCCTCCAGTAGGCCCGGAAGGTGATCATATAAAAATTCTAAATAATTTTCTGTATTTAGCCTTTCAGGATGTATAAAAGAACCAATCAGCCTGTCTCCTACTCATACATTTACTGAAAAACGTACCTGATAGTTTCTTTCGTGAACTGCATGAGGATTGTCGTGGGCCCAAACTTGTTCGTTATGACCGTTAAAGATGCCGTTTCTTGTATGTGTAGTTTTGTTCATCCGTAACACATTGCTTATAAGCTTGTAAACAAAAGATTTCTTATATGGGCTTCTACCACGCGCAAAAGGTAAACCGTGGTGGATGGTCTTCCTACCATAAATTCTGAACTCTTGTTTTGTGATAAGGATAGTCATCCTATGTACACGAGTTTTAGAAACACCCAAATTTCTAGAATTGCTTTGTATCCTAGTTTTTGGATTGTCAGCTAATATTTGTAAAACGTCTTTCTCTAAGTTGGGATCCCTTATTCTTGGTCGACCCCCGTTCATATCATGAGCTGGAATAATGGTTTCAGTTCCTCTTAGTCTTCGATCTGCAGCTCTTATTACAGTATGAGAGGGATACCTTCTGTTGGGAAAACAAATTGCTTACATCCTTGCAGCTTCATAAAAATTTCCTTGACATTTTTCTAAAACCCATATATCATTTCTGCATATTCATATGCCGCGTACTCCATGGTACAAAGACAAATTATAGTTGAAGCAAGTCAAACGCAAGTGAAATTGCAGTCTGTAATAAATCTGATGTCACAACTGACAGTCAAATGTGATATTAAGAATTTTGCAGTTTATTTCCATTTTTATTTTTTCTTCCTATCAGGTCACCAAATATATTCATTGTTGTTATGTTTAATTTTAACATAATTTTTATCTTTTAACACCATATCAAACACGAAATACAAATAGTTAAAACAAATTAGTCAATAATTTTCATTTTAAATGTATTTCCCATTGTTAAAATATGCGTTTTATTTAAGTTTTCTCTATAGTTCTTTATAATTTGCTGTTGGAGATAACAATATTAACCACACCGTACAAGAAAACTAAGCTGCATCGGAATTTTTTTGCAGATTTGTGATCATCCTTCATGATAGAAAAATGTTACATGAAGCGTTGAGTGAACAAGTTTATAATATAAACTTACTCAACGCAAGAAGCTTTAGTGGGAATTTCGGGACACCCTATATACGACCTCAATCACAAATTTAAATCTCTATTTTTTAATAAGCACAACTAAAAGCCATATTTTTAATAAGCACAACTAAAAGCCATATTGTTTAAACTTAATAATCAACACATAAACATTGGCATGAGTGGATTTGAAAGTGGAACTAAATGGCAATAATAATAGATAAGAAATTTATAACCGTCAATAGTTTTATAATAAAATTTAATTGATTAACTATTTCTTTCAAATATTAGAATCTGAGATAAAGAATAATAAAATGTTTGGAAGCCAAGTGAATATTAGCAGTAGTATTACTTAACTATGTATAATTAATATTATAGGCACTAAAGGGTGGCCATTTAAAAATGTACGATTAACATAAACAATTGACTGGGACCATGATCAGGATACTTCCTGAATTACTAACTGTAGTTACTTGTAACAGTATAAAAACATCATCAAATTGACAATTATCATTATTTAAATAATTAATGTTCATCGTAGTAATGCATTTACTACCACAACTAAGATAAATGAAAAACTAAAGTTTACCTTCAAAACATTTTAAAGTCTTTTTCTAGTACAGTTAAGATTCTCGGAACTAAACTGTACATAACCGAGGTTCATCGCCCCATAAATTACCTAAACTAGCAAATTTCATGATTGTTCCACATTTAAACGTTTAAATAGCAGTTGAGTTTGCTTTCCACGTACCAAAGGGTATTTATAATACACCTTCGTAGATGACATCGCTTGATTAGCTGTATGCATTTCCGTACTAGTTTTACCTTGGCTGTAACCTCTGCACGGTAATATGTAAATAATTATCGAATAAAGTAGCCCTTGACGGAAGTAACACGCTGCAGATAACCCCTCCTGCATTTAAATTAATTACATATTCTTTCTACCAATACTTACTCTTCATTGGTCTTAAGTTTTCCGGTTTTACATTTTGAAAATGTTTTGGTCACCATTGATGATTAAACGAAGATTTTCTGTGTATTACTCCATGACAGAAAATACGGAATTACTACTGCATTTGAAGTCAAATTTTGAGACATTTTTTATTCTTCCAAAAATAATACAAAACAATTTACTGAATTTAATAATTGTTCTATTACATTTTAGTTAAAATAGACAAGTATTTACACACCGGATATAACTTGTGCTAATAAACAGCATGGCGATTTCAATGTTAACTCTTCAATGTTTTACATTATTAGCCTCCCTAATTATTTTAGAGTCGAAATTTACTTTTTTGTGCAGAAAAAATACTGCATTCGTATACAGGGTCAACTACGTGGATTATGGCGGTACCTTGCAGAATAAAAATAAATCGAAAATTCTTCAAAGGTTTCTTTCGAAGCACCATTGAAAATTTAAAGACAAGTTTTAGGAGTCTCTGGTTTTGTAGTAAACCAGCCTGTTTTAAAGCAGTTTAATAATCTACACGCGTAAAAAATAAGCACGCTAACACGAGTTGTCTATAAGATTTTTTAAAATTTCATTAAATATTCAAATTCAAGCCTATTTTGTATAGAATTTTATTTGCCTTCATTTTAGTCAAGTGCGTTGGTCAGTTCTGGTAACTAAGGAAACTTCTATTTAAAATCGTCCATTCTCCTAATTTAAAAGCAAAGTGTCGCACTGCAATTAATTAAAAAAAGCCTACTTTTCTAAATGCAATTTAAAAAAATGTATTATGTGATTTTATAAAATGATGTCAGAAGTGACAACCAACTTTATAAAATTGTGTTTATTACTTGCCTGTTCAAAGAAACAGGCCATTGTACTACAAATTCAGCGGCTTTCAACATTTTTCTTAAGATTTTTAACGCTGTTTCATAAGAAAACTAACGACCTGGGGCAAAACCTTAGCGGAGTTTTCAACTTCTTTTTATGTTAGAGTGTTACTCCAGAAATCACATGGCCCACTTACGAAACACCCTGTATACTATCCGTGGAAATTTTCCATTTTCCGAAAGTAAGAAAATCCAGTAAATTTAGCAGAAAATCTGTAACGCCTTGAAATAATCTAAACACAACACATGGTCATTTACATTGCCGTTTGACGTTTACAGCCGAATATAATGTATTCAACGCAAGTCATTTTAGTCGTTTTAGTGTAGTTTTGAACTTGTAATTATTTAATATTGTGCATATGGTCATAAACTTTCGTATTATTCTGTCAGGAGTGCTAGGTAGTACTGGAAATTGTAAGATTTGAATATTATTGTATGGGCCTCGGTTTGTAAGCATAAGAGACTGAAAAATGCACAATACGAGCCAAGGTGCATATAATGTTATTTTTGTATCATCATCATAATTTCCAAAAAAATATAATTTTTCAATTTTAAATTAATTTTCGGGACTGTGTCAAATTTGTAAATCATTAAACACATGGCACTGAACCAATACGAACATTTTATTAGTGGTTGCTAAGAACGTTGTTTATGTAAATGAATAGTACTTTTTGCCCTTGAGCAAAAAAGTTACTTGTTGCCCTAGGCGTGTAAATGAAAATTACATGACTTGCAAGTAGGCCTGTAACGAACACCTGCGTGACTGGTAGTACAAAAATAAATAAATAAACAGAATATTGATATCTAAGCAATATATCATGCGTGTCAAAGGTATTACATATGCGTTTGATAGATTTTAGGGAATTGAAGTTGCACCAGATTCGACATGATTTTTAACATTATTAAACAAATCGTTCATTGATATTTGTGAAATGTTACATGTCAAATAGCCGGTATTTTTTTTTTTTTTTTGAAAATTATCGGCAATTTGACATGGTTCTAGGCCCCTGGGGTTTTACTATTGATAGTACTCTAAAATGATCAGATTAAAAATGTAGTAGGTCAGTTACTGTTATACAAAGTTCGTTTCATCCATCTATATTATTTTAATGTAATTACAACATTATTTTTTAGTTACTACTGTTACTACTACTGCTGTAGCTTCATTAAAAGGAAATTGTTTGGCTTGTTTTGTTAAGTACTACTATGCCTAGAAGTTTGTAACACCGTATTCTAGATATAAATATGAACACGAGTGATAAATATTATATGACAGATTTTTCCATTCGGCCAATAATTAAAAATAACCTGGTTTCTTCAACAAATTCATTATTTCGTAATTAGGAAATATTCAGTAGGTCACGCACCTACATCATTTTCTATAGCTGGGGAGAACTGATCAGAATTCTAAACCCCGTTTCCTTCCTACAAATTAACAATGACCTTTATTCGGAGCACGTATTTAGCTGTTATTTGTAGGCTGTACGGAATATTTGTCTCTTTTTGCATAATTCCACCTTTATACATATTATATTTGCCGGTGTAACAAAGCACGTGTTGTACCTGTTAAAAACCTGGAAAGCACAATGCAATTTCCTCAAAAATTTTGACATTATTATGTAAACTAAAATTGACTATACCTATTTTCGCAAATACGATTTTTAAACAACTTATGTTCTGCCAAATTGTGCAAGAAATATTTCTTCTGTTCTACACCCCTGTGGTTACTCTTTATAAACTTTTGATTTGCTAACCTTTTTAGCAAATTATCAAAATTTTAAAAGTTCAAATATACGAGAAGTACTCAGAATATGAAAATATATATTATACACATCATTACGAGTATAAAGTATTACATGTATAAAGTTTTCTTCTGAACCCCACAAGCAAAATTCGTCAAGTGTGCTAGAAAACAACAGTGACTAATACACAGAACTGAGTGTATAAGTTAAAATTCGTTTATTTGATCGAGCTTTATTTAATTATGCAGGTCAATAAAGTATGTAATTTATCGCTTTCAATTCTATTTCTTTCCTAAGTACATTATGATCTATGCAAGACAAAAAAACTGAGATAGTAAGTATGATCTCTTGTGAATGTGATTAATATGTACAGTTGCTGGGTATTAACTTAACCGTCAAATTGTTTAGACGTTGCTATGAATATAATGAATGTAATTGTTCAAAGCGTCATTTTAGCTAATCAAATTATGCTAAAATCTCTATCAAGAGTTGTCCTAGTTTTTTTGTCTTCCATAGTACATCTTCTATTGATACAGTACACATTTTTCTCAAGTATAAACGCCTATAGGTAAATATATCATAATTTTTATGCAAAAGAGAGTTGTACACATTAATTGTTACGTATTTTCGAAGCGTTATGAATTACCCAGGGAAATAATCTGTGGAAGAATGTATTGTGTGCGTGGTTTTCTATATCTGATTCTGAAATAATATAATTTCGTTTTGATTAAATTTTTAATGAAAAACGTGTTACGACAAGCACCAGGTATTTAAGTTCGGTACTTAATCTGAGAAATTTGGATTTTGGGTAGCTCATTAACCAACCCCCCCCTCTCCCATCAAGTGTGCGTTCGTCGCCATTTCAGAACAAAAGCGTCAACATTTGGTTTTTGTAAGTATCCATACCGTTAATTTTAAGTTCAAATTCGGTGCGACGAATAGTTTCAGATCTGAAGCTCGTTAGTTTCGTTTATTCGCTACAGTTACTATAACACAACTTACTAGACGGGCTCATATAAATTGGAACACGTACCAAAATTAATAATTATTTATAAAAATACACAGTTTTTGTCTTGAAAGTTGCTCCAAGATGGCGGTGAACTTAAAACTCTTAGAACGGGGAAAACTTTGTTAATGGGACATCCGAAGCAAAAAGATGTTTTAAATTATTTACTGCATTCATAAGAAAATAGTGCAAAATTAAATTATGATTTATCAGTAACAAACTAAGATGTTACACCAAGTTTTTTAATGACATGACGGTGGGTGTATGTACAGTTTAAACTGCGTTTGGCTCAAACTCTCATGAACTCAATACAATACAGTGGCCTAGTATTCAAAATACTTATTGTTAGCAAGCATTAATTATTTATTGTTAGCAAGCATTAATTAATTAACGTTTAACTGTCTTAGTCACAACTCGATATAAATGGTATTTCCAAATTTTATTTTCGTTTGTAAATTGTGTTGTTCATACAATCCCCACAATCCCCAATTACCACTAGATGCAATCTTTCTTTTGTTTAACAACTTTCATATGAGTGTTGTATGCATATCATATTCAATATTTAAATTGGGTTGTAAAATGTCGGAAGTACTTAATGCCAGAACTTAATAACTATATATATATATCTAGGGAGGAAATAAACCTTTGCTCTAATGATATATACATTCATCGACCAAAATATTGGATATATTTTTAAAATTCATATTGTTTTTTTTTCATCTAGTAGTTTAAAGTTTTCAGTTATAAATAATTAATTTACATTTTATATTGCTAGAACAAATACAGGGTGTTTGCTTACAATAATACATATTCCTTGTATACTATTTATTAACAAAGTTTACGAGAAACATTATTTCAGTATCTCATCATTACAAGTTACTCTCGAGTATGAAGTACGAAAGAAAAGTATCCAATACTAATTTAACTCCATGACGTAACTAAAATAGTGTTATGTTGCTATGGCACTGCATTTTCTTGGAGTAACTGGTGTAAGTAAAAACCACCATATATATTTTCCAATTGTATATGTGCTATGAAAATCAGTTATTAAAGGATTAAAAAATTCTGCTACTACTATTTTTGTAGTACCTAACTTTAAACCACAAAATAATAAATACAGATATAAATAAAAAAATTAATACACAATATTTTTGTCCTCTAGGTATATAAGATTTTTTCTACCGATGCGGTAGGTAAAAAATATTGGCTCCCGCCGGGAGCTAATAAAAATTGGCTCCCGCTGGTTTAAAATTGACAGTTTAGTTTCCTAAAACTAGGGCGCAAAAACCTCCTTAGATATATAAATAGCTATTAAGGAGAACATATTTTTTCCATTATCTCGTTTAATAATTAAATGCAAAATATGTTTAATACGTAGCGATATGGGGAATTTTAATTATTTATTATGCTCACCCGTCCTATTCATTTAAACTTCAAGTATAGAGTTGGAATCTCCCTGTATCAACAGTCAGGGTCGGTCGACAATTCGAGATTCGCAGATTGGGGAATCCCTCCAAGTTTAACAGATATTTAGAATAAATTTATAGTTGCAGATGAAGCAAGCATATATTAGAATACACGTTTTGTTTACATTAAGACTGAAGTCTATTGGAAATTCCTGCGATTAATAATTTTCTTATAAATCCAAAGTTCTCAATTTCTGATTTTCAACGAAAAGTAAAGATACCTTTTGTCCATATAACGAGAAGTAGTTAGCAGTTCAAGCTTGGCAAATCATTTAAAAAGTTATTAAATTTTGGCAAATATTTATTAGATATGGCTTGCATTGAAAATATATTTATTAATTTTCGTATATTATGAATACATACTTGTATTTGTCTTTCAAATCCGTAAAATAATTCTCTATTGTAATTTCAATAAATACCGTCAATTACAGTTAATCGATGCAGTAATGCAAATTAAAACTATAAATTAATATGAATCGGCTTATAAAATAGAAGTAGGCTATATTTTTATTGTTTTTTGTTAAATGGCCTGCATTACTTAGACCTTTGTACTCTATCACCCCATTTATTTATAGGAAATTCAACTATTTTACATAATTATTTGTAGCACTCGAGTAAAAAAACATGTCGGTTAACAGCGTGCACGTGTGAAAATTTCTTTATGTTTATTTATATCCGATGTAGATACATATACATGTTATAGTACGTGAAGTCCATCAACATTTGCTGATTTACATGTAGTGCAATCATGTTTACGTGTTGCATGAGATGTATGAATATGGGCGTGTTTTAAAAATGGTAATTTAGTTTGTCGGGAAAATATCGATACAAAAAATTACTGTGCGTAATACAAGGACAGAGTAACCAGGACAGTCAAATATATTTAAATGCTGAAATACCGACTTTTCTCAAGAATTAGTGACTAAGGAGCAAATATCTTCAATTTAAATGAAGTTTTACAAAATATGTGTTTTAACCAGTCTAAGCTTCAATACTCTATTCTGGATTTAAACATAAATTTTTAGTTTCATCTGCTGAAATCATTAACATACGTAATTGTTTACTGCTACCTAAAAGTAGGTATGGAATTCTATTATTAGAACAATGTTACGCCACTGTCTACTCTTTGAGATCATCATCGTTTTTGTTTCCGTAAGCTTAATAAAGTAAATGAAACATTAAATGAACCTGACATTTTATGTTGATCTAAAAAACTTGACATTACATTAATTCCTCTTAAAAATATGACGTAAATTCACCGTTTCGTGTTAGATGCCATATCTGATAGCAGGTTATTTCATATTCATTAGGAAACTGAAAGTTCTTTTGTAGTTCTATATATTGCGCATTGCGTCAAGGAAAGCAACTAAATAACAGTTTAATTTAAAATCGCATAAACTAGAAAAATGAAGACTACAGGTAAATCGATTATTTGTAAATATAAATCACACATTTGGTTTATTCCTTTCTTTCTTCTGACCGGAACATGGGGTATGCGGAAAACGAGAATTTTCTCCGTATTTGGCATAGAAGGCCGTTCGGTTTGTAAGTAATTACGACTCATGAAGGAATAATGTTTATGCTTAGTCATTGTTGTCTGTTTTTTATCTTAAGTTACTTGCTTTGCGGCGCTCAAGAACTAATGGCAGAAATGTTATGCCTTGCAATACTTGATGATTTCTTACAATTAGCATTAATCAAAGCTCGCATATTGATAAAATAAAACATTTTTAAAAGAAATTACAATTTTGTAACTCGTAATAAACAATGTGCAGACTGCAGTTTTGAACAAAACATTAATCCCTTAATAATGCGTTTTGAGTAAGAGTAGTAACTGCAATTAATACATAAAAGTTGTTTTGACTATACCAGGAATTGATCAATTCTAGAATCAGAGGTACTATATGAACCATTTTCCTTGGATTACTAATAAAAATTGATACGTCAACACGAGCTACATGTATACATTGTAAACATACCAAAAAATTGCAAATTGTATTGGGAAAAACCTGAAGATCTCTTTTTTAATAATTGCAGATCTAGCAATAGCAGCTACTTTTTTCGTATAATATTGAATTGATAAGCTTTGTTTGTCAGATCATATAGCATGAAACTTAAGAATTCCACGTACGAACATGTTTTTAATGGAGAATAACAAAATAGTTTTTTATGTAGTATAGGAATAATGAGAATGTATTGACAGTATTTGTTTATCTTTTCCAGGTACGTACAGCTACAACAATTTACAAACTTTGACATTCTACGGTAAGTGCCTGTTTGAATACAGGAAAATTATTTACCGATTACTTTACAAAAAAAAACCGGAAATTAATATTTAGTATTGACTATGTTATATAAATTAGTAGATTAGCAAATCAAGAATAATTGTGATTTACAATTAGTAATAACTTCAAAGATATTAATATACACGTAGGTACATTGAACTTGATTACAAAAAATAATATTTGGGTTTTGAAGCAAAAAAAAAACAAATTATTGCTTGGTAATAGTTGGATACTTCAAAAATTATATTGTGCTGTTTAATACTAAATTGGATATTTTCTTATAGCGACTATTTTCCGCATCTCTTATTATCCAATAAAACGCCATGATTTTTCAAAATTCAATCACGTATTTTTATAGTAGCAAAAAATCAAAATTTTCGCTTGGGATTTTTACAGTTTTTTACCACATATATCCATGGCAACCAACAAATATGTTGTTTTAATCAAGGTGGTATTTCAAAAACGTCATTTAAACTGTCATTGTGCATTAGTATAAATGTCGTTCATTGCATATCAATACAAAATGAACCGATATTTGGGAAATGGTCCACAAAATGTATTTCGGAGTCATGATTATGCTCGGAAAATGTTTTACTCAAGATTTGTTGTTTTTTTTTGGGAATGCCCTTGACAAGCTAACTTTGACAAATTCTTTCACGTTTGGCTCGGGGAATTTGATCAAGTTAGTTTGTCTTGTACCATTGTCAAAACAAAAAACTTTCGTACAACATTTTTACCGGAAAAATCATTTGCCCTTAATACATTATTACTGAGAATATCCCTTATGCATATTTAATTGGAAAAAACCGTAAAATTTTAGAATACATTCTGACATTAATGTTATTTTTAATTTAAAAAATTATTTACTGTGTTTTTCATCCGTGATATTCTCTGTGAAAATATAACGCGTGCATACAAATTTTCCTATGGAAATATTTGCAAAAAATGTGCATGCCTCCAAGAAAAAATCCCTCCTTCGGAATCGGGTTTTTTTCAGTTGGGATGCACTCATGCTTTTATTGAAAAAATAGCTGCAGAAACTTTTTCCAAATGTTTCAGGAAAATTTTCAAGCACTTGTTATTTCTACTGAAAATCTAGTTTCTGCAAGGACATAAACCAATAGAGTTTCTGATAATGATCAATGCTTATCGACAATAATTATGAAAATATAACCACTACGCTTGCTGTTTTTTGTTAGAAATGTATATTTGGTAGATATACGGAATATTTTCAAACTCTATATTACAATTAGATCAAAATTTGTTCTTAGCAAAAGGGATCGTAGAAAGTTATGATATAAATTCCACACATGCTACTACACGTGTACACAGGTTAAATAATACGCCTTGAATTTTTTTAAAGGTAAAAGCCCTCGCTTGCTTTGTTTATCTAGTGGTTCCATAATTTAAAGTTTGATGAGTTATTGGATTTGCCATAAATAGAATTCATTAGTAATTCTACTTACCATTTCGCTTTTTTGTAAGCCCAATTAAACCCATAACTACGTTGTTCATTTACTAATTCATTAATCATCTTTATTTACCTGGTTGTAAAATGAACAACCTGTCTATTTTTTTTATTGAAATGCGAATAGTACACAAAATTCAATATGCGTACGCATTGGTTTTCAGAAGTCTTATAATTAATTAGATCGCAAGGAAAACTATTTAATATATACTTTTCGCCAATTTAGGAACAATTGTTGCAATTGTTAACTACTCGATGAAAGTAGAAATCGCTGGCGTGACATTTGCGAGTTCAGCCTTGCAGGTCGATTACCTGTCCATTAAGAAATCAACCACATTGTTTGTATATTACGATACATTTTAATTGCAAAAATCATAGATGATCTAGTACAGGGGTGGCGAACCATTGGCACGTGTGCCATTGATGGCACGTCACAAAATAATTTGGGCACGGCAGTAATTAAGGAATTTAGGTACCTAATAGAAACTATTTATATTTAACAATGGATTGAACATGAAACTTCAAGGCGCAAATAAAACAATTATTGTTATGATAGATCTTATTCATGCTTTCGAACCTAAACTGCAAGTCTTCAGTAACGATATTGTTACCAAAAACTACAAGTATTTCCCAAACTTAAAAAAAATCTCCAGAGATTTGAATTTACATGAAAAACCAGACCAAGCAAAAGTCACTGAAGAGTTTAATTCGGTAATTAATTCTTCAATCAAAGAATTTTCAACGAGATTTTCTCAGTTCAAAGAATTATCGGAAAAACTGAAATTTATTATATATCCTGATGTAACTTCACTTAATAAACTGAACTTGGCCAAATTTGATTAGTTGGAAATTGAATAAATTTAAATGCAGCTGATTGAATTCCAGTCTAGTTCAATATGGATTCAAAAAATTTTCAAAACAAGGAAAGAGATGGAATTAAATGAAATAGAAAGACTATATGTATCATGTAATATAAATTCCAATATCAAAATTATGGAAACGTGGAATTCAATTCAAGACACATTTAGCAGTCTGAAGAAGCTTTCTTTTGCTATCTTAACAATATTTTCATCTACCTATGCATGTGAGTCATTATTTTCAGAAATGAATAACATTAAAGACTCGCTTAGAACCCGTTTCTCAGATGAATCCAGTCCAGCTTGCATTCTGCTAAAATATGGAGCTAATATAAGTTATTTAGCATCTAATTTTTTCTTTCATTTAAATAAACGTAACGTCACTATTGCTGTACAGAATGTATATTTTTTGTTGCAAATAAAGAGTTTTAAGTTGATAGTATTTAGTTTTATTTTTTTCCCCAATAATCACTAAGTCAAGATTGTTTGATGGCACGTCATGGCCTCATTAAAAATTTCTTTAGAAAAAATGGCACGTAGATGAATAAAGGTTCGCCAGCCCTGATCTAGTATGTAGTTACAGAAATGGAATTGAGTGTAGTTTGAAGGAAAATTTACTCCATAGAGAAATATTCATTTGTTAGGAAATGAGCACTTTGAAATTGAATAATAGTACACATTATAGTATTATAACTTACGTATAAATAAGAAAAATAACTAATTATGCGCGAGTGAGATTTTGTTAACACACGAGCCTGCAAGCGCAAATGTAGTAATTCTCACGGGCGAATAGTGGCATTTCACCACTGACGTGTAATACCAATGGGCAGGGGCGGATGGGCCATAAGACGAACCGGGAAATTTCCCGGTGGGCCGGCTGTTCAGAGGCCCGCAGGGCCGGTGGCTGAAAGTACGTCTAAGTCTTTATTTACCTTATTAAATTCCATTGCAATTTTCTTCAAAGAATCCTACCAAAGAACGAATATTTGGAAAAGCACATCCTTAAACGCAAAAAAAAAGAAATTACAAGTAATTGGAGAAACTCGTTGGTGGGCAAAAGAAGCAGCTTTGAAAAAAATATTTGGAAATTACAAAAATCACGCCAATGCTCTTTACATCGATGTATTATTAGCATTACACGATATAGAATTGTCTGAAAACATGCCACCAGATGTCCGTGTGAAGGCCTCTACCATGCTTACACAATTTATAGATTATGAAATGCTACTAACGGCTCAAATTTTTACAAAATTATTTTTAATTATTGGTCCTGTCTCGAAATATTTGCAAACTAGCGGATTAGACTAAGATGCCACGAGATGATTATGAATTGTACATCACAATTAAAGTCGACATGAGTGATATTGAAACTTCTATGCAAACGTTCATTGCATGGGCACAAGATGAAATTGACAGCCTTGAAGAAATCGACATCGACATACCAATTTCCTTTCCCGAAAAGAGAATAAGAAAACGAAAGAAAATGGCTGGAGAATTGGCGGAAGATGATCCCATAAAAGATAGCCGAAAAAGCTATGAAGTTGAAACCCATAATAGAATTTTAGATAAAATTATAAATTCTATAGAATGTAGATTTAAGAATAATGGTGAGCTTTATAAGGATATTGCCTTATTGTTTCCAACAAACTTTGATGAAGTTAAACAAGGAGTACCATCAACTAGCTTTAAAAAAATGTGTTAACTGCTAGAAAACTATTACCTAAATATTACAAAAGAAAATCTGCTAGAAGAATTGGTTAGTTTCGCGAAAAATTGGGATACATTTAAAGTTTCGGCAACAACAAATGCGGAGAGTAATCAACAATTTCAGAGTAATGTTACAGTTAAAGATACAGATGAAACTGATGAAGAAGACAACGATGATTTTGAAAGAGATGGTGGTTTTGATGTTAATAATAAAAAATGTAAATATTGTCTTAAATGTGCTATTTGCTGTTATTCTGTCATTCAAAAGTACAATATGTACAGTGAGGCATATATGCACTAGGAAATGCTTACAAATATTTATTCACATTATCAATAAATCAAGTGCAATGTGAAAGAAGTTTTTCTAAGTTAAAATACATTAAAAATTGATTGCGGAATTCAATTTCAAATAATGATTTGGATGCTTTTATGTTAATGGCTTGCGAAAATGATATTTTATATAATATTGACTCTGATAACATTATAGATGTGCTTATGCAGCAAAGCAAGTTATTAAATAGATTGTTAAAAGGGTTCAAGTTTTTATATAATAATTTTTTCTTAAATTTTTGTGTTTAAAGAATTTTTATGAGGTTGTAAGTTCTCTAATCGTTTATAACAAACCTAATTTCTACACTTGGAATAAAAAGACTTTAAACTTTGATTTACTTTTATTTTGTTTTTTTTGTTGTATGTTTCTATACCGGGTGTTCATTCTCAAAGTCGAACATAGGCGATTAACATTGTATTGAACGTTTTTGCCAATTCCTGCTCGCCAATTCAACTTACAGGGAAGGTAATGGTATCAATGGAAAGATAAAATTATTGCGCATCAAATGATACCAATAATGATATTCAAGATGCGGTTTTTATTTTAAAATATTAATTTAAAGCTTGAGAATTTTTAAATATGTTCTGCCTTGCTTCTCAAGTTCGATAGCTTTTGTCAAAAAAATTGGTAATTAGTTGGCGTAAATCAGGTATTTTCTATCAACGTCTGTTAAAATTATCTACAGAAAAATGAATTATTTCAATGAAGAACGAGTGAATGCACTAATGTTAATTCTCTATGTTCGACTTTGAGAATGGACACCCGGTATATGTACTTGACTGGGAGTCCGGCATTTTTAACTAAAAGAATGTTTTTTTGATAGTAAATGTAATCTGATTCAAAAATCTGTAATAAACCTATGCTCTATTTAATTTTAAAGGAAAAATGCGTAACACCCTGTAAATGTATATTTTAGCCATAGGTATCCGGAAATTAAAAAAGTGCCGACAAATATTATTTCCCGGGCCGCTAAGATGTTGCCCATCCGCCCCTGCCAATGGGACCAAAATTAAATATAACAGCAATGAGATAACATGAACAACAAAATAGAATGCTTGAGTAAGAAAGAGGTGACCACACGAAAAAATGATTTTTTTCTTCAAACGTCAGTAAAATGTGACATTATACTGCTTGATTGATGATGCTAAACTGTCACTTCATTGTCATGGCATCTAAACACTTAATCTGCCGGTAGATAAAGTTATTATCTCCGCTGATGAGATAATAGTTATTTACTATACAAGTGGGATAACAGCATCATTAATATACGTGTGTGTAAGTTACAAACGAGTGCGTAGCACGAGTTATGTAAGCACACAAGTATATTAATGATGCATTATCACACATGTATTGTACAAAATTTTATCTACGACTGCCTAAAATTGAGAAAAGTGCATTAAGAGAAATGTCAGATCTGTCATTTTCAAAAATATTTTATTAGGCAAATATCATTATGTCATTCATTTGACACTATTTCAGTTACGTAATGAAGTCATTACACAACTCAGTTGCGTAATGAAACCATTACATAACTGAGTGGTGTAATGAGCTTCATTACCTAACTGAAATAGTGTCAAATGAGTGAAGTAATGCGTTACTTATCCCACTGGAGTAGATAATAGTAATTTGTACAACTAGTTTTGGAAGTCATACTTTTTTTCATGAATTTGCAGTTTGATAACGTGGGCGAAGCCCGAGTTAATCAAGCAAATGAATGAAAAAAGGACTTTCAAAACGTGTTATACACGTAGTTTTTTTGCATAGTGATCTCTTGGTCGAAATTTAGCCGAAAAGGACTTCGGAATTGACAACTGTCAAATTGACATATCAATAAAATAGTTAAAAAACGTGTAATTTTTTTTCACGATCTTTGCGTGTGACATTCTGAATACGATATGTCGTTAAAAAAAGATGACTTTCATGACCACTATGCAAAATAGTAATTATTTTCGGATTTTGTTTACAACGTTGTAAATAATTTGTTATAAACGTTTGAAGAAAAAAGCAAAAGTATCTTTATGTGGCTCGACTGTGTAGTTATCTGCCTCACAAGCTCGGTAGATAAACCGTCCAGCCACGCCATATAAAGTATAACTTTTGCTCCTAATAACATAATATACTATTACTAGTTATGTTTAGTTGACATGTATTATAATTAAAATGAACGTCAATCCTACTCAAATATTTACTTCTATGATTATCTCTTTCTTACTCAAGCAATGCATTCTAATTTCTTGTTCATGTTATCTCATTACTGGTAGGTATATACAGGGTCGCTAAAAATATGGATACAGCAATTTTTTTAAAAGGGTGTATAGTATTCCAACCAAAAATTGGAAAGCTATTTAAAATCCAGTACACCATGAAAAGTGTAAGTCATGTCTAAGTTGGTTTCATACAATCAGTAAATAATATTATAATGTCAATCAGCTTTCAAGTAATGACAGTTCATCTGCAAACTGTACATGTAACTGTTTTGTTAAGGCATTGTAACATTGTGCATGATTTAAGTAGGAACTAGTTGAGTTTTTAAAACCGTATAGTAGCATAGAAAATATTGAAAAACGTATATGTCTTCTAAACTTCCCAATGCATCTGTCAAAATTGAAGGTTACTGTCGAAGTGTCACTGAATGACAATCAAACAGTAATTTTATGAATTAAATTACGAAGTGACTTACTGTTCTCAACGCTAGCTTGATTTTAAATAGCTTTCCAATTTCTGGTTGGAATACTATACCAGAGCTCGTTGAAATTTGGTACACAGAAGTGTTGAAATTCTATCATCTGAGATTTTTTCAATTTTCTACCATCATTTATTTTAAAGATACAAGGCCAACTTGATTTTTTTAATGGCACGGGGGGGGGGGTTAAATTTGATATTTTCTTAATCCAGTGATGTAACATGCATATCTTATTTTAATATAAACTTTAAAAAAAATTATCGAACTAATAAAGTTTGGATGAATTTCACTAAAAAGGGTCACTACCACACAACCATCATCAGGATTTCTATACGCTCCGTTTCACTTAAATGTACCATTGTTGAACTAATTATTGCACAAAAGTTTAATTTTTGGCTAATATGCAAGTGACATATTGCTAATAATAGCATTTTTTACCTTTTATTAAAAAATAAAGGTGGGCGTGTGAATTCATAAAAAAATACTCTTTTCAAAAATATCAAATTTGACTCCTCCCGTGCCATTAAAAAAAATAAGTTGGCCTTATATCTTCAAAATAAATGATGGTAGAAAATTGAAAAAAAATCTCATGATAGAATTTAAACACTTCTAACTGTGTGCTAAATTTCAACAAACTCTGGTAAACCGTTCTAAAAATATATCCGTACTTTTTAGCAACCCTGTATTATTTTGGCCCCATTGGTATACCGACGTTTTATCTTACAGTAGCGGCTTTTGTACAATAAAGTTCGAAGACAGTACAAGCTGTCAACTGTCGTAGAACTGTCATAGAATTAGTAGCAGTGTATAATGAAACATTTCAGTCACTTGTTAATAATAGTTGTTTTTTAGTCGTCAAAATAATTACATCAGGAGCCACTACTGTAAGATAATAGTAGATTATATTATAAGTGAGAGAAATGCATCATTATTTGCGAGTGAGAATTTTGAATCGCGAGTGCCCCAGCACGAGCGATACAATTTCTCAGGAGCTTATAATGGCATTTCGCTCACGTGTGATATACGACGTTTTATCTTACAGTAGCAATTCGTATGCCTGAACAGTTTGAGCCGTCAGAATATGTCGCAAAACAGACAATAGATAGTTACAGTAGCACCTATTACCATACATTATACAACTGTTTTCAGTGACTAAAATGAAGTTTTATTCACTAGTGACTATAAAATACATTATACAACTGTTTCAGTGACTAAAATTAAGTTTTACTCACTAGTGAGTATAAAAACTGAAAACAGTTGTATAATGTATGGTAATAGCTGCTACTGTAAGATAAAGTATATTGTAATAGGAGTGTGGCAAATGTCATTGGAAACGCATGTGAATGTGAATGTTCCAGCTGTGCGTTTTCCAATAGCCTTTCCACCCGCGTGTTACATACTATTCTTTCTACGACGTCTTCGCATTCTACAAGAAATTGAATTTTTCAATTTGACATTCGTAAAAAATTTATGTTCGTAAAAAATCGACATTTGTCAAGTTTAGTGAATCAGATCATTATCACTCGGTATTAGAGTGCAGAAAGTGAGAAAGTACATACTTTCTGCATCAGGAAATATATTTTTTCTACGACTGCTCTGAAAATAGCCAAAAAACACTCCTGACTATTATACAACTCTGAAAATCTTACATTTTACACAGTGCGCAACCTGTTTTTAAACGCGTATGTTTGAAATGTAGGCGGCGCGGCGGCTTGCAGTCGTAGAAAAAGCCTCGTGGTCACCAAACTCTCCCATTCGTGTGAAAAGTGCTATTTTCAACACTAGTTGCACAATATACTATTTTGATACTATGGTAAATGCAAAGAAATGATAGCCATAAGTATTACTGAACATTTGATAATAAAAACCTACACTTTCAATATTGATTTTTCTTTAATTTCGCGGTAAACGTATTGTGTATACTTTTTTAGGTTGTCAAAAAGAGAAAGAATTGTCAAACTACTACATGAGAGATAATGAGCAGAGTAATTTAAAAACTCGTAATCGAGAAAGCTGTATAATTGACATACATATATTTTAAGAAATGTATCTGTAATAGTATATTATTATATGAGCGATTATGACAGCCATTATTCACGAAGATGACATTTGAGCCACAAGCCGAAGGCGCGTGGCGCAAGTCATCTGAGTGAATAATGGCCATAATCGCGAATATAATACGATATTTTATCTACTCCTATGCAATACGAGCTTTGTGTTCATATTTCAGAATAATGACATTTGTGACAGCTGTTAACTTCAAAAGTCATTTAATAATAAGAATGAATTTTGTGATTGGCTACAACCTATTGAATAATAAAAATAGAATTTTCTGATTGGTTGCAATTTGCAAACTATTGAATAATAAAAATAGAATTTTATGATTGGCTCCAAACCGTGAATTATGAATCATAATTCATGGCCATTGTGCAGTAGGAGTAGATAAAAATCATTATTTAAACATCCTTTCTATAAATATTTCTATGAACAAAGTGAATTAAGAATTTGTAAATAATACTAACGTATATAGCAATGTAATATGCTTAATATAGTACATCACTGTGCCAATTATGGACTAGAACTATATATCATTATCTTGGGGGTAGACCACTTTACTATTATTATTCTCTGAACAGTTCAATAGAATCGGTGAGTGCAAAAACAGAAGTCTAAATTTTGTCACTTTAAACAGATACGATATATCCAATGAGCCTAAAACAGAACTGTATCTATTACCACTACTGTTGTAGGGACAGGCAGTGAGTGTAAGAACAGAATATGCCCAAGACTTATTTTGTTCTTGCACTCGGTGTCAAGCTACGAGCAGTAACGCTTAAATTTAGACGTTGCAGATGTAAAATTAATAAAATACATAGTTTTTTCCTTATACAGGATTTGGTATAGTTTTTTGAAGAAAAATTGAACTTTAGAACCACTAACGAGATTGACTACTTTTCTGTTGTTACAAAATTTTTAAAAATGTTCATTGCTACAATATACAGCTTTTATTGGTTTATTCAAAATGGAAGATTTCAACTTGTTCTGTTTTTGCACTCGTTGATTCAGTTATAAATTCCGTTTTTGTAGCAGAATATTTTAAATAATTCCGTAAATATTTGGAAGTGGCCTCTTAGCTATTGCTAAAGTTGATATCTTTACCTTGACATGATTTTATTGCTATAGAATTGCATTGAATGTTTTATCGAGTAATCATACTATTATATCATAATTACTGCTGTTATAATAGCGTTAATTGATGCTATTTCAATTTTCAGTTATTTTAAAACTAATTTATAGCCGTTTACCTTCGATAATGCGCTTTATGTAACGAGGTGTCTTAATTTAACCGCAGCTATTTGCGGTTAAATGAAGGCCAGAAATGATGATCTCTTGTCATTGTAAGCTAAACTTTCGATGGAGCGATAACATTAAGTGTGTCCAAGAATTCGGAGCTCGTCAAATTAAAAAGATCCGGTTATCACATCTTCCAGAAGATATTACAATAACAAAGGCTACTTTTTGTTAGTTCATAACAGTGAAGATATTAAGGCAACTGCTGTTGTTTTCAGATGTCAGGTTTTTTTGTTTTCAGTCCATTGTTAGTAATGTAAGGATAATTAGGTACTGTTCGTACTTTGCCAATTTTTTCCCGTTATCCATCTAACACCAGCTATATTAGCATATGTTGTATTTGTGTATAAGATAAATGTATGTATTGTATACAGCTCTTACTTTTTCTGGCATTTCCTAAAAAAATAATCAAGGTTCCTTATATTTACTATACTTTTTTACAAGATGATTGAATTAATGCGAGGTCCAGCAAAGTTTTTCCTACACCTAACCTTCTTGACATATTCGTCGACAACATAACATTAGTAATTATTATAAATAATTAATTATTTGCATATTTAGCGAATATGAGTGTGATGCAGTAATAAACGACGGTATACTGGCCTTATCCTTATATTTCCAGAAGACATACAGATATATTTTCAACAATTTATTACAACAATTCTTATTATGAACCCATTACTTACTAAAACATTTGGTTGTTTTTCTAAAGTGTATAAGACATATTCCTTCCAATTACGTAATTGATGACGTGCATTGCCTGATCATCTGCCTTTACTATATGTATGTTTACGACTTCTACTGTACTAAATTTATTTTTTTCTTTAAACGAAAGCATAGATTTGTACTTCCATGTTCTTTCATTTCTTTCACAAATTTGTTGTAATTTTCGGGATTTTCTAATATGTCTAATATGTGTTTAGAACTAATGTTAGGAAAAATTTGTAGAAGCTTAAAAATTGAGGGACTACCAACTAGTTGAAACAAGATTAATTAGTTTCAACATGTTCATACGTGTTTTGAGTAGTAATTATTTCTAATTATTAAAAATTGATGAGAATTGTTTGTAATTATAAATAATTATTGCTCAAAACATGAGACAAAGAATTTTACCTCGAATTGACTTAATTCCATCAGCTATGAGTCTTCCATTTTTTTAAAAGGAGGCAGTTCAAATAGTCTCGAAGGGTTGCAAAACGGTAAACGTCGTGTGTTTGAAATTATGTAATATCCTCGAAGCATGATTTTGTTCGTATTAGGGCCCTTAGAATTTGTAATTCCCCATATCTATAGTAGTAATTTAATTATATCAGTTTTATATCGTGTGTTTCAAAAAAAAAAAACTCAATTTGCAGCATGCCACGATCAAATTGAAGTTTACCATAACTTGCTATTTACCCATTCAAGCAAATGAACTACCATAAGTCAAAGCGAACTAAATTACATCTTGATCTTGAACTATGTACTTTCCTAAAAATATACAAAAAACTAAATAAAAACAATTTTTATTGACTGTTATGATTAATACGCTCGTTGTTGTTGTGCAAATGCCATCGTATTCTCCTTTTTGCTTGAAACAAGTAAACTTAATGCAGTGTAAACTTTTGTCTGTCACAGTGGCAGGTATTTTCATAAACAAAATTCAATCTGACAATCACCTACAGACTTAAGATAAGACATAACTAGAATTTCTATCTTTCTTTCCAAGGCCTACCCTAAATGAGTTTTTTTAAGCACGATACTTCATATAATGTGCTAGCTGGCTGGTATTTTTTTCTTATAAAACAATAGATTTTATTTATCAGTATACTTTCCTTAGTTTGGGAAGCAATCGCAAAGGTACTAGTATTAATTAAACAGTGGTGACTCGAATTTAATGACATTACCTAGAATTTATTAGTCCAAGGAAGCGGAACGCTTTCAACAAAATGCAATGTTGACGGCGTTTATAGATTTCATTATTATAGAGCATTAATAAGAATATTATTCCAATTATATTCGTATCAGGGCTCTTCGAAATGTATGAAAAATATTCTTCTAGTTTATAATATGCACTTTATTTATCTCATAATTAATTTCAAATAGTAAAAGTTATTTACATCTATTACATGTATCACGCAAAAATTAATATATGATTTTAAAACTATATTAAAGAGCAGAGCTCAGAGCTTTGTCATTGTAACTGGAATTTTTTTATGGGCATTCTTTTTTCAATTACTTCATGAAAGCTAAATAAACATTATTTTTCTTCTATCTTACATAGATTGTAAACAGTTATCATAGTTATCTTTTATTCGTCCAATAAAAATACAGAATTGGGTTTTATTAAATGTTGGTATATATCGTTTCTCAGCTAAGTATTGTTAACAAAAACTATTGGCTAACCCTGCCATGTCAATGTAAAATTCGTTAAAACACTAATGATGTTTTCGCAGACCGTATTTTGTTGGAAAACGTGAATAATCTACATACAAATTTTCACACATTCGATTTAAATTAGAAATAGAAAATAATTACTAATTAGGACAAAACCGAGTCCACCTTATGAATATTTATTAAATAGCTCGTCTAGATGTAGCAGTGGAGGTGTGTCAGATGTATGAGTATCTGGTTCTTAGCCAGAAAATCTGGGTCCAAACCCCAGTAACTTCAACGGTCTTCACTCGAATTCCTCAATCCGGCTTTGGCAACCATGGGGTCTTAATGCCTAAATCTCCTCGAAGAGGAGAAGCCGATGCCCTTGTAGTGGGTATGTTAATAACAACATTGATAATAACAACTAGATGTCTTACAAACAAGGGTAGTTGAAAGGTTGTATATGTATAAAAAGCAAGGCAGCGTGGCTCAGTGGCTTAGCGCGCTGAGATGCTGATCCACGTTCCTCTAGGTGGCCAGGTTCGAATCTCGCTGGGGCCGTGCACTTTAGCGTTTTTCGAGCCTGAAAACAGTCGTGGAAGGCAACGGGATACCACCACGATGCTGCCGAGTTTATCCCCAGGATGTTTCCTCCCCATCCAAGGGTGGAAATCGTCAACGTGCTATATTTACATTTCCCACTAGCGCCACCTTCCATGGAGTAGCAGCACCAAGACAAACCAACGGAGGTTTAGGGCTCTACTGGCGCTATATACTATATAATACTTATAATAACATAGTATGTAAAACACTGTAAAAATGTAAATAAAAAAAGCATAAGACACTTTAAGAATATGTATAAAAAAACTAATAAATACAGATATGCAGTAGAGACAAGTGGAAACAAATTCTAATGCATTAATTTTATTATTACAAATGTAAAAAAATCTGAACAATCGTATCTGTATCTGGATCTGGTTTCCTTGGCGTGAAGATAACGCGAAAGAGTAGTTTGTTAAAGAGAAAAGTCTGTCTATTACTAGATTGCTTAATTACTTATAATTTATTTATACGTTATGCGGTAATTGGATTAATGTGGTTAAGGGTTTGGTTACCACTTCTAAGAATGCCATCATTCAGAAGTGATGTAAAGCCGTGGATCCCATGTTACTACATGTGTAGCATGTAAATGACCCCTTGTAAGGGTTGGAACTCCTTTTTCTCGGCAAAATTCTAAGTAGGACTAAGATACCTGGTACTCTGCATGCCTAAACCTTATCCATGGGGTTGGCAAAAAGGGACTATGGGTCTCCCCACTGATACTGAACTGATACTACTAACTAGGGGCTCGGTTAACGTGGCAGTTAGTAGTAGTTAGTATTTCATCATTGTGATGCATTGTGGATAGTAGCAGTACCTTCTTTTTTGGCTTTACTATAAATGACACAAGAGTATATTTATTTTGAAATGCAAACATACTGCGATGTATTGGTCTATTTTTGGTGTTATTAAGTTCCAGCGGAATTTCCCTCTTGTTGGCTTTTAGAGTACCTACTACCTACTACGGTTAGTCGGTTTTTTTTTTCATTTAAATGATCCATGGCCAATGAAATGCTCGTAAACCGATTGTCGACCGTGATTTTCCGTTTGTTTTTTCTAAAGGTTCAACCAGCCTTTTTACCACATCAGATGATTTGTTCCTTTGATGGAAAGGCCCATCTGGTTGTTTTCCGGGATAAATTTCTAGGTTAATTGTAGATATAGTTTTTGCATCAACCAAGGCAAAAATCTTGATGCCACACTTAGCAGGCTTTTTTGATATGTGCTTCTAAAACTGCATTTTCCTCGTAATGCAACCAGATGTTCGTCAATTGTTAAAAACGCACTTGGCATGAATGGTTCTTACAGTTGCTTACAAATATTTGGAACACTTCTCTTATTGCAGCTAGTTTGCCTGCTTCACGTCGTACAATCCTATCATTTATATTGTCAAACCGAATACACCGACATAAAAACCTAAACTTTGTATAACTCATTGTGAGATATATTGCTTCTATCCCCGTACCATCTGTATTCCACAAGTCCAAGATATTCTGTCTCCGTGATTTTGCACTTTGGGCTTGTCCACTAGGTCCTGTAGTACTAAATTACAACCCTTAGTTCTTGACGTAAGAGGTTGTAATTTACTCCACTTTGTAGTTTGATCTTTCCTTATATATATCATTTCATTTTACGGCACTTCATTGTCTTTATTTGTTGCAAGCTCATTCTCGTCATCCTCTTGTTCCGTATTAGAGTCATGATCAGAATTTTCAACTACACCCTCTTGGCCAGTATCATCTTTATCATTTTCAGCATCATCTTCATTTCCTTCTTCGTTATCGAGCTCATCCAACAATTTGAGCCGTTCTTCGGGATGTTTGCTTACCATTTCTCAAATAGCTACTAAGTAAAAACAGGAAGATTAAATAATATGTAAAACATCGAATTTATCAAATAACTTACTGAAAAGTAAACAAAAAATTAACCAAAAAAATAAATAATCGAGCGGGGTATTTGTCCACCAGACGGTTAAAAAGGCAAAGCCTATTTTCGTATTTGACACAGCAGAACACCATTCACTTTGAGCATTCGTCAGACTACCTACTACCTACCCCCACCACATAATTATCCTTGAACAAGGAAGGGGCGGGGTATCAAAATACCCCGTGTGAAGAGCGCAGTGATATATGGGATATTTATACATAGTTTGATTTAAATTAAGCAATGGTACTGAGCTTACTGCAAACACATACGCGTGATTTAATGTACCAAATTACTAATGCTGACACGCTCATACATCATCAAAAGATGTTTACCACAAACGATATTGTAAGAAATGTTTTGTAATAGAATCCTTGTGTCTGTTGAGTGTCTTATTCCTCTATTTCTATATTAGCGTCTTATTATCCGTCCAAAACCCAAAATGATGCAAACCGATTAAATTCACATTAAATTCATATTTCTTGTATTGCAAAAGCATTTGTGAGTAGTTTAAAATTTATAAAGAACAGTTACATATACAAAGGATATTTTAAAAAAGCGCACCATGTGGTGTATCAAATAATTTAACAACATAAGAAGACAGTGTTAAATGCGAATTGGATCGACCCTTTACCTATATGTAAAGGTAAAGTTAATTGCGAAATAGGCTAGCGGCAATATTTGTTTTAATTGAACAAATAAGTACCATTTACCACGCATTCTGTCTCTTCATTATATTCATTAATAAACTTCTTCGTTCTTCGGTCTCATTGGACATAATTTCAACTGACATTAAATAATTTGTTGATGTTATGATGCAAACTGAAACTTTGACCAACTCAAAAAACATACTTAACAACTTTCACTATATATACTCAATTTTTTAATGCTGCGAACATATTGATGTAACCCAAAATACTGTTTCCAATGAAACCTAGAATCATCAATTTATTTTTAAAGAATCCGGTCCACGGGGGCAATGAATAAACATGTGCATGAAGTTAGGTTATTTTATGTGACAGTTCGATTAATGTCATAAAGTTGTTTTTGCACTACTAGTCTCAGAACGCATACCGTTATTGGTCTATCTTGAGGTCGTAAAGTTGATTTTCTCCACCAAGGGAGAGAAAGTAAAATAAACAATTTTCACCGTGGTAACTGATAAATTGCTAAGTTACCAAATATGAGTATTTTAATTTTGACGTTTTAAAGAGCTGTATTGTCAGGTTGACAGTTAAAATATTTTCGAAATTTGTTAGGAATTTAGGTATTAAGCCGTTTGGTAGTGCAAAAAATAGTATATACACCACGGTAGCGAATCGTCTTATAACCTTCGCGCTTTAGATACTTCGCGCTGCGCGCTCAGTATCTAATATGCGCTCAGGTTATAATAGTGCGCTTCGCTACCTTGATGTATAATATACTATTTGTTGAAATCGGTAGTGAAGAACGTTGAAATCGTCATTAAAATACGTGAAATGGGCAGTGAAGTAATCCATTGTTTTGCGACTTTATGTAGCGGGCGGGGCGATAGGTAAACGTCAACCGACGTCAACATAACCTACAAAAGTTGGTTAAAATGTTGTAATTTCGCGATTTTTTCATAAAAAAACATAATGTACCCCACAGTACTGAAGTTCCTTTTTATCTCTCATGTGGTTTATTTGCCTTGAGCCTAAAAAAAGGTAAACTTCAGTGCCTTGGTATACAAACTACTATTAATGTTAATTATAAAGTAAGAAAACCGAACGAAGTTCCGTTTTGTAACTATTTCAGCACTTATAATAGCTGGAAGATATTTCTTACCTCATAAATTTATGAGATACGAAAAGTAAATGACAAGTTAATACTGTCAACTTGAACGTACGTTGGGATCCTTGATTCATAAAATTAAGTTTGAAAAGATATTATCTAGTTGGCTAGTATAAATGAAAAATGGGTTGCATAACTTTGTCCGCGTCATAAAAAAATAGAGTAGAACAACGTAGAAAGAGGTAATAGGAACAATAATAACAGCGAACTAAACAAAACAAATAAAGCAACAAATCACAAACTATCAAGCATACGTACGCCGGAAAATGTAAAATTTAACGAAAAAGTTTTTTTCCGCCAATCGTACTGGAATTGACACATTATTGATAATATTTTGTTGAGCAAAGTGTTGCGACCCGAACCTTACGGGCACAACGAAATACCGGCGGAGAATCACGCAAGTCGTCGCGGTCGTGAATGATTGAACACAACGAATATAATTGTAATAACACTTTATTTACAATATATACACCAATGTAACACTAAAAGCGGACTGTATAATTACAAATTTAAAATTGCCGGTACTGATTATAGAGGAGATGTATATCTCTCGGTGTCTTAACGTGACTCTGGTCGTGTCTGTCTCTTCGAGCCCAAGAAAACTCGGACACTCGTTAAACCACCCCTTTAGGAGTAGGGGAAGGAATGGTCGACCATCGCAAGAGAGAGCTGCATTTCGCCGAAAGCTCTAACAATAAACTAATGACATCCGTTTTAAATTGCAGATGGTATTTACAAATGACATGCAAATCCAAGATTAGGATCTTAAGTATGATAGATTGCTGGACAGCGGGAGATGAGCAAGACTTAAATTAACCTGGCTGCAGCTCCTAATGCCACGAACAATTTCTAGGATTATTCTCAAGTAAATATTAAATATGATGCTTCAACACAAAGTTAAACATTCTATTACATCAGCCGTTGCTAGGTAATTTACAATAAAACTGTACAAGAATAATATTCTCTTCCTAGGCAGGGAATATTCGAGTACTATTTCCTAATTTATTTAATTACTCGTATCGATCGGCGGAAAAATAGTATGTGTATCTTGGACAAAAAGCAACATTCTCAGACTCCTGTGTTCACAGGTTGTCCGGGAATGTTACGCTTTTTGTCCTAATTACACAATGTACTATTTGTTGGAATTACCGTCATCTCCGATTCTTTAGCGATTATTATTAATAGTGATCTAGCCAGCTTTGTAATATGTCATTTGGGTTGCATACTCTACTCTTTTTGTTCGCTGCGCTTCGTCGTGTATAGTACCACAGTCTTAAAAACTGAATATATGGACAACTGTTGTAGGCTATCGCATATTAAGTTAATTTTATTTGAAAGTTCGGAGTTCGGAGTGGGGGATAAACTAATCAACTGTATTAAAACTATATACAAAAACACAAGGAATTATGTTAAAACTAGAAACACAGGATGGGAAGAATTTGTAACTACGAAGGGGCTGAGTCAAGGAGGAGTCCTCAGCTCAATACAGAGGCGTAACTACCGAGGGGGCAAAGGGGGCAGCGGCCCCCGGGCTCTGAACTTCAGGGGCCCAGCGGGCCTCCTGAAGTTTAAAGCCCGGCAGGTCTAAACTCGGTCCTAAAGTTTCAATGAGTTCGAGAAAAACACTCGCTATTGTTCATTTTGCTTTGATGTTTCTGTTTATGAATTAAAAAAAATAATTGAAAAATGAAAACCAAAAATGCTTTGGCAAGAATAGGACTTAACACTTGGCAATTAAGGGGCCCGGTGAAGATCACGGCCTCCGGTCCCAAAATTTGAAGTTACGCCACTGGCTCAATACTATTGAACGTAATTATGAACGATGTAATGAAGGAAGTGAAGATGAAAGTTAGGAAACTGAAGGTGGGATACAGGAATATGGAACCAGTGGAGATGGCAGAGAGTGCATTTGCAGATGATTTAGTGGTTTATTCGAAGAACAAAGATAACCTGCAATATAACTTAGATATATGGGCAAAGGCTTTAGGGGCTGAAACCTAAAAATAAATGTAGAAAAGACAAAAGTTATGGTGATAGGAAAGGAAGAGGAAGGAATAATAGTAAAACTGGATGGCATAGAAATAGAGCAAGTGGAAACATTTAAATACCTAGGGGTGAAGATACAGAGAACGGGAACGATGGATGCGGAATTAAATCTTAAGGAAAAAAGTGTCCAGGAAAACCAAAATAGCAGTCTATAAAACCATATATAAATCTGTATTACTATATGGAAGTGAAAGTTTGTGACATTAACAAAGAGAATGGAAAGTACAATTCAATCAGTGGAGATGAAATTATTAAGAAGAATTATGGGAATAATTAACAGAGATAGAGTAAGAAATTATAAAATAAGGGAGGAACTGGAAGTGAAACCAATAATGGAAGACATTTAACGAAGACAATTAAGATGGTTTGGGCACCTGGTAAGAATGGGGGAGGAGAGAACAGTTAAGAGAATATGGCAAACAAGAACACAGCAGAGAAGACCAAGATGTATGCCAAGAAAAACGTGGGACAAACAGTTAGTAGATATATTAAAGAGACAAGGGACATGAAACGAAGGGAAAATATTGGCACGTAATTATCTTTTAGATACTTACATAACATTTTAGAAAGACTATCTTTAAAGAGTGCAGTTTTGGATTTATTTGATTTTTCTTTATAAAAGAACGGTTTTAGAAGCCATCATTCTAAAGTAAATTATATTTCAAAAGTACCTATATAATTTAGGAAAGTTGATAATTTTCTTGTAAAATGTGTTATGATTTTATCTAATTTATGTGTCACTTTTAACGGGCACCCCGTATATTACATGAATTCGTACAAAGTATATATTATAACAACCTTGGAATACACGTGGAAAATTGTAAATCATAAAATTGTCATCCTAGAAATTAATCGTCGGAAATATCACACCAGCATTGTGTTTCTAACCGCAGACTTTTGTGACAAGTTTGTTCAAACAATTAATGCAAGCGATGAAGGCATGTTTAAGGTCGTCTCTTGGCATTGCAGGCGGTCGACCTTAAGGATTTTGCATTGGTCTAATCATCGTTTGTATAGAGGCACAATCCTAATTCTAATAGAAGGTGATCTTGAGATACCCTATATGGAGTAATATTTAATAAGAAACTTCCGGACTTCAGAATTTATTTGTCGACTGGGACCTCATAAATTTTAAGCCGAGGAGGCTGTTGCGTTTTATGAAACAGTAATTACCTACCTGGAAATACCAATGCAGAATAAAAAAGTAACCATATAGATTTAGATTTTTTGCATTTTATTATTTCTTCGAACGATAAATTGTTATACAAATTTTATTGTCTATTATTGTTCGCCGCACATTCCAGGCAAACATTAAACTAGTTAAGAATTAACTTTCGATATCTGCTGCAAAATTCAGTTTCCATTTCATAGGTTAAAAGTAATGGTACGACAAGGTAAGATTAATAGGTACCCAGTCGTTGGAAGTCAATGAAAGATATATGATTTACTACAACATATTAACTCAATCATAGTAATTTATTACTATCTATAACCTAGGTCGTATTGACACTTCCTTATTATTTTATCTCACACCACTATCTTTGTAAGCTTAGAAGAATAATTTTCAGTGCTTTTCCTGTCTCTACGTATTTAAAAATCTGTTCTCAAATCCACTGCCATGTGCAGGCATGTTGTTCTTTAGGTGAAAAGTGTAATTTTAATGCCTTTTTAAACTCATCGTTGAACATTCATCTGTACAAGATCTGCTTTATTTTATACATGGCCCGGCAACGTCGGGGGGGGGGGGGGTATTTCAAAAACTATGAGGATTATATAAGTATTGTGTATATAAAAGCTGTAGCTATGAAGGTGGTGCACATTACTGAAATAGTTTTGATTATACAGTGCTGCTTAAAAAAGCGGTGAATCAAACTTACTTTTTTTAATGGAATGCCCTATATTTAAGTAGCTTAAAAGTTTTGCATTGAAATACTAATCATTTTGATATGAAGTTGCATGGGTCTAACGTCAACGGTTTGCAGATTAATTATTGCATGCAAAAAAATGTACTTCAGGCGGCTACTGTAAGTAACAGAAAGTAATTGAATTAAATAAAACGTTACCAAAAAAATATCTTTTTCGTGAATTACCTTTCAAGTGTATAATAGGTAGTTTGTGGCCGTTAATGCTATGCAGGGTGTTCACTATTTGCAAATTTAATCATTTCGATTTTTTGTCAAATGCACTTTTGAAAATCCCTTCTAATGAGCTTTCATTTGATATGTTAAATTCAACTGTTTTTCGGATATGCGTGTTTGAACATGGAAAAACAATTTAAGCCCATTAAAATGCTTCATTTCAAGGAATAACTAACAAACGCCATTATAAGACTTGCAATTCTACAAGCACAACAAAAAAACAAGTTTAGAAAATAAAAAACGAGCCACTGTTGAAGCCAGAAATAACAAACGCGAAGAAACGAAAACACTCAGGAGGAAACTAAATCTGAGAGGCGATTGAATTAGGGCTAGGAAATGAAATATCAGAAGAAAGCTCATTAAAGGTACTTTTTAAAAATACAGAGATATACCGGGTGTTCTATTTAAACAAATTTAAATGATTGTATTTGCAAATTATAAGCTCTGTGTATAGCTTTAATGCCCAGAGCGCGCGCGGAAAGAGAAATATTCGAAGATTTAGCATAATTGCGTATAGGATTTTCGTGTATTCGCTTTCATTTTTATTCTCATTTTATTTGTCCTGTAATTAATGTATTTCTGTATTTCTCATGTTGTCATGTTTATTATTCCTCGTATCAACAACGACTGAATTTCTATGTTCTAAACCTGGTTTTATTTTTATTTGGAGAACTTTACTGTTTAAATATTCATTTTAACGGCGTTTATTTGTTATCCTGGGAAATGAAGCATCTTAAGTAGCTGAAATGTTTTTTTTATGTTCAAACACGCATATCTTGAAAACAGTTGAATTTGGAGGTATTAAATGACATATCAAAATAAATCCCATTAAAAGGGCTTTTCGAAGATACAAAAATGTACAGGGCGTTACATTTGAAAAAAGTGAGAATTATTAAATTTGCAGATGTTGAGCACCGTAATTAATACCCACAGCCACTATTTTACACTTCTCACGAAAAACATAATTTTTTGGTAACCTATTCTTTCATTCAGTTGTTTTCTGTTACAGCAGCCGCCTGAATTTCAGCATTTTATGCATAAAATCGTCATCTCCAAAACACTTGACGTTAAACTTCGTATCAAAATGATTAGTATTTCAATGCAAATCTTTTAAGCTGCTTAAATGTAGGACATTTCATTTAAAAAAATAAGTTTGATTCGCCATACTTTGTCAGCCCCCCTGTATAATCAGAAGTAATACTATAAGTACTTCGATATTATCAGGTTATATGTCGATAACTTGTTGCACAATAATAAAAGAGTGTCAGTTTGACAGGTTAAATAGTCCGACCGCATCAGCGGGAGGATTATTCTGTCAAACTGACACGATTTGTTATTGTGCAGGAAGTTTGAGACGTATAACCTGTTCGAAGTACGCATTGTATTCGATTTGATTATTTTTTGAGAAAATTTTAATATTAGGATCAAATAAATATGTTATTGTCAGCTCGATTTGTTTGTATTGGCCTAGCTGAAAGCCATCTCCATGAAAACAACATCAAGTTGACAAAAGTTATGTATTGCGTTGCCTAGTGAAGTTACTCTAGTATAATCGATTTTGTATAATCAGTTATAATATCACAAGAGCATCGAAAATAATCGATTATTTTCCGAGTAACGAGACGTAATCTGCGAAAAACCACGAGAGCGCAGCTCGAGTGGTATTTTAAGGATTACGTCGAGTTACGAGTGAAAAATAATCTTTATTTTCGATTGCTCGAGTGGTATTCGTTACGATTATATAATGAATAGACCGATAATAATAAATTATTTAATTTCTTAGGTTGGCACTGTTTGTATTAGTGGCACTGTTTATGTTGGTGGCACTGTAAGTCTATGTCAAATTCGAGATTATCAGGTTAGATTTTGCGTCAGTTTGTGTCAAAACTGAGGCAAAACCTAACCTGCTAACCTCGAATTTGCAATAGACAGTTATTACATCATGGCTCTAGATTATTATTATCCATTATTTTTGCTTTGTTGGACCCACCGAAACACCGAAGTGATTATACCACGTCGTCAAGGGTATATCCGTTCATCTATACCTTGTAACTAAGTAAAATTCTCAATTACTATTGGCCAAATTTATAATGAGTTGTATAATCAGTTATAATATCACAAGAGCATCGAAAATAATCGATTATTTTCCGAGTAACGAGACGTAATCTGCGAAAAACCACGAGAGCGTAGCTCGAGTGGTATTTTAAGGATTACGTCGAGTTACGAGTGAAAAATAATCATTATTTTCGATTGCTCGAGTGGTATTCGTTACGATTATATAATGAATAGACCGATAATAATAAATTATTTTATTTCTTAGGTTGGCACTGTTTGTGTTAGTGGCACTGTTTATGTTGGTGGCACTGTAAGTCTACGTTATCAGGTTAGGTTTTGCGTCAGTTTGCGTCAAAACTGACGCAAAACCTAACCTGCTAACCTCGAATTTGCAATAGACAGTTATTACATCATGGCTCTAGATTATTATTATCCATTATTTTTGCTTTGTTGGACCCACCGAAACACCGAAGTGATTATACCACGTCGTCAAGGGTATATCCGTTTATCTATACCTTGTAACTAAGTAAAATTCTCAATTACTATTGGCCAAATTTATAATCGAAATTATACAAGATAACTTAACTAAATCCAGCCTTCTGATTGGTTGAGATCGCTACGAAAAAAATAATCAAAACTATTTTAGTAATATGCATCCCCTTAGTACCTTTAACTTTTATATACACGATATTTATGTAACTCTCATAGTTTTGGAAATATCTTACAACCCCCCCCCCCCCCCCCCCGCCTTGTTGAGGGACCCTTATAACGCTTGGTGATCACCTGATCATGACCAATCTGAAATGGTATTCTTCCTAAACAATTCGGCGAATTAGACAATAGATGTGTAAGGATCAGACATAATCTATCTAGTAAACCGATCGCCGAGTCATTACTCGGGAAGTATTTTGAGGAGTCGTGGTTTGCTATTTTTATAGAATGAAAGATGTATCGATATCGAGTTAGAGAACATAATTTCTATTATATAGGTCACCCGTTGCCAATTTTTGTAACTTGCGTACCACGATTCACATTTGTTTCTGATTCCACTTAGTCCCCAGCCAAATCCTTTTCTTATACATAGATATATCGTTGTTTTGGAATACGTTTGCGTATCGCCGCTTGTTGAACCGTTGATATAATATCTTCTCTATATCAAGTCGACCTTCACCGCCTTGCGGCCAGACGGGAAACAGCAAATTTGTTTCAATAAATAAATTCTCGCATGTAAGTGTAAATATTTAAAGGAGCTAACTTTTAGATATTATCGTATTGGTAATTATGGTATTAAGCTGCCTACTCGCACTTTTACTTGCACGAACTGGATTTGGATACAAATAATCAGTGCGTACAAGACAAAAACTCCGTTCTTTCGTTGCAGATTGAGGGTTGTTGTGGGCATGGTGTGTGTAAGATCAATTCAATAAAAGTAAAAATAGAGTGGACAAATGAGTAATTGAAATTAATTGACGAAGCGAATAAATTAGTTCCACTGTATAGCTTCTAGGTGTAATATAGCTGCGTAACCCACCATCGTTTATAAGTATTTTTTTGTTTATAATAATGTGCATTACAACGAATGCTGAACTAGCAATAGACACATTTCTCCAAGCAAAACTGGAACTAGTAAAGGTAGAGAACTATCGATAGCACTAGTTCGTGCTATCGAAAACTAATCTATAATTTTTCTACTATCGATTAATTACGATAGTTTTTTCAGTATACTTTTTAGATTCTTTATATTACTAAATAATAATTGAAACTGAGAATGGGATATCGTTTTATTTTTATTGCAGAGTACGGACGCTTGACGCGAAGGAATGATGTGCGCGCACAGAGGCGTGCGCTGCGTCAATCTTCCATGCGCGTCAATCCTTCGTGCGCCTGGAAACCGAAGTGCGTACGCAGCTTTACAAACAAGAAGTTCAATTTTTATTCTTTAATTGTAAATTCAATTTATTTTAACAAAATTAATATTAGGATTTATACCGAGCACAATCTGTAAAAGTAACTATAAACTACTTTTACGAGATTGTCCGGTAAATAACCATTATCCAACCAGTAATAATATTTTGCCAACTTGTTCTACCATTACAATTTGGGGTCTATTAGAAGGTTCCTTTACTGAAAAAGGTCGTGGTTTTCAAAAGGTCATCTTATGTATTATTCTTCCTCACAGTAGTTTTACACGGGGAATAATTCACCACTCTTGACGAGGTTAATTTACTATTCAATTCATCCACTTAATTCAGTGTTGTTTATTTTGAATGTAAAAACGCCGACGTGTAACAAACCGGTAGCTCGTTTATATCTTTCGCTTTTTTGAAGAAACAATGACTTATGATTCTGAATTGATTTTAATACGTTATTAATCGGTCGATTTAATCATTTACACTCCCAGCAATATCTGTTGCTACTTTAACAACAATCTAGTCATTCCTGCATGTTAAATAAACGCTGGCCAGTTGAAGTATGGTAAACTTATGAAAACATGTTTTCTAGGAAAAGTATATCCTGCATACAATTATTGAGGTTGTTGAGGGTACAAGTAATTTTAGTTAATTATTTATAATCTTCCTAACAACCAAGCTTTAATATTAATCATATAGTATATCATAACAATAATGTCTATAAAATTATGTTACATAACTCATGGAATTATTGAGGTAATTACGCTGTATTCCGAAAAAATATCATCAAGTTTATTTGTTTATGTAATATTAGTGACAGTATTTTTCATTATTTTGTAGTTTATCAAATATCAATTTATTTCTATAATCAAAAGGTTTGTAGTTAGAATTATAATGGTAATAATACCTTGTACATTGTATTTATAATAATAAACAAATTAGAAAGTTTTTTCTGTTTTCGAGAGTTAAGAACTAGTAGTATATTTTTCTAGTATCACCAAAAACTAGCTTCGTTCTACTTATGGAACGAACGTTTTCAAGTGACATATAAATTTAAATGTGACCACAGAACTATAGTCCTAACTAGTTAAATCTAAAAAAAAATAAATGCGTACCTTACATATGGCGGAGATTTGCTATTATGTTAGTACATCTAAAAATGTGATAGTTGTCAGAACAGCAATTAATTATATCTGATTTTGTGTTAAACTTCAGATGTGTATTTCACTTATAAACGTTACTTATTACACCGCCGTTCATTTAACCTTTTCATATAAAATTGTAGTTTGTATTGATGCTAGTAAACGAGTTAACTGTTGTTTTTAAAATATTATGTAGCCACATTATTTTTTAAGTCGTATCATTTTTAAATAAGTACGGGATATGTCAACAATGCTTAACTGGTAGTAAAGTCTTATCGACGTAGTGACATTGTTTAAAGCAGTAATAATTAATTCATAATTGATCAACTTTTATCAAACAACACACAAAACACCAACATCTTCAAGCTTCATTACTACAAGTTATGCATTGTTGACTTATCGCATACTTATTACATGAAGTATTTTTTAAAAACGACGTGTGACTACTTGATACGTTTAAAATAATAGTTAACTCGCTTACCAGCAATGATACATACTACATTTTATGAAAAAAATTACGAAACTGGTTTCTTTAAATGATCCACTTTAAAGAACGGCGGAGTATTTACCTGTTTCACATGTTTCCGTTTTTTGTAATTAATATACATCTTTAATATTGGAATAGATTTAGAAGTTATTTGTGTTCTAATTCAATAAATTATAACATTGTATTGTATTCACATAAGGTAAATTAAAAAAATATATATTTACTAATTTACCAAAGCCGAATTAATAAATAAGAGACCGATATTATCTGGTACTTCGGTCACTGCAAACAGTGCAGACCACCCCTTTAATAAACAAGTAAATTTTCAATGTGTACCTTTGTTAATTTTTTTATGTTATTTTTTTTTATAATTTAGCATAACCCGTAATGATATGTTTTTCGGACTTTTTCCACTGTCTAGGGTGTAAATCACACAACGTTTCGGGAGTTTTGATCTACTCCCGAAACGTTGTGTGATTTACACCCTAGACAGTGGAAAAAGTCCGAAAAACATATCATAATAGACCACTGCCAAAAAAATGACATTCAGAGAATAACCCGTAATGTTCCAATAGAATAAATTATATCGAGTCAGTTTAACATATACGGTGGCTGCCGTACGTTTATCCGAATCTCTGCCATTTTAAAGTTAAAAAAAAATAGATACAGACGATTGAAATTACATCATGTTGTTAACAAGTTTTAATGTCTTATAGCTTGTTTTAGCATAGCATACGTTAGTCAGTATAATATACCCATTGGGTAAGATAAATAATCTAGATGATTTTTGAGGCTTTCACGGCCATTGTAATTAAGTAACAAACGACTTCCGGGATTGGACCGTGTCATGATTGAGATCGAAGAACTCAACGTTTCGCCCACTTTCGTAAGGGGCTTCATCAGGAGGAAAAAAGCAAAAGAGCACGGTAACTCAACGTGTTAACCACGCCAGAGGCGAAACTCTTTGCAAAGGGAAGGGACAGAAAAGCACGGTAACTCAACGTGTTAACCACGTCAGAGGCGAAACTCGACATGTCGTTACCGTGCTCTTCTGTCCCTTCCCTTTGCAAAGAGTTTCGCCTCTGGCGTGGTTAACACGTTGAGTTACCGTGCTCTTTTGCCTTTTTCCTCCTGATGAAGCCCCTTACGAAAGTGGGCGAAACGTTGAGTTCTTCGATCTCAATCATGACACGGTCCAATCCCGGAAGTCGTTTGTTACTTAAAGATAAATAATCATTTATCGGAATAGTACAAAAATACTATTTTCTACTAAAAGGACAAAGTGACATAAATATGCCATCAAGGAGTATTATATACTCCACCGTAATTTGTTGTACCGTTTTTATTTTAAAGTAATTTTTAATTTCCTCTATTTTATAGTAAGAAGAAGAGGTATACCTATACGTAGTAGTACTCATATTTCACTTACCGTTTTTCATTCTATAGTAGTGTATCAAGTTCGTTGTGATAGACTCACGAAAACAAAAACTTGCTATTCTTAACTGTTCCTTAAACGTAAATGTTAATAAAATCTACTAATTTAATTAAAACTTTAAAACCAATATGTTGAAATCCGCCACTAAACTTTTAAATTGATTGACATTTCAAAAGTCTGTTTTAGACAACATAGATATAATAAAAGTTCATCGTAATCCGAAGCCTCACGTAACTGTGATGATCTGTAGCGACTTTGTTTTTAAAGATGAAACAAGTCAATCATTTTAAGTGAATATGATATATAAAATCTGTGGAATGTTACCTTTCGTATTAGTACGCAATGTGGAGTCTAAGTAGGACGGCCTTTCTTGACAAATCGAATAATATTAAATTCATTAGTTTGGAGATTTACATAATTAAATGTTCTACGTCTGTCATTGTTTATTTTTCTTCGATTCCACCGCGTTTGTGAGTTTGAATTAAGTAATATACTGATAAAACCATTGTTAATATGAGGGCTATAGCTAAGCTCAGCGCCCTCCGCCTCGGTAATCTATCTTAGCTCTCGGCTGTAATGAATCATTTCCCACATCGGTACGTAATACACTATTAGGTGGCATTATTTTACACCATGATAATGCAAACTGCGTACAACAAAAGCTTTAAATTTCTTACACGGATCTGGAGTACAGGTGGTCACTTACCCTCGGTACAGTCCAGACTTTGCCCCAGCGTTTTCGTTGTTTTCATATATTGTAAAAACATCCGTGATAAGACATTTCATAACGTAAATTCAGCTGTTACTGGACTTCAGGGGATGTTTGACAGCTTCCAAAAATGGAATTTTGTGCATGTTTCGAGAAGTGTTTTTAATAAATGCACAAATGCATTATAGCAAAGTAATAGTTATTTTGAAAAACAATAAAGTTATTTTCTTTAAAAGTTAGTCAGGTTCACTATGTTTTGATTTAGACCTTCGCCGCAATTTTGTGGAGAGTATGAAAACTGTACATTTCGGGAAAGCTTATAGTATAAACAATAAGAAAAACAATGTTTTCATTTGCCCGGAGTCCTACGTAGCCGCCATCTTGGATATTACAAAATGGCTGACATAAAAATATAATTTAGACAGCTAAACATACATTTTCAGGGCTAAGAAATGCAATGCTACTAGTTGCAGATGTGTTGAGACATTTACTATAGCACTGTTTATAAATAATTACTAGTAGCATAATACAAAATGACAACATTCACATATTTATCACTTTCAAGGACGGAACGCCCATTTACTTATAATTGTATGAACGTAATTGTGTGACACATGGAAATGTTGGTATCATACAGATGTAGCGGCACTACGAAAATAGCCGTTGCAAACATGCGCTCCAGATGGTACAATCTTACCATGCCTTGATAAGTCGAAACTGATCAGTCTCCTCAACAAGTTGCCAACAGTAGAAACTCTACATGAAGATCTGCATCCAGAAGATGTGATGGACACCAGATCAGATGCCCCAAGTCGCAAGATAGCCCTGGTAGATGGAATGGTTCTTCTGCAAACGTTGGCCAGGAAACCAGCAACGATAGTGACAGTCAAAGATCTCAGTGACTTCTCCAACGACAGGCTTATGTCTCTCACAGGAAATGATGACCAAATTATCCTGTTTGATACATACAGGGAAGATTCTCTCAAGGGTGCTACTAGGGATAAAAGAAGGCAAGGAAAAGCACCAATTCAGTATAAGGTCAGAGATGACACAAACATTCAACGTATCCCAATGAAGAGGTTCCCTTCACATGACAAGTCAAAGGCTGACCTGACAAAATATCTTGCTGCAAAAACTTAGTTTTCGACGACAACAATCATGAAGAAGCAAACACAGTGTTGATCTTCCAGGCTGTCTTGGCATCACAACGAAACCCACCGAAAGTAAGGATGGTTTTCTTCTCCCCAGATAACGACGTCCTGGTGTTAGTCATAGCTAACTATAACCTCATGCTGAAGAATACGTCGATTTCAATGGTGTCTGGGATGATCGATATAGAGCCAATAAGGAGAGTCTTGGGGGCAGAAAGAGCAAAGGATTTGCCAGCCTTTCATGCGTTCACTGGCGCTGACAGCACTGGAAGGTTCTCCCGTATAGGCAAAGCAACCTGGCTGCAAGCTTACATGAATGCCACTTCAGATGTAATCAGTTCTCTGCAGATGCTTTCAACAGAGATCGAAGTGACCGAAACTATGTTGTCAACTCTTGCTAGGTTCATCTATTTAGTTTACTCTCCCAAAGGCAACAATATCAATAATATCCCCGAACTGCGATGGCATCTATATTGCAAGCATACAACAAAGAGTTGGATGGTCAGCTGAAACCAACCATGACAGATATTCTTCCAGTTCCAAATGCAATAATTGAGATGATTAGTTGTCAATGCAAAAAAGACTGTTCTTCTGCAAGGTGTTCCTGCCGAACAAATAAGTTATTCCGTAGGTACTGATCTTTGCAAGTGCGGCAGTGAGTGTAAGAATGACGAGGACAACCACAACCAGTATGAAACTGATGATGACAATGATGGTGATGATATGTAAAGACTCAACAAATTAAAAACATTACAATTGTTGTTCGTGTAAGAAGATTTGTATAAAAAGCCGTACTTCACCAAATAAATAAATCAAAATGATAGTTGAATCTAGAGCATTTATTTGGATACCATTGCATTTATTAGCCCTGAAAATGTATGCTTAGCTGTCAAAATTATATTTTTATGTTATTTAGAAGCTGAGATATTAGCGAAAATTGTTTTTAAGTCAGACATTTTGTAAAATTCAAGATGGCGGCCACGTACGATTCGGGGCAAATGGAAACATTGTTTTTCTTATTGCTTATACTATAGCGTTTCCAAAAATGTACCTTTTTGAAACTCTCCAAAAAAATCCGGCGAAATTACATAGTGAACCTGACTAAGTTGAGCATTTTTCTTATAACTAACAATTAATAGAACATGCATCGTATGCTTGTAGTATGTATATTATAATAGGGAAAGTAATCGACAGATTCACAGAACAATTGAATAGTTTCATAAGTAACTTACTTAATTGCTAATTATAGAGGGTCCGGCAACGATGCGAAGGTGGAAAATATTTCTAAAACTATGAGAGTTACATGAAATTTGTTTAACATATAAAAGTTGTAGGTACGATAGTGGTGCACATTTCTAAAAGGTTTTTGATTATACATGATGGTTCAAAACAGTGCGACGAATCAAACTTACTGTTTTAAAGGCTTGTAATTACTTTCACAGTACAGGGTGCCCAACTTAAATGTACGCAGCTTTAAGCAGGTGAGTATGCAACACACATTACATTTCAATGGCGAATGGTGTTTGTGTTGCATACTGACCTACTTAAAGCTGCGTACATTTAAGTTGGGACCCATAGATTTGCAATGTAAACAATTTTTATTATAATGCTGAACGTTTTTACTATTTTTACTTTACGATAAGACATTCTATGTAATTAATTAAAATAGCTGTACAACAAGTGTTAAAAGTGGACGTTTATGCACGAGACATGAAAATTACGAAACGAAACCGAAGGCTGAGTTTCATAACATGTCTCGTGCATAAACACTTTTAGCTCGAGTTTGCACACAATATTTTTTCTACGGCCTTAAATATACTGTTATTAATCCATAAATGTCGATATAACAAAGGTTTGCATTTATGACAGTTATAATTTATGTCATACTAAAGAGATGGGCTTGACAAGCAGGTGACTATTTCTGCAGCTAGTAGCTGTCAAAGTTAGTTATCAAAGGTAATTATAAATGTATACATTTTACTTTATTCATTACATAATGCTTTAATTATTTAAAAAAACACTTTACCTCTAACGAAAGAAGTAACTATAATAAATTTCAAATAAGAATGCAGTAGATGGCGCTCTGAACTCAAACTCAATTTTACACTAGGAAGACATAAGTTTGTGTGACTGTTTGTGTTTTACAATAATTTCGTCTTGTATAATTCAAATAAACGTTGTAGGCCAACTTCTTTTATCCACTATTTATTGGTTTTCTTTTAATA
>OW679194.1:139544356-139694765 GCA_940337035.1 Agriotes lineatus
ATGCTAACACATTGTATAATAATATTATCAAACTATTTATCGAAAACAATATTTCCTATCAAAAAAACCTAATAGAACTTGCATCAGATGGTGCTAACGTGATGATGGGGGCGCATCACTCTGTTATGCCATTACTTCAAAATGACGTACCTCACATGTACGTGATGAAATGCATTTGGCATTCATTTCATTTATGTGCATCATATGCAGGCCAAAAATTGCCTCGGTTTATTGAAGATTTAATTAGGGATATGTATAATTTTTTTAATGCTAGGTTTAAAAGAACAGCTGATTACGAATTGTTTAAAAAATTTTGTAACATTAAAATTCATAGGATTCGTCATCCCTCACAAACTCGATGGCTATCAGTTCATATGGTCGTCTCTAGAATACTAGAGCAATTTGAACCCCTTAAATTATATTTTATAGATGCGGTTGCAACGAAATTACCGCTGCAGAACACATTTTATAGTTATTTACGTGGCAAGCCGGATACTTGCAGGGTGAGCGACGTAGGAGCGAGCGCTGTAATCCGGTGAACCCCAATAAAGGCTAATTGCAAGCGAGCCGCGTACAACGTTTTATTTCCTCTTGCTGAAAATCTTAAAATATCATATTAGTGATTAATAAAGGACGTATCTATTAAAAAACAAGGTGCCTGTAAAGTCGCGATGGCAGCATTTTACAGGCATCTGGCCTGTAAAGACTCATTTACCGGTCAGTTCAGACGAAAGTAAAACTTTACAGGCACCTGGCGTGTAAAGACTCATTTACCGAGTCAGTTCAGACGACAGTAAGTGACCGTTTAACAAACCAAGAGGAAATAAAATAAATTAAACGATCCCACAAGTAAATTATTTTTCGAATTTCTCGATTACGTTCTGCAATTTTTTTAATCAATTAAATAAAGAGCTGCAAGCTGAAAAACCTCAAATTCATAACACAAAAGAGTTTCTTCAATTTTAAAATCATTGTTTGATTGTTTTTTGAAAAGGGAATATTTACAAAGAGTTAAATCTTTGACGAATGTAGATTTTAATAGCCCGCATAATTTTTTGCCAGTTGAAGAAATGTACAGTCGTGTGCAAATAAATCTGGGACAGTGTTTTTTTCACATGCAGATTCAGTTAAGAATTTGAAGAATATTTCCATGGATTTCCTCTTATCAGAGAGAGTTACGGGTTTCAGTACCTGTTAAAGTTTAATGTAACTCTTTCTGATAGCAGGAAATCCATGCAGATATTCTTTAATTCTTAACTGAATCTGCATGTGAAAAAAACACTGTCCCAGATTTATTTGCACACGACTGTACTTTGGGGCAAACGTTACTGCAACATTAATATCTACTACAGTAACAAAAGAACAAATTCAGTTTTTTAAACTGCGCTGTTTAGAATTTTGTATTAATCAAGAAAGTTTATTTTAACAAGTTACTAACTTGGAAAATCTTTACAAGTTACCTGTCAGTTTTACAAGCGTGCTCATAGATAAATGATAGCGTGCAAAGCCAGAGTTGTCTTCCTTAGTATGTGTCACATTGATGAATTTAGTTGCTTGTCAGTTTGACATTTTGAATAAATGGTAAATTTCTAGATATTTACAAGTGAGGAACAAATAAAATATTCAACAATACACGCTAGGTAACAGGTTTAACTGCTCAAGAAGGTGACTGGCTCGCCTGCGGCTCGCCAGTCATATCCTTCTATTCGCCAGTAAAAACCTTCTTACAAGGCTAGTAATGTTAAATACTATTACATTGAAAGCTGCAAACAAATAACTGCTAGATTTCCATTGAAAAATAACATCCTAGTCTGTTCAGTAAACATAAAAACACAAAGTGGCTTTTGATTTCCAAAATTTCATGAGTGTACTTTCAAAATTTATATTTGTCTAGGAATGTACTTACAAAAGTTACTAAAACAAATAGGTTAAGGGTGTGACATTTACATCCCATCTGTCATAAATGTTGTAATTAACTACTTTTAAGGGTATTATACAAATACTGTGTTAGATACTATTGACGTAGCGGTTATTAATAGGTATTTTTATTACATTTTATAAAAGTTCAGGCCGAGAATTTCTAGAAAAATATCTACTTTGACACTGACAATCAGAAATATTAATTGTCACTGTTAAATTCAAATCTTCCAGTATACAGGTGTGGAAACCTTTGCAAAAGAAAATACAAAATCCCTAGTACAAAAATGATATGCATATGCCAACTTCAAAAAATATGAAATGCCCTATACTAGAAACATTTAAATTTTTAGACCCTGTTACAGTGAAAACTGGTAATTTAGCAACAATTTCGCATGTTGCTGTAATGTTCCCCAATATCATTACAAATAAAGATTTGCAAAATATCGACAGCGAACGGAGGTTGTTAAGGAACACTGAGGAAATTAAACAATTTTCAAATGATTTGTAAGAATTTTGGATTGCTGTAAGGGCTTTAAAATATGGAGATGATTCCTCGATGTTTGGTGTTTTATGCGAATTTGTCTTTTGTTTATTGTGTTTGCCCCATTCATCTGCAAATGTGCAAAGAATCTTTTCGGCTATAAATTTAATGAAAACCAAAACGAGAAATAGACTTTCAAGTTCAACAATTAGCGGTTTGTAACATACAAAAAGGTACATAGGGCAGGATAAGTGTTACGATTTTTCTGTTGATAAGAATATTCTTAAAAAAATTACCAAACAAATGTATTCTGTAAGCGGCGGCAAAGATATTAGGTATATATTTTTTAAGGTGATATGTTATACGTACATTTAAAATATTTTTCATGTATTATATATTATTGTACTTGCATATATGAATTAGTAGTCAATAGTGTTTTAAGTAACTTAACTTGGTGTGGTTTTTCCACAGTTCGTAATAAAGTAAGTAGATTTTCGTCTTGATTTTATTTATTTAATTAGAAAGTGAAATATAAATATATGTGACTTTTTAAATTGCCGATTTACTGTAACTTGGCAATTGCAAAAATGTAAGTAAGGTCTACACATTACCCTTTTTCTGTGACGTCACAATTTTCTCTCTTTATTTAACTATAAGGAATTGGACGAAACAACAAATCTGCACATTTTGGTTAGGTCCGCTTTAAGTATGGTTTGTTTTATAATACTGTCAATGTGACATTTGTCCAAAATGACAGTAAAATAAAGCGCAATAACAAGCAAGCGAGCAAGCCTAAAATCTTATTTTAAGCGTTAGGGACTTCTTCGAAGAGGAGGAACGTCAGATTACATAGGTCAAGAATGTCTTGGTTTGAATAACGTGCTGTTTGGGGCATCCCTTACATTAAAGGTTAGGCATATGTCAAATTCTTTCTGAAGTCTATTACCTGTGATCTAAATGATCTTTTTGAATTTACTGTAATATAAGACGTACGTTTTTAACGCTATGTTTTGTTATTTCTGACGTCACGGCAAAAGGGTAATGTGTAGACTTTAGGTACTACAATAGTAGTTTGTATACCAAGACACTGAAGTTTAGGTTTTTATTACGAATGTGGATTTAGTTGCCGAGGCCCGTAGGGCCAAGGCAAATAAACCCATGCGGGATAAAAAGAAACTTCAGTGCCGAGAAGTACATTATGTTGTATTTGAAATCGAGAAATCGTGAAATTACGACATTTTAACCAACGTTGGCTGACGTTTATCTGTCGCCTCGCCACCTACAACAAAATCGTAAAACAATGGATTACTTTAATGCCGATTTCTAGTATTTTAATGACGATTTCAAGGTACTTTGATGCCGATTTCAAATAAAACACATTTTATTATGTCTGGCAAAAATTTTTGGGATCTATCGAAATTTACCGCAAAAATCTACCGATCGCCTAAAAAATGAGATGGCAACACTCACTGAACGCTAGATCGTGTCACTGGAACAAAAACTACAGAAACAAAAAACTCACATTTGTTTCGAAGGTCCATGCTGGCGGATTAGCAAAATGTCGTCGTGGGATATCTCACTATATTTAAAGCACAAACGCGGACGAGCACCTTTGTCTTCGAAATTTCGTTTGCAATGGCGCAGAATCAAATTCGTTGTTGCAAGGACATGCAGCAAGGTACGATGCGTTTTTATTCGGCAAAAGCCCATTTCATAGATAATGTAACCCCACGGGGTCACCCACACCCGTAATCAGTGTTGCCAGATGCAAATGCGAACATTTCTGCGACGTTTTCAGCTATAATTTACCAAGGGCAGTGATAATCACCCGCAATAATTTTGACAAATAACAACCCGAAAGTGCGTTGCCTAGAAATAACCCGAGGCCCCCAAAATTTAAGTCTCCCGGACTCCGGGATATTTTAGTTGGTGACAAGAATATAACAAGGGTTACTGACGTAAAATTTCTTGGCCTTTGTATAAATAATAATTTTGACTGTGTAGTCATATAAATGATATGTGCTTAAGACTCGATAGTAATTTTTTTGCTATTTTAAACTTAAAAAAATATTTTTCAATTACAGCACTTATGTCTACTTACTACGGACTTGTACCTATATCCTATGTTATCATTCCATATTTTGTCATGGGGACAGGCTCAACATTTTAATAGAGTATTTTTTTGTCAAAAAGGAATAATTAGGTTGATTTTTGGCATACAACCTAAAGATTCATGTAGAAGAATATTCAGTGAAAATAAAATTTTAACCGTCGTTAGTATATATTTACATACGTTATTATGCTATGTATACGTAAATAACGATACTTTCGCCTTAAATGGTGACAATCACCAATATAATACTCGTAACAAAGATGATATTAGAGCCCCTGATCTCAATCATTTTTATTACAAAAAATCTATGTATTACGCGGTCCAAAATACTTTCATCTTCTATCGGCCGAACTACGACAAACAAAAACTCTTAACTATATTTAAGAGAAAACTAAGAGACTTCTTACTTCAAATTGTTTGTTATTCTAGTAATGAGTTTATTGAGCACTGCGTAAAACGTGAACCAACCTGACCGTTTAGTGCAGGGATGAGAAACCCGCGGCCCGCCATACTTTCTCATGCGGCCCTTCAAAGATTTTACATTTTGACTTTTAAAAATGTCTACAGTGTCCAGCAACCTCATTGTACCCTAGGCGTGTTAACTTAATTTTTGGAAATTATGGGCATCGATGCCATCATTTCCAAAATTTAAGCATCGGCATTTCTTGGTATGAAATGTTACTACGGGCGGCTTCGTTTGACGCTACGCATATGATATGTGCCGCAAACGCTGCATCGGCAAGCGACGTAAAATCAAAGCTCAAAGGGTATACTCCTTCAGAAACCCGAAAATATGCCCAGCATTTACAAAAATTAATAGCAGAATTTGAATCGCGATTTAAAATATTTAGATCAGAAAAAACCGTTCTTAGTTTTACATTTGTATATTCACCATATACTAATACAGAAGTGGAAACAGTTCCGGATGAGTAACAAATGGAATTAATAGATTTACAAAACGACACGGATATAAGAAATAAATTTCAAAATGTTGACATACATAATTTCTATCAAAATTACATGAATTTAGAAAAATTACCACAATTAGGCGCACAACCAAAGCAAATAATGACACTTTTTGGAAAAATCTATGTTTGCGAACAATTATTTTCCGCAATGAAAATAATTAAAAGCGATCACCGATCGAGATTAAATGCTGTACGGTTAGAGAATTGCGTGCGAGTTGCTGTGCCGTCTATATCTGCAAATATAAACCAATTGCTGACAAAAGAAGCAATGTCAAATTTCTCATTAAATAATCTTTTTCCACATATATCTTTCGCCGTTTTTTTTTATTTTTTTATATTTCTGTAATTTTTCATGCTAGGTTTATTTTGTTAATAAAGAGATAATTTGAGTTCATCATTCAGTGTTTGTATTATCATAAGTTTCTTACATGCGGCCCGCACATTTTTAAATTTGTAGTTGGCCCGTTATAAAAAAAGGTTGCTCATCCCTGCTTTAGTGCATATTTTTATTTTGTGTATTGCTATATGCCTACAATACTTTGTGTCTTTTATATAAAATTTTGGACTTGTCTGAATTGTTTTTATATACTTGTTTGTATGTAGAAGCTTCAATATGGACTAATAAACTCGCTGGGTATTTTTCCTGAGGCGCTTAAGAAAAGTATTGTCGTCTCCCTTTTTAAAAAACACGACTCTTGCAAAATCGACAATATACGTCCGATTAATCTTTTATCAATTTTTTCTAAAATATTTGAGAAATGTATGAAAATTAGGCTGATAAGTTATCTAAGAGTAATTAATTTCCAAAATAAAAAGCAATTCGGTTTTACGGAAGGGAAATCAACTGAGGATGCTCTTGTTAGTTTTGTTTCTCTCATATATCAAAGCATGAATAAAAACTGCAAAACTACCGGATTATTTGTAGATTTTAAAAAGGCATTTGATTTTGTTGACCATCACATTCTGCAATAGGAATAAGGGGCACTGCATTCCATTGGTTTCAGAGCTTTCTTACCGGCCGCATTCAGCAAGTGAGAATAGGTAACTTCTTGAGCGCGCCCCTCATAGTCAAGGCTGGAGTGCCTCAAGGATCAGTATTGTCTGCTAATTTGTTTATAATTTTCATCAATGACTTATTGAATAAGCAATTTCAAGGTGAAGTATTTGCTTTTGCAGACGATATTGAGTTTTTATATTCCGACAAGAACATTGAAAATTTATTTCTGGACTTACGCACTGACTTAAGAATTCTAAGAAATTGGTTTACTGTAAATAAAATGATTTTAAATAAATCAAAAACAAATTATATAAATTTTGATCACAATAGTTTTGATTACAACTCTCCAGTAAAGTATCATGAATTTGATTGTATCAGAATAATTTGTGCCAATGTCCAATATTAGAGAAAGTAAGTAGCTTTAAGTATTTAGGGGTTTATGTAGACGAAAATTTATCTTGGAAAAAGCATTTATCGGTTTTACATGATCAGTTAAAATTCAATATTAGAAAATTCTACTACTTACGAAATTTCTGTGATAACTTATTACGAACATTATATTTTGGCCTAATTCACTCTAGAATTCAATATGGTATTGTATGCTGGGGAGGAACTTACAAAACGTTTATTGAAAATCTAAGAAAAACCCAAAACACATTCATTCGTATCGTTCTAAAAAAAAACTCGACTCATCCTGTCCTCTATTCAGGGAATTAAAAATTTTGCCGATTCAACATCTTTTTGTCTTCAAAACGCTGCGGTTATTTTATATTTTAAGTGGTAACAGAGGTAATACTAGAATAAATTATAATACACGTAGTAAGACTACATTTACACGGTAATTTAACGCTGGTGTTATTTAAACCGTTGTTATTAAAACTCGTATAAAACGTGCGTTTACACATGGGGTGTTGTATAGGCGTTAAAGTGTACGTCGGTGTTAGCGTGGTGTTATCTAAAACCTCGTCGCAGTGTGACCAACTGCTTCGAGATTTTCCTTCTGTAACCCTGTCAGATGCTGTCTGTTATTATAAAATTATAAACATAACCGCTATAACCTACAAGATTAATAACACAGCTGATATAATTCAACGAAGTGACGTTGGTGTGGTTGACAACTGCGACTCAGAACAACCAACCGTCTTTACAATTATGTTGGTAGTCCTGTTTGAAAACGGGTGTAAGTCAAAAGTATCCATTTACACGTACATTTTACACCCGCTTACTAACGTCACGCCTCTTGGCGAAGTGGTGTAGCGTTAGTAAACCGGTTCTAGTAAAACCGGCGTTAAACCCCATTTACACTACAATTTACACCGGTGTTAACAATAACCGATGTTGTAACACCGGTGTTAGCGGACCGTGTAAATGTAGTCATAATCGTAGAGTATTTATCAAGCCTAAAGTAAATGTATTCAAATTTAAACACTGTTTTCTATATTTAAGCCCTAACTATTTTAATAAATTACCACTACAAATTAAAGAATCTTGCAATGTAAATTTATTCTGTAAGAAGTTGAAAAAATGGCTTTTCAATTGGAACAACCTTTTATTTTTTAATAATTTAGTGTAATAAATATTAACTATTCTATAAGAATACATTGGTAAGGGAATATGGTTAAATATTATACCGATAAGAAAATATTGTACATAAGCTGTTGTGTTTAGTTTTAAGCTGGACGCCACATGCGCTGCGGGGAGCCGGAATGTCAAAGCTCAAAACATGTCATTGCGCTGTCAGTTGCTATAATCACCAACCACTTTTACTGGGAACTGTGGTTAGGTATATTTCCTAGTTTTTAGAATGTCTCATTACCTGTAAATAAGTGTGGAAATAAATCAGAATTTCATTTTAAAAAAATATATACTATTTTCTATTTTGCCGCTTTATATCATTTTATAAATAAAAATAAAAATTTTAAATCTAGGGAATTTTACTATGGTTGGTGACATTTATGAGGCGTAATTTTAGGTGGCTGTAAAAAAATTATTTGAAACGACGGTTTTGTTTATTTTCGCGTTTAATGTTTGAAAATGAATGCAGAAGAAAGTTTATCACTAACGCCGCCGAAAATTAGACAAATTGCACAAAAAACATTAGAAAATTTACTGCCGGACAAGTCAAAATCCCAGTATGAAAAATAATTTCAAAAATTTGAAGAGTGTCGCCAGCAAAATAACATACAAGAAATTTCCGAAAATATTTTACTTGGTTATTTTGATCTTCAACGCTAAAAGTATAAATCATCTACTTTATGGAAAATCTATTCAATGCTGAGATCCTGTTTAAGTATATATATATATATATATATATATTGATGCCTGTTAAGTTGTCACCTCCGGCATACAGAAAAGGCGTCCTGACCTCTACGTCTTCCTTTTGGTCTAATGATAGAAATTTGGTGTATTTATGATGAGGGGGACTTCAACAATCCGGATTTCAAAAGAGGGGAAACAATTTCTTCTTTTTGCAGGATTATATGTACAGTATAGAAAAGATGCGTGTCGACCTCCAATATATATATATAAGAAGAAACGTATATATCATTGTTACCTCCAACACTGTTGCCAAATCTACACATGATTCATTTGTTTTCAAAACAATTAATGGCACGGGACGTGTGGTAGAATATGACTTACCGTGTCAATCTTAATATGTAAAAATACACTGTTGAATGTGTTTTGAAGCTTAAATTACGAATTACGACGGTACCAGATGCCGTCAGTTGTGGCAGTTCTTGATTTTTGAGCCGATTTTAATAAAAGGAACGCTATTCGGTATCTAGTTGTTAGTAATGCATTATTTACATTTCATTACGTGCTTCATTATGTGGATCGTTCTTGAGTAAAATAAGAAATTATGGAAAAGCACTGAAATTCTAAAATCGAAGTCTATGTCATTGTCTTTATTTTTAATATATTAAATATCTTGATTGTTTGGAGGGTGGGATGGATTTGAAAAAACGTATAAGTATCTTAATTGTTTTGAGGGGAGGGTTAGATTTGTAAAGAAAATTTAATTTCTAACAAACCAACTCACTTCTGACCTTGTTTCATAAAATAGAATTTTTCCGAAAATCAGAAATCGATGAAGTTAAAGTGTTTCGGACGTACATTTAAATTGAAAGAATTTTTTGTTTACTATTTTCACAAAAAAGAAATAGTTCCGGTGATAAATTGATTTTTTTTAAATATTTAATTGAGAAACGAATATAAAAAGAAGTTCGTTAACTTTTTTATTGAAAAAAAACTGATAAAAGCGTTAAATCGTTTATTTGAACTTTAAAAAATCCCAACAAAAATAATAGAAAACAGAACACTTAGAAACTCGTCATTGTCTTTATATTAACTATGTTCAAACTTAATTAGTTGAATTAATATTATATGTTTAAAATGTTTACACTTTCCATAAGATAGAAATAAGAAAAAACGTTATAATGGGTGATCCAACAGTTAGCGTGGATTCTTTCATCAAATAAAAATTGATTTTATAAACTTACACATGAAATATTTATTATATCAGAAAGTTTAATATGTAGCATTTATGTGTGAAAAACAATATCATTCATATGACCTCCATGACTTCCTTGACAGGAGGTTATTCGAATGTCAAAATTTTCGATAACTTTTCGCAGTAAAAGTAGATCAATGGCATCTAATGCAGCTCAAATGTGGTCTTTCAGTTGGTGAAGTGTTTGTGGGTTATTAGTATACACTTTATTTTTAAATACTCCCAAAAGAAAATAATCTAAAGGAGTAAGATCACAGGATCTTGGCTGAAAATTCACCTCACAGTTTCTGGAAATGATGCGATCGTCGAACTTCGAGCGCAATAAGGCGATTGTTTTATAGCTTGTATGGGATGTTGCGCCATCTTGCTGAAACCAGAGCTGATTCATATCCATTTCATCCAATTTAGGCCTCAAAAATTCTCTTAGCATGTTATAATCCGTTGCTTAGTGCCATAGGTCATACCCAATTGAAGTTCTTGGCTGTTCACGCACATTAACACTCACGGCAGCAATATTTTTTTAAATGAGCTGTACGAGGATGTTGATGCTCTTTACGATCTTCCACCTATCCAGTTTCTTCAAATCGTCGCACTACTCTGCAGATTCATGACTCACTAGGACGATTATTTTGACCGAAGTAGTCTCGAATTTTACGAAATGTTTTTTTGACGGAACGATCCTTTTCGTAGTACGTTTGAATAACTTTTACTCGTTGTGAGGTTGAAAAAATAGTATATTATGTTATTAGGAGCAAAAGTTATATTTTATGTGGCGAGGCTGGACGGGTTATCTGCCGAGCTTGCTAGGCAGATAAGTACAGCCGAGCCACATAAAGATACTTTTGCTCCGAATAACATATAGTATTTTTTCTTCAAACGTTTTTATAACAAATTATTTACAACTTTGTGAACAAAATTCGAAGAAAATTACTTGATCTCGTCAGCGGCAGATAATATTATCTGCCGCTGACGAGCGGCAGATAAAGTTGTCAGCGGCAGACAATAACTTTATCTGACGCTGACGAGCGGCAGATAAAGTCGTCAGCGGCAGATAATAACTTTATCTGCGGCTCGTCAGCGGCAGATAATATTATCTGCCGCTTGGCAATAAAGTGACCGTTTAGCATCATCAATCCAGCAGTATAATGCCATATTTTACTGCCGTTTGAAGAAAAACTCTATTGTTGCAATTGCCAAAGTCTATAACTGACTTTTGTCAACAAATGTTTTCATGGCCATTGCGATATATGTCAGATAACGACAATCAATATCCATGCTAACCGTTGGATCACCCATTATATTTAGTCATTTTTCGAAATTTTAATTAAATGCTGAAGTTTTGCTTTTATAACTGGAACACTTTGATTTATTTTTCTCCTTTTTATAAATTCCTTTATTTCTTCTCCTGCGGGATAAGTTTTCCTTTTGATGAAGGAACCAAATTTCTTTTGTATTAACGCTATTTCATCATTAGACCATCCTAAAATTAATTCCCGGTATTTATATATTTTCGAATTTGTTTCAACTTACCGCTTTTTTTATAGGTCGTTTTTTGGAAGTACTAATAATATCTTCATCCTCATCAGTCTTATCAAAATCTGTAAATATAGAGCTTAAGTAAAGCCTAATTTTTATTAAAGATCGTCAGGAAAAAACAGGCAGCTCAAATATTTAAAAAAAACATTTTATTTCTTGACTACAAATAAAATACAAAAAAAAACTGACAAGATAAATCACTTTGCACATATATTTTCAGCAGCGGCCAATAAAATAAATTTTTGTAACGTTTTAATCAATTACCCATAAATTTGATAACATAGAACCCTATCCTTCAGTTGTACTAACTCGACATTCAAGCGTTATAACCATTTCTATGTAAATTCATTATACGGCACTTTTCAAGAATCAAAGAAATATTTTTTTCCGTAGTTTGCATCCACAAGTAGATGTCTATTCTTGTTATAAGTTTGGTTGTTTGTTGAAAACTAATCTATCTCCCAGAAAAGTTCCGTAATTACGCAAAGGCAGTTTTTGGTGATAATGAGTTCCAGCTTAAATAGTTTATTCAAATAATTTACTAAAAATTAAGTTTAGCAGAATTTCTAGAATAAACAATTAGTGAAACGATTTTTTTTATATGTGAAAGGTTGGTGTCGAATTTGAGTTGAGTTCATTTGCACATTTTATAGTTTGGGGCAATGGGGGCAGCTACAGTCCAGGATTACGGGAGGGCCTCTGGGGGAGATGACCCCGGACCCGCATATTTAAAGGGCTCCCTCTCCATTTTCTTTACTAAATTGTGTATTTAGAAAAACATTAAATAATATTCTTGTGTTTGACACTAGAGCCCCTTAATGATATAGCCCCGAGCCACCAAAAACTCTTAATTCGGCGCTGGGAAACTCTGAAGTGCCGAATTTAACAACGATTAAATCTGGGACCTCACTTTAGAAAAACAAATGATTGAAAAGGAACTGTAATGTCTGTTCACTAAACATAAAAACACAAAGTGGCCTTTGATTTCTACAATTTCATGAGTATACTTCAAAAATGCATCTTTTGTCTAGGAATGTACTTACAGAAAGTTACTAAAACAAATAGGTTAAGAGTGTGACATTTAATTAGCATTTGTCATAACTGCTTTTATGGATGTTAAACAAATACTGTGTTGGATACTATTGATGTAGCATTTATTAATAGGTAATTTTATTACGTTTTAAAAAGTTCAGGCAAGAATTTCCAGAATAATATGTACTTTGTCACTGAAATAATGAGATTTATTGTCATTTATAAATTCAAAGTCACTTTTATGCAGTTGTGGAAACCTTTGAAGAGCAAAATTCAGAATCCCTAGCACAAAAATGTTACGTTTATGCCAACTTAAGAAAAAATTAAATGTTTTTGTGTTTACTGAATGGCCTATAAGTAATATTATTACGTAACACCACCGTTGTTGTGTGAAATTTTTATATAATACTACAAAATGGGTTTAAATATTTTTCTTGTCCCTACAATTCCAAAAATAGTATCGTTCTCGCTCTTAAAAAATAATTAAAAGCTAATAAATACGATTGCCTCTGCTTGCCAGTTGAAGAATTAAGCCTGCCCTGGAAAGCATTTTTGAGAAATCCCACACACAGATTATACAACTTATATTTTAATGTTTTATTATTTCACGGTCAACGGTCCCGAACCAACTTCTACATTCGGAAGTTTTATAAAAACTGTTTCAATAAACGACATCGAGCTAAGGGAATGTCCATGACATCATGCACGAATACAATAGAACCGTTAAGTATTAAAAACAAACATCTCAAGTCGCAAATTTCTTGATAAAATCGGAACCGAAAATCTGCACTATTCGCACATTTTTAATGGTAGCTACGTCTATGTATGTAAAGATCACGTAAATTGCCGTTTTTGAGCGTACATCACAGCTTATAGACGCACAGTGCCAAATATTTGGCATTAGCCTGTTTTAGTTCTTTTAATTATTATTTTAAACAACATAAAAGAAGTCCATGATTTCGTTATTGCACTTCGTTTTTGAATTATACGGAACGATTTAAAATTGTAGGAAATAGGTGAATGGAAATAAAACACAGAGTTGCACTTACGCTTCTCGGAAGACTCGTCTGCATTTATCAAACGCTTCTGAACGACTAATAATAAATGAAAATAATTGATCCAAATATTGTGTCAGCAGTTCACATCTTACTAACATTTCATTTACCCCAAAAAGTGTAAATTCATGCAGCGCGTATAGAGGTAGGATGTTTGAGACCTTCGCGGCGCGGCGTTGCCAATTTTTGGAGAACACAGAGTACACTATACGAAATAAAAAGCAGTATAAATCGGTGGAGAAGACAACGTATTGGCAATTGTACAAAGAGAAACGACAGTGGCGCCACCGGTCTACAGCTGAACTACAATACAAAATTGTGAGTATAGATGTGAAGTTGGCACCTCCGGATGAAAATTTGAATTTAGCGTTCTTATACTATCTATGAGCTGTACAGAGAAACAATACAGCAAAACGCTGTCACCTCCAAAAACGGAAGCCACAACGTTGTATATGAGGTGACAGCATACATTCACTACCCATTTTGGAGGTGACAAGTGGCCTTGCATAAATATATATATATATATATATATATATATATTTCCATTATGTAAATATCTAAGTATGATTAGTACCCTGTTTTTGTGTTTTCTTTTTTAGCTAAGATTTAAGCTTGGGTTTACCATTTGCTTAAAGTAGAACTGCCGAAATTTTCCCTTCATCTAATTTTGGTTCCATGTTTCGACGTGTAGCATTTCCCACTTTTTTACGAGTGCCAGGTTACTAGATCTTAACACTACACTCCTCCTCCTAGGAGGCTTAGGACCGGCAACAGTACCGATGATCTGCAAAAAATAAATATTAAAATTATGAACATGGTGCGTTCACATAATCCTCCGCAATTTTTCTTAATAACAATACCAACGATACTTTGGAATTGGTGCGTTGATGTTTTAATATTTCAAAATATTTATTTTCCATAGATGTATGCCTGTGTGACATAATACATGGATATGTAGATATGAAATGAATCACCATGTCTAGAAAACATAATAGGGAGTAATGCTATATGCTTGGTAGCATTTATGACTATAATGTGTTCACACCTTTTTGTATGAGGGTTGGCTTGTATAGGTTACAACTAGCATTCCTATACTAAATTTCAAATAAGAATGTAATAGGTGGCGCTCTAAATTCAAACTCATTTTTACACTAGGAAAGTGTAAGTTTGTTTAACTGTTCGTGTTTTACAATAATTTTGTCCCATATAATTCAGATAAATATAGCCCAGCCTTTTGTTCACTATTTATCGGTTTCCTTTAAGATTCATATCTAATGTCAAATTGACATATTTGAAAAATATTTTATTTTCAGATGGTTGTAATGATGACTTTGTTTCGACCAATCACGGCCATAGTTATAATTACTACTTAGTTTCAAGTACTGCATGCTTATTTGAAATTTAGTATCGATGTGCGTGATTATTTATTTTGTTTAGGGTTCATAAAGTAAGTTTTTTTTCTATAAAAAGGTCGAAGAATTTAGGGTTTATGTTGGCAATTTGTTTTAGTAACTTTTTAGAACTAAAAATTGCTAGGAAATTTAAAATCTGGCATTAAATAAAGCAGTTTTGTTTTTAGGTAATCTTTCGTAAACTTCTTCTGGCATGTGAGGCTGCAGATCCAACAGTTCCTCTGCACACCTCAGAATTATTTTTTACATTTAATTTGAAAAGATTCCGTTTTTTATTAGTATTCATTTTCAAAAAAGAAAAGCTGACAATTTAATTTTAAATGTCAAAATGATGCAAGTCGTTTACAGAAAAACCTGACGAAAATAAATCCTTTATCTAATAGACGTGTCTGTATGGGACGCAGTTTTGTCTGTTTGGGACGCCGTTTTGTCTGTCCGGGACGCTGTTTCAGCAGCCAAACCGTAAGAGATAGAGAAAAAAGTTATGAAAGTTATATGTTTGGAATGGTCATGTCAGCTCAGGAACCGAATTTCAGTCACGTGACACTTCCGGTTTTCGAGAAATCACAAAAAAGACCGTTTTTCAAATAGAACGCGTATTAAATAAAAATATTTCAGCAGCCAAACGGAGCTGCGACCCTCTGCGCCCTAAAACGTCGATCGGTTAGGCAACCACTTTGACACCTTCCAGGTCTGGGTACAGTTGTTATTTAATACGCGTTCTATTTGCAAAACGGTCTTTTTTGTTTTATTAAATGAGACATTTGTCTCACTGGACTGCTAGTTTTCTAATAATTTTAAAAAAGCAGTTTTGCCAATTTTATCTTCACCTTGAAAATTTTTATAGGAAAAAAAAACAATTTAACTGTCATTGTAATTGATAGCACTTTTTGGTTTGTTATGTTGGCTCTCGTGCAAACTTGGCAATTATAAATTTTGTAATTTCCGGCCGTCACACAGAGGCGCCACAGAGAATTTATAATAAACTTACCTAATTACCAGAAAATTAATATTTTTATAAATTGTTATCTGTTATGTACGTTTTAGCTGATTTTAATTGGTTGTTATTTCTATTACGCAGCAAGTAAATTATCTATACGTATATTAACCATTTCAACAACGTCCATAATGACACTTATGGATTCAAAATGCCAAAAAATATCCTACATTTGTGTTTTGACGTAGTATGTGTAACTATTTTACTAAATTAGAAAGAATAAAACGGTGTATATCTGTCGCATAAATGCCCACTTTGGCAGAAAGGCTTTGACAATAAGTTTCACCCGCATCTAGGAACTCAAGTTATAACCTCCAATAAAGTACTGTCATTGAACAGAATAACAAACAAACAAACAGAATAGAATATTGTTGCCAGATGGACTGCTTATTTTGTTGACATTTTGAGAAATATTTAAACTCTAAAGTATTGTAAGTAAGACCGCCCATGTACACTACAATTAAGTTAGAAATATAGTATGTATGTATGTATTATCTGTAACCTCATTTACCTTGCGGTGTCGAGGCTGGTGCTTTATGCGCTAGCATCTGGCGGTACAATGATCAACTTGTCCCGGATTCGGGATACAGAGTTGGATCGCGCCTTTGGTGCTTGTGCAGCAACCATTGTATGAAGTGTGTGGTATTGGTGATGTGTTGACCTTGTTACTCTATCTCTTAGGTCTGTGGTTCTGAGTAGGGCACAGTTAATTTGGTGCCCAACTGTGAATGGTCTCACCGAGCCCGATTCCAATCACCAAGGCGGAAAAATTCCGACCCCCGCGGGATTCGAACCGAGGACTTGCTTAATGCGCTTACCCAACAGCGCCACGCGGCTTAGAAATATAGTATGATCAAAAATTATTTTGATATACTATGGCTATGGAATATTTCCTAATTTATAAATGGAACTATAAGTCACTTCATTATCAAATGTCAAGTTTGAAATTTAAGTATAAACGTAGTTGCAACTATACATGTCACATTTACAACAGAACATATTATTAACTGTCCCAGTTGTTTTGTGTTGGATAGTACTTGATTAAAACTGTCTTCAATTACACGTTTACTGAAACTCGATGCATACATAATAGTATATTAACTAACAAGAGTTGTAAATGGCGTATTACGTTCGACTAGAAAAGTTGCGCACGAACCGCATAGCAGGAGTGCGTAATTGCTTTACAACGTGAGTTGAGTACTATACTTTTTCTACGATCACCCTCATTTTGTTAAATGAAAAAGAAATGTTTTATTGACTGTCAAATCATTACCACCTTAAAAATTATGCGGCTACAATCACAGTTCTGCACCGTTTCCTACAAACAACTATAAAATATACGTAACTATATACCGGGTAGTAACCAAAGCGAAAAAGCATTGTTACTACCAACATAATAAGTCACTAAATCCCTAATCGTGTGATCGACTCACTTTACGCACTCTGTGCGTAAGAACACGCTTACACAACTTGTAAGTTGTACAATTTTGATCACTTACAGTAGTGGTCGTAGAAAAAAGTTACTAAAACTCTGTTCTGGTTAAATACGGTAGCTTTGCATTTGAAGGTGTTTTGTTATGTTTTCTAACCTAAATGCATTTGGAAACCATAACCTCAAATGTAAACCTCGTTTAAACACAACTTTCATGCAAAAAAGATGTGAACAGAGTATGCATACATAAAAAATTCAAAATTCCTGAAGCTACTACAAACAATTGGGCATGAAATCGTATGGCAGCGCGCAGCGCATAGTTATATGTTTACTATTAACAGCTTTACAATTTGATCTTGCTAAATATCGGTTGGCGACGAACCTGTGAAGGACATCGAACCATAGTTTGCCGACCCCACAGTTCTACCAGCAAAAAATAATTTTAAAATTGAAAACAAAAAAAAACTTGAATTAATCACTAAAAGGTTCACTTTTTATAATTCGAATTGAACTTGAATAAGTATATTTGTTAGTTATATTCTGTGAGAAGGTAGACTAACTAATTTCAGTGTAATTAATATACTTTGCCATTAAGTGTAAGTAAGGTAAGCTAGCTAGGAAGCAAAATGGCAATATATGCCAAGCCTATTCTGGGATAATGTTCATATTCCTGCCATGATTAGAGGCGACATCCAGGATGATGTGTGTGTATGACGAACTTAATTGCTCGAATTTAGCTTATGTAATAATATTTTTAAATCACATCATTGTTAATGCTTCGCAGTACTGAATCTCGATCTCGCTTTTTGCAAGCACCGCCGCTGCCGCGTGTTGTAGTAACCACTTTTGTAAACAACTCGTAGAATAGAAGTAAATACAAACGTGTTGTGCAGTTAGTAACAGACAGCCTCTCGGAGCGGCTGGAGGTGAAATTACTATTACTCCTGATCAAGTCAATTACTTCGCTACGTTGAAGTGTACTGTGTGATCACTGATCAGTTGATATAACTATACTTATATATTATATATGTAAGATTGAAAAATGCCTTTATACATCTATAACGCGTGCAGAAATTCTTTTCGAAAACATCGGCTATGGATGCACAAGAAGTTGCAGAAGGTATATATTAATTCTACTAATATTTGTTTGTTAAGCATTATATTTGTTATTGTTATTAATTAACTGTTATAACTTTCATTTGCTGTAGTATATGTAGGTATATGATTTCGGAATTTAAAAGAAACAGCATACAAACTAACTATTTTCCTTTAAAAATACTAATCCAACAATTTTAACGAAATGATAATTATTATATAAAGAATATTTCATGCTATTGAAAATATGCCCTGCACAAGGTAAATTATTGTAAAAGTTACTTCTAAATTCGATTGTTTTTGTGGTTCTGTCGACTTCCACGATACGTGAGTTACACCTTTCATGAAGCATTTTCGAATGTGTCCTCATTTATCTTATTAACAACCTTGTTGCTTGCCTTGGCATATACAGTGTACAAAATAGACTGTGTTTTCACAGAGGCTTTTAATGGCAAATTCATCCGCATTGAAATTCTTAGAAAACATTTCAAAACAAATTTAATGTAAGAACTATGTTAGTTATGAATTTGTATTCATTCCAGTTTTGTTTCCATTTTTATTGACTTGTTTTTATACGATGGTTACGAGAGCTAGCTTTAAAATTGAATATATTATTATTATTATTACAATAATAAGTAGTCCACGTAGCCAATAATACTTAACCAAGTCATGCTAAGGCCGTTATCAAACAATAGAATACTTATAAGGGGTACTATCTTTCTTCTTTCGCTCTTAAAAAAAGTGGTGGAGTATCATATTGTGAATGTATTTTTATTATCTGTGGAAGATGGTTAAGAAAATGCACATTTAATAGTACAATTTTCAGTTAAAATTGAACTATGTAGTTTTGAGAGAACCATGATTACAAGTAATTTCGCTAAATTTGATTGTTTTTTCTAAAATTGTTTAATAAAATTCTTACGTCGTATCAAAACCAATAATTACTAGTTTATGATTTTATTTTGATACTCCACAATAATCAAATCAAAATACGCATCATCACGGCTGCGGTAATTGTGGTTGTGGTTTATATTTTTAGTACATACATTTTCGGACGACTATAATTTTATCGTGAATGATATAAATATTACCTAATATGTCTATAGTAACTCCAAGTATCAATTATAGCAGAGTTTTACAAATCAAGTGCCTGTTATCGTTTGTATATAACTCAAAATTACACAAAATTATTAGACACTGCAATTACATCATTGCAATTTTTGGCTTTGTATCGAATATTTGCGATGTAAACTCTTCTTTGATTATTCTCTTATCGGATTTACATGCTAATGCCCGCATTTCAATAATGGCCTTCTACTTGGGCATTGCTCTTACCAACTACCTTAATAAACTGACCGGCGCATTATTATCCAGTCGTGCAAAAAGAATGCTTTTTGTAAAACGCGATCACGATCGTGACAACATTGACTTTAGAAAAACAACACATAAATACTGCTTACAGATTTGGAGATAAATTGAGATCATTCCATTTTGTCTAAACTCAAAATGTAAACAAGTATACAATTATTGTACTCATTTGATTTTTTACTGTTTAATATAAGTAATGTAAATTGATTGATTTACTGTACACATTGCTGCTTATGTTTAGAGCATAAAGTATTTACGCTAATTCAAGAACGTGACAGAGAATTAAATCATATACAGCGTGTCCAAATTTGGTTAATTGGGAGAAAGTTGCGCAATTAAAGGAGCAACAAAATGACGCTTAGAAAACCTTGATTTTTTTTCGTTTTAGTGTTAGGTATCTTAAAAAAATGAAATTTTTGGATTTTTCTATTCTATTTTTTCTGGCGTTAATAGTAAAGTTAGAAGGATTATGGGTATAAAGACTACGTTAACATTTTTTTTTATCCTAATTACACAACTTTTCTCCCATTTAACCAAATTTGTAACTCTTACGATTAACGAGATCCCCATACTGGCACTCATTATCTTGGACACACTGTACAAATATATAATTATGTACTGCATTCAAATCATTCTTAGTGTCGCTAGTTCTATAATACGCTGCTATTACCACGAAATATATTATATCAAAATGTTAGTCGTATTTCCCATATCCTGCTTCGTTTTCCAGGTCCGGCTCATCTTCCTTAACACTATTCACAGAAATTCAAAAACATGGAATTTTTATTACGATTGCATTGGCTGAATGTTCTTTGCGCCTAATTGTTTTTCGCTTCTTCAATATGCAATTGTTATATCCGCAAACAGAACACAACACTAAGATTAAACTGTATTGTAATCCCGTTGGTTATACGTGAGAGGCTATTACGTTATACTCGTCAACTATAAGACTAATTCCATATAATGAAATTATGTTCATCATTTTTTGTAACAACGAGTATCGCAAGGTATTTTTCAATTGAAAACGATTAATTAATGGTTAGGTAGAAATCAGTGCTGTATATAAGGGGACGGCGATATTTTTGAAATAGGAGGTAATATGTCCAATATAATACGTACTCGTACCGCGCAAATTTCCTCAGGTGGATGAACATTTTCCACCTTTGATTTTTTTAGTGCAACCATTTATGGTTCGTTTCGTTTACATTTAAAAAAAATATAAATAGTTGCTATCCTGGTTGTATATGTTTTCTTTTGCAGATCGAATAAAAATATGGCTAAGAAAATTACATTTCAAGTAAATATATACGCAGATCGAAATTATAACTTTACATTTTAGACCATTTGGCCTTACATAAAAAATTCAAAATTTTTGCCTTCGGCGCTTTTTCAAATGTGGCAATCAGTCACAAATCCTGAATAAATTACCATATACGCCGCTAATAAAATGTATAAGGATAGTAGTTCTTTCACCATTTGGTTTAGTTCTCTTATATTAACAAATCTCACACTACATACGTTCTATTACATTTAAAATAATTATCTCTATTTGAAATTTATTCCTAGATCCCATTTTTTCTAGGAATGCATTTCTTGAGCCTTGAGCAATGACAACCTTGTATTTAAATCGGCCAAGATAAACTTAAGTTCTTAGAAAATTGTAAAATAAGAAATACGCTTCCTTGCTTACTTAATTGATTAGGTAGATTAAGATTTAGATATGTTTAAGTAGAAAGTTATAAGTATGACGTGGATTTTATTAAACGTTGTACGATAGATATAATAAAAGTGTCAATTGCATCGCCTGAGACTATTTCTGGTACACATTTTGATGATAGTTTTTAAAACTGTGATAGCCTGCATAAGATTTTTAAAATTATTTTCAAGTATTTTGTAAATATGATAGCGCCGTTTCCGTGAAAAAGAATGAAGCTAAAGAGTTAAACTAATAAATGTTAATTTATATTGCTCTAGGCCACAAATAGGTACTCTGGATTGGAAATGTTAATTGTGCTTTTCTAATTTTTTGTAATTTATCTTCTAACCTATTTATAGCAATTGTTAATCAAACCTTAAGTTGACGTGTGCCATCAAAAAAGTATAACGTCATTAGAATCACGTTTCCCGTCGTTTTTCAACAAGTGACGCTATGTTTATTAGTTACTTTTCTGAATATGGTGATGAACTATTTTCCGCTTCTCTTCTTATCCAATCACCTGCCATGATTTTCCAAAATTCAACCAATCACGTGTTTTTATAGTGACAAAAAATCTAAATTTTTCCTTGGGATTTTATATGTTTCTTTTGCCACTTGTATCCATGGCAACAATCGAGTATGTTGTTTTATCAAGGTGGTATTTCAAAAACATCATTTAAACTGTCCTTGTGCATCAGTATAAATGTCAAAATGAACTGATATTTGGGAAATAGTCCACTAAATGTATTTCGGACTCATGATTTTGCTCGGAAAATGTTTTACTCAAGATTTGTTGTCTTTGGCAATGCCCCTTGACAAACTAACTTTGAAAAATTCCCGTGTTGAAGACGAAGGAATTTGATCAAGTTAGTTTGTCTTGTGACATTGCCAAAACAAAATACTTACTTTCATAAAACATTTTTACCGGCAAAATCATTTGCCCTTAATACATTATTACTGATAAAAGTCCATCTACTAAATAGAAGTCATTAAAAAATAAACTTTTTGATTCGCTTATTCGCTTATGTTTTAACGCAGGATGTTTTTTTATATCAAACTGACAAATTTAACAATGCCCTAGACCTAGAGTCATGCTCTTCATGCTCTAAATTATTCATTCAGTTTGCAGAATGGATTTGTTTTTATTGGTACCACAATATCTGACATTTGAAAAACATTGATACCACATAACCAGATATTATTTATTACCTGAGACAGTAAATTTGTCTTAATAGTAAGGTAGCTTTTTAAATAGTAAATAATAAAAGTGCTGACTAACTATCCACATTAATGCCCATCTAAGAAAATTCGTTACGGTAATAATGTGCTGTGTTTGTTCACTTTGAACGACGTTTATTTTTTTAAATCTCATTAATCTCATTAACATTAGTCATGCAATCCTAAATCCAATTACTTGCGGAACTAATTTGCTGCAGTATATATTTATAAAATTGTAAGCCTCATCAATAATTACAACTTTCAATTGTGTATTCCCATTTTTTATAAAACTACGATTGCCTAACCACAGCGGTTTCGTAATTGTAAACAAAAATGTAATTGGTATAGCAAGGCACTGAAGTTTAACTTTTTATCACGAATGTGGATTTAGTTGCCGAGGCCCGTAGGGCCAAGGCAAATAAACCACATGAGGGGTACATTAAGTTTTTTTTTAAATCAATAAATTGTAAAATTACAACATTTTAATCAACTGTTGACGTCGGTTGATGCTTATCTGTCGCCCTGCCACCTACAAAAAGTCCTCTCAATATTCCTCTCTATGCATATATTTAAAAGTATGTGGAATTTTTAGTAAATAATATTAAGTAGATTATACAAATATAAAACTGTAGACTGTAGGTATATGTACTTATATTGACAACACTTTTTCCAGATATACCTGCACTGCAACAAAGGCAAAGACGAAGTTTCCATGCTAGTAGCTGCCAAGACTTCTGGAGCAACACCACTGGTGATTGCTTGTCGTAATGGCCACTTTGATGTTGCTGAATTTCTTATTGAAAGATGCCATGCTGATATTGAACAACCTGGATCGGGTAAGTTTAGGAAAAACTCAATATTATTTTACACAGAAGTTATACTTTATTATATAAATACACAATTCAACATTACTTTTATCAACTAGTCTTAAAGATAGTAGAATTGAAACTTATGCTAAATGTTTTGTATCAGTGATGTTCGATGGCGAGACCATTGAAGGAGCACCGCCCCTGTGGTGTGCAGCTGCAGCAGGTCATCTTGACATCGTGCAGCTTCTAATAAAGCATGGAGCTCAAGTAAACAGTACAACTCGTACAAACTCCACTCCACTAAGAGCTGCTTGCTTTGATGGACACTTAGAAATTGTAAAATACCTAGTTAAACATGGGGCAGGTATGTATTTATTTTATGTTGTTATTAATATTGCATTAGAATAGTATTGTTTGTAGTAAATAATGAATTATAATTGAATCCAGTATGACAAAGAAATTCTAAAACTTCTACAACAAATTGAAATTGAAAAACTAAAAGATGTTTCGTATTGTTCCATTTCCATCTCAGATTTAATAATATTTGTTTGCTTAGTAGTTGTATTTGTTGTCTATTTATCTCTTTATTTCTTTGTTTAAAACTAATAGCTTCTTCTGTTCATGATTAAGTTATAATTTATTATTTCTACAAATTATTATACAGGGTGTTAAAACCAAGGGTAACTAACTTTAAGGGGTGACCTTGAAAACCGTTTGTATAAACTTGAGAAAGGGCAGTTTATGAAAGAGAGGGGAGATGTTTTTTGTCATAACGTTTTGCAATCAAATTTTTTATCAATTCTGATTAGCTATTCGAACTAGTTATACTTTTTTACATAAAAAAGTGCTATTGCTTGGAATCGCTGAGAGCAGTAGTTTTAGAGAAAAGCAAACCTAAAGATTGAAATTCATTTGTTAAACGTCGTGCAGTTGTTTCATTGCTATAATGATTGGAGTAAGTACTTGATACATATTGCTTGTAGAAAAAATCTGGTGTGATACACTCACACAACTTCCTTTTACAGTGATCTTATAATTAGTCAAAAATTTCATTTTTAATTTTTAACCATTTGTTAAAAATTTTCAAAAATTACAAATTCTACAAAAACGGTACAAAATCGAGTGTTAGTTGAAGAGACAAATTTTCTCTAGAATTTTAAGGTGAATTCAAAAATGTAATAATATACCGGGTGTTTTATTTAAAATAGGAGTTAATAAAAAACATAGAAAAAAAAACAAAAGAAACCCACTTTAGAAGTATTCAACTGGAAAATCACCTATCTCACATCAATACACATTAAAAATGTAAGAAAAATTTAAAGTTTAAAAAAATCGTTAGAGCCGTTTTTGAAAAAATCGAAAAAAACTGAAAAATCACAAGAGTAAACACCTACTTCCGGTTATGCGATTTTCTTCAAAAGTTTGCTGTCTCATCTACATAGTACACAAAACTTATATATGAAGTTTCAACGCCATACCTCTTTTCGTTTTTGAGATATTCTGTTCACAGACAGACACACACACAGACACACAGACAGACACACAGACAGACAGACCAATGAAAAAAAAAAATGTTTTTTGGGATCAGGGGACTCTAAAACGTGAAGATCTGTTGAAAACTCAATTTCGAATTTTTGGGGTGAATCCAATACTTCCTTTATAGTAAAAGGAAGTAAAAATTAGAGTGCACCAATTAGTCTGAGCGGCAGTGACACTAAGTCTAGTGTTATAAAACTTTTCAATGTCATATATATAATTCGTTAGGTCATTGATGGGGAAACACAAAATGGCAGTGCTGCCACGTGTGGACCGAACGGCACTATAAAAAAATTATAAAAAAAAGATTATTTTTTTCAATATCTAGTACCTATCATAAAACTTCAGGATTCTGATTGTTCCTCGAGACAGGGAAGGGGTAGGGCTTTAAGAAAAAACAGTGCTGCCACTCCCCGAGCGAACTCTTATCAGCGGCAGCAGGGAGATAAGTGATCCCTCGGATCCTATTTTCTAGTATCATCGAACTTCATACAAATTCAAACTTTATCTGAAAGATCATCAATTTCTGTGTAAGAAAAACCGCTGCTGCCTTTTCCAGAAAATGAAGAAAATGGCGGCAGCAGCATTTGAAAGTCGCGATTATCGCAACCGAATTTCGCATGTCCATTCAGTTTTATCAGCATTAATCCGTTTTTTTCGATTTGTACTAATGAAATACGCTGACATCGTAATTTCCAATAAATTTTCAATGTTGTTGATTGTTTAAACAAATGAAATTCCATTTTTTATGTAATATTTTTCGATTTTTCCATATTTTTCATGTTTTTTTTCATAGTTTCATGCATTTAATTCCAATTAAGAATAAATTAATTCTATTCGTTGAAACAATACTTGCGATCATTGTTTAAACAAATTTTATTCTATCAATTATTCCAAAGTAATTGATTTTTGGGCCGCTTTTTTAGGTCTTTTCGTGTTTTTCACAGCAAGTACTAATCCGTTTCGCATTTTTTTTATTCATGCCATTTATTTGTCACGGCAGGGATTGTTTGAACAAATTAGAAGTATTTTACTGGGAACAAAGATTTTTGAGCTATTTTTAAGCAGAAATTGTGTCTGCGGCGTTGATTTATTTTACCAACTTACTTTGTAGGACCCCGGCTGTGCTATTCACAAGTGGCACATTCTGATTGGCTAGAGGGTAGCAAAAGGACCTACAAAGCCCATTCGTCGGTAGTTGGTATGCTTTATGATCACTTTCGTTTGAGAAGCAGTCAGCAACGGTCGCATCGCTGTCCTTTTTTCTAATCTCAACGTATTTTACTTCTTCAAAAAATGCTTTGTTTCGTTAACGATATACTATCTTTGGCAAGAGATAACAACGACGAAGATGACAAAGAATTTGACGCAGAAAGTTTTGATTCTTACCACGAAAACTAGTGATAAGTTGCTTCGATGCTTTAATTGTTAGCTACTCCTGTAATTTTTACTTTTAATATAATACCAAATTTACTAAATGGGCAAATTGTTTCAATAATAATTCATTGCGAAATTTGCATAATCTTTGTGTTTTTTATAAACCAACATCTGTATGCATAAATCTAGAAAGAAATTAAATTCATTTTCACAAAACAAGACTATTACTTATTTAAACACGCTTCCATTCTCTTACAGTTGGTGAAATAAATCAACGCCGCAGACTCAATTTCTGCTTAAAAATAGCTCAAAAATCTTTATGTTCCAACTTAATACTTCTAATTTGTTCAAACAATCCCTGTCCTGATAACTAAATGGCACGTTTCAATAAAACTGCGAAACGGATTCGTACGTGCTGTGAAAAACGCGAAAAGACCTAATAAGGCGGCCCAAAAATCAATAAACTTGGAATAATTGATAGAATCTAATTTAGATAGAACTAATTCATTCTCAACTGGAATCGAAGGCTTGGAAAATATGAAAAAAAACAAGAGAAATAAGGAAAATTCGAAAAATATCACATAAAAAATACAATTTCATTTGTTTAAACAATCAACGCAATAGAAAATATATTGCAATTTACAATGTCAGGCGTATTTCATTAGTATAAATCGAAAAAAACCGGATTAATGCCGATAAAAAAGAATGAACACGGGAAATTCGGTTACGCTAATCGCGACTTTCAAATGCTGCTGCCGCTATTTTCTTTAATTTCTGGAAAAGGCAGCAGCGGTTTTTCTTACACAGAAATTGATAATCTTTCAGATAACGTTTGAATTTGTATGAACTTCGATGATACTAGAAAATAGGATCTGAGAAACAATCAGAATCCTGAAGTTTTATGATACTAGATATTAAAAAAAAAATTGTTAATAATTTTTTCTAGTGCTGTTCGGTTCACACGTGGCAGCACTGCCATTTTGTGTTTCCCCATCAATGACCTAACGAATTATATATATGACATTGAAAAGTTTTATCACACTAGACTTAGTGTCACCGCCGCTCGTACTAAATGGTATGTGTATAGGAGATTATAAATAATTGTATTTAAGTATATCACGACTGATGTATACCTACATATATTGCCAATAATTTTAATCACAATTACTTTTTTAAACCAAACAATTCTTTCCAAGTTTGTAATTTATCTTCATATTTTCATTATATTATTTTTTTATAAATCTGTCAATACAACTATCAATATAAGGTAAAATAGGTATAAATCACTGAAACAAAGAATTTCTTATATTGAAACTGTAAATTTTTTAGAATAAAATCTCAGTCATGAAATGAAATGTAAATCATTCTACTGAAATTTACATTATACACCAAGGGAAAGAAAAGTATGATTTTTCCTGTAAGTTTGAAGCCCAAGTGGAAAGCCCAAGAGCTACAAGTACACCGAAAGATAAATGCATTTCTCACCTGACATTATGGGCCGGTTGCAGAAAGCAATGTTAAGTCTGGTGTTAGCTAACATCGCGTCAAAGTGAACAAAAACGCATCAAATTTTGTTTACTAATGTATTATATTAGTTACCATAAGCATTTGAGATTTGATTCGTTTTTGTTCACTTTGACGCGATGTTAGCTAACACCAGACTTAACATTGCTTTCTGCAACCGGCCCTATATGTTACAGACAACTTGTATAACTTAGGCATTTGATAAATGACTTTAGGCTGTAGGCATTTTATGAAATGTATGCTTTAAAGTAAAGTTAGCGCTCATTAGCCAATGGGTTTAATGTGGGTGTACGCTAACTCATCACCCTAGCAAATTTTTTAGCTATTTATGGCAGACGAGCTCATCATCGGCATCAAGCAACAACTGGTCAACATCACCGGAAACAGACCAACTCATGTAAGGATGCATATAACACACACAATTAAAGGCTGCAACTAACCTAAACAAGCTAGAATGACATACAGCCTAGAAATGAGGATCAGTGATACTTTTATTTAACATAACCTCCAATTATACATATTGCCTACACCCGTGCAGTTATTATAGGCATTTTATATAATGCCTAGGGATTATATGTAATGACTGAAATTATACAAATTGCCTGTAACATGTATAAACTATTTTTTTCACGACCGCCAGTACAAAGACAAGAAACAAGTACCGCGAGATTAAAAAAAAATGATTCTGAACAGGCCTTGATATGTGTTATACGTTTGGCAGTACTGAAGTGTATTGTCAGTCTATGTCAAATTCGAGATTTGCTGGTTAAGTTTTACGTCAGTCTGTGTCAAACAACAAACAAAACCTAACCTTTTAATCTCGAATTTGACATAGACTGACAATACACTTCAGTACTGCCAAACGTATAACACATATCAAGGCCTGCTCAGAATCTTTTTTGTTATCTCACGGTATTTTCATAAATGAAACGTAAATTCCAATTATAATGCAATATTTGGTAGCCTTTGGATTTTGTTTATGTTAGGAATACCATGACAACAGAATTTTTTTATATTGTTTATAATGAAAATGAGAGGTAATATTGATATCTCCCTTGGGAAGAAAAGTGTTATTTCTGTCACAATTTTTGTACCCTAGAAACTTATTTCAACTCTCGGTCATGGAAAAAATTATTTTACAACCCATTTAATTCAAAGACAAAAGTACCTTACTTAGGACTAACTAAAGTAACCAAATCAGTTGTGTAATTAATACCTCAAACTTAAACTGTCAGCTGTTGAGGTCATGTATACAAGCCGTTATAATTTAAGAAATTTTAATCGTTCATAACAATGTATTGCTTTTTCCTCTTAAAATAATTTGCCGCTTAATAATTTTATCCATTTTTAAAAAAGGAAATTTTTTTCATAAAAATTATATTAACATTTGTGAATCAATTTGATAATGAAATATTTACTCGATTTGTGTTAAAGTAATCATTGAATGGCCAAGTGATTGGTCTACTTCCATATTAATACCTTTGCACAAAAGAGGCTCAACAAAACTCTGTGATAATAATTACCGTTTAATGGCAGTAATATCTCACACCGTTACGGTAATGTTATATATTGTGCAAAGTAGACTTCCCCACTTTGTCTCCTGGCAGATTGCTCCAGAACAAGCCAGTTTCGTAAAGGATCTTGGTACAAGGGAGCAAATTCTAAAAGTATGCCAATTAATTGAGAAATATCGCAAATACTGTAGGTACACTTATAATATTCCGAGTGTTTCACTTACGGTGCGAACATAGGGAAATAGCATGGAAAATCGTATATATACAGATTCCTGTTTACCGCTTGAATTGATAGGATTGATAGTGGTATCAATCTAAAGAGAAAAAAGGCGCTTAATTTGATACTTTAAGATCGAAATAGCTTAAAAGCTGCAATAAATATTTTGCTTTTTATTTTAAAAAAAAACATACCAGCCATGATCAAATTTGTTTATGCCAAAATAATAGATATCTATGCATTAAGGGAGATATGAATATGTTTTTTCCCTGAGGTTGACATGTGTTACAGACTGACTCAGTTTGTAAGTCATACTAAGGTAAAGAACATGAATATCTCCCGTGGTGCATACAATATTTTATTTACTAGCATATTAGTAAGAATAGTATGAAATTTCAAAATGTCATAATGACATTCAAAATTAAAATATGTAAGTAACATCAAGGATTGCCTCATTGCATGGTTGCTAAGACGTTATTTGCAGTTGCATGGTTACCATGAGTTTGAGGGAGAAATAATTTGACAAGTCCCTTGGGAGTTATGAGTAGCTTTTCATATTTTGTTTCTATGACGAAAATGTACAATATCATGTTGCTAGTAAATAAATTTTATTTTCTGACAGTTATCAATTCACGTATTAAGCCTGTATGACACGACGCTAAATTTTATGCAAAATTTACTTGTAAATTTTGATAAAAATATTACGCATCGTTGCATACAGAAATTGGCTGCTAAATTTTTGCGCTGAATTTTCATGTAAATTATTTAGAACTTGTTCTAAATTTTCTGGTAAATATGCGTGTAAAAATGTGCAGAAGTATTGTAATCACACTCAACTGCAGCACATGACGCGGAATGTAAACATAAACATAACCTGCATTTTATTGGCATTGTTTAACCACATTTTTAATGTTGGCGCTCCTATCTAAGATAAATACTCTAACGTAACCTCAGAAAATAGCACAAACGACAATTAACATGAAAACAAACGTATACTTCAACCAATACCCTCTAGAGGGTACTGTTTCCACTTAAAAGGTTTGCTACCACGCATGTGCGCATGCCAAATTTAACATCAAATTTAGCACACGTTGCAAACAGGAAATTGTGTTTTTGAAAAAAAAATTATCAGTGAATTTATTTTAAAATATTCACTTATAATACCATGAGTAGTCAAAGTTATGTCGACTATTTTTGCGGTGGTGTCACGAATGTCCATTGCGCTTTGGTACGATTAGGACGAGTGCGCTAGCACGAGTCCTAATCCCAAGCGCAATGGACATGAGTAGTAATACCACCGCAAAAATATTCTACTTAACTTTGACTAAGAATGGTATTCGAGGGACTATTTAATGAACCAAACTACTTTTTCAAATTAGTTTTCAGTAAATGTAGCAACAAACTACGCAATTTCTATAGTAACAGAACACTAATATTGACTTTTTCTAATAAAAATCACATTTGTTTAAAATAGTCACTTGAATACCTTCTAGGAAGATATATCCACTGATATTTTTTGGATTGGTCAAGAAACGTCAGAATTCTGGATTTTCATTGGTCACTTTTTGACGGATGACAGGTGAATTGAATAGTCAAGTAAATTTTGCATAAAATTTTGCGTCGTGTCATACAGGCTTTGAACTAGTGATGGGCATAATCGGATGATTTCAATAATCGGAATGTTCCATTTCGGAATGTTTATAAAATCGGAATATCATCCGATTATTTTACATTCCGTAAATGCAAGCAAGAGAAAACGAGCGAAACAACAAGCGGAAAGAAGATGAAGTGCGTGCAAATTTGCGATGCGAGCACTCGCAGTCACGCCGTAAGCCTTTATCTGCGTTGGCATGTATTGTTTGGGTTTGTAGGACCGCCAGTAAAATAATTTATGAGTTTGAGTCGCACAGTGGCATATAAGAGGAAATAAAATATTTTTTCAAATTATTACAGTAGTTACCTTAATAGACTTTCGGAAAATGGTCGTGATACTTTAAAGTTTAATGGCACATAAAGTACCTACATAATAGATAGTATAAAACAATACATGAATTTGAAGTCTGTAAGTTGTACTATCTAATAATTAATCTATGAAATACCACTGCCATTAGTGCCATTCACCAGCATATAGCAGTCAAGTGAGTCAACACAACATTCCGTATTCCGTTCAGTTCAAATTGGCATTTCGTTTTCTCATTTTGTGTTCCGAATAGTAAAATAATCGAATTCCGAAAGTTCCGAATTTTGTGCACCGAACAGTAAAATAATCGAATTCCGAAAAGTTCCGAAACGTTCCGATATAATCGGAACCTTCCGATTTTTTGAACAATCGGAAACTTTCCGATTATTCATTCCGGATAGGCCCATCACTACTTTGAACTAATTACTTTCAATAATAATGTTGAATATTCTAATGCAGAGAGGGTATTTATTATCAAAACATTTTACAGTGGCGTCAGTTTACACACAGTTGACTCTTTGCGGGAAGCAATCGTTGCGGAGTGTAGGCTAATCACAGATTGGCTAATGTAAGGCAGGCATTTTATAACAGATTGGGTTATTGTTTACAGCAGGATGCAGAACATTTTCACCCGTATGCATAGTTGTTCACCAGCGACTCGCCAGAGTTTTGTTATGAATAGTATGTTGGCGGCACTCTACGTCTATGTCAAATTCAAGGTTAGCAGGTTAAATTTTGTGTCAGTTTCTGTTAAAACTGACGGAAAACCTAACCTGATAACCTCGAATTTGACATAGACGTACAGTGCCGCCAACATATTACTCATAACGAAACTCCGGTGAGTCGCCGGCGAGCCGCTGGTGAACGACTATGCATACGGGTGTTTGAGTACTTGCTCTAAATTTGCTTGTACTATCCATTCACAAAACTCGTGAACTGTCAAAACACTGTCAAGTTGGTACCTTGTTTAAATTCTGTTTTGGAACTTCTGCTTGCTGATTGTGGTAGCACTTAAATGTTTGAAATTTAAAAACTTTACTATGTCACACTTTCTTGAAAAAAATAATTTCCCAAATTCATTAATTTTTGTGCATACACTTCAATTGCAGTGGAACAGACGAGGGAAGTAAAAAGGCTATAGTTGATTATTACAAGAAAAAACTAGAAGAAAATAGTTTTGACTTTTGACACATTTAACATAACCTTAACTTTAAATATTACTAGAAATCACTAGATCCGAAGTATATTCCCAAAAAAACTGTAATTTACAGGTACACTCAGCAAATATTTAAAAAATTTGACATTGACAGTCCATGAGTTTTTTGAATGGATAATAGTTTCAAATTTTTTCACAAACTTGTGAATTGTTGATACAGATGGAATGTGTCGATTATTAAATGTAACCGAGAATAAATCACGAACTGTGTGTAAACTGACGCTACTGTAAAATGTTTTGATAATAAATATCCTCTCTTCATTATTATTATTATTATTATTATTAGCCTATAAGCATCCCGGTTGCCAGGCAGAACCCTCCTCCATAGCTTTCCATTGTTGCCTGTTTGTAGCTGTTTCCATCCATTCTGTCCCAGCAAACTCTACGAGTTCATTCTTCTATCTTTTAAAATATATTTTAATGCCCAGAATTTGTTCCACCCTTGTGTTACGCGATGTTGTATTTCCTTGATATCTGTATTTTTGAAAGATATTAGTTTTCCTAAATAAACTGCTTCCTCTGAGTATTCGAACTTCTGTTTGTCTAGCTTGATTGGATCAGTGCAGCTGTTTGTAAGAATGTGTGTTTTGTTTAGACTGATTTTTAACCCATACTTTTTACTTTCTGGTTTAGTGACTGGATCATTTTTTGTAGTTCTTGAGAGCTTGGCTTGGCCTTTATCTTGTCCTTTCCAGAATAGCACGCATCCGTTTTTTCTTCTGATTTCTGCCAGTCCGACTACGTCCCACTCGATTTTTTGTAATATAGCTTCTAACTCTCGTATTCTCTCTTCTGATTTGAAGGTGCGCACGTTCATGGTACAGATTTTTAATGTTTCTGATTTGGTTGTCTTGTTGTCGTTTCTCTCTTCATTAGAATATTCAATTATTCATAGTAATTATTTAAATACGTGAATTGATAACTGACAGAAAATATCATTTATTTTGGCATAAACAAATTTGATCATGGCTGGTCTGTTTTTTGTGGATAAATTGCAAAATATTTATTACAGATTTTAAGCTATTTCTATCTTAAACAAGCAACAAATTCGAGTAAAGTAGTATCAAATTAAGCGCTTTTTTTTTATTTTGATTGATACCACTATCAATCCTATCAATTCAAGCGGCAAGCAGAAATGTGCTTGTAAATATATAAGATATAAGATTTCCCATGCTATTTTCCTATGTTCGCACCCTAAGTGAAACACTTGGTATATGTTGTGTGCATTCTCAAAAGGCCTTTGATAATGTACAGTCGTGTGCAAATAAATCTGGGACAGTGTTTTTTTCACATGCAGATTCAGTTAAGAAATGAAGAATATCTTCATGGATTTCCTGCTATCAGAAAGAGTTACATTAAATTTTAACAGGTACTGAAACCCGTAACTCTCTCTAATAAGAGGAAATCCATGGAAATATTCTTCAAATTCTTAACTGAATCTGCATGTGAAAAAAACACTGTCCCAGATTTATTTGCACACGACTGTACATTGGAGTAACTTGTGGCCCATAATGATCAGTATGGGTATACCTACCCACCTCGTATACCTGATTAAAGAGCTTTACGAGTACAGCAGGGGTCAAAATTGAAAACATGCTGTCTTCCCAGTTGAAAATAGGAAAAGGAGTGAGACAAGGCTGCGTCCTATCTCTTTTACTTTTTAACAGGTTAGGTCCCGGGTGGTGTAGCTTGAACAAGCGTCCACGTTCGATCAGCAGAGTTAAGCAACGCTCTCTCTGGTCAGAACTTGGATGGGAGTTCCACGGCTGCTTCTCCCGGCACCTCGTGGTACGGCTGCCACGGAAAAAAGTTGGTCCCGGTTGTCATAATAACATCATGACAGTCGTTAGTGGGGTTGGAAGTCCCCATAAAATGTACAGTGACGCCTATAATTGGCCTAACGACTTTTGGCGGAGTGCGGAATAAAATTAACATATACAGTGAATATATAATGAGACAGCTACTCGAAAACTGGGACGGTGGTTTTCCTGTAGGAGGTGAAAAAATAGTAAATCTACGTTTCGCTGACAATACTGTGCTGATAGCTACAAGTAAACCAGAACTTGAAGCCCTTATTGATAATTTAGAAATAATAGCTCGCAATTCGGTCTGCAAATTAGCTATATAAGACAAACATTATGATCATAGACCGCCCTGAAGTACAGCAATTACGAAACTGCACCACTCTCTATACTTACAACGGAAGCTGCGAACGAAAGATCGAATTCACATCCGGTGGCGGATTGGCACGTGAAGAAGAAGTCACTATATGTCTGTTAAGACATTTAAGACTGATTATGATGATGAAGCATTGAAATCAAGGAAATCTGGTTTCAAACAACAACAATAGCAGGATTGCAATCAAACAAAACAAAACAAACTGTTAGTTACTCCTATCGAAGGTGTCACTACTCTAGCGTGTAATGTGTTTCTCTGAAGGATTTTCTTGGTACGGTTGCTAATATTGCATTGATGCTGACCAAAAAAAAAAAAAATTAGCGGGAAGAAGGAGGGGGCAAGAAAAGGCTGGGATGGATGTAATTCCAAAAGTTATTTTATATTTTTCAAATAACAGCATAATTTACAGTCTTTAAAAATTGCCAATATTGTAAAACAACTTAATTTTTATATAAAAAAAATAAAATCTTTGCACTTTGCATCAACGACTTCTGCTCTGGAGTTTTTAAATTATCATTTTTCACAATTCATGTACGTATGTATAAACTTTTAGTTAACCGGAAGAATTTGTAGATCTAGTTGATACAATAAGGTATCATGATTTGCCATTAGATGCTGTTAAAATTATCTAATTTGATTTACAGTATTGAAGTCAGGAACTAACTAATTTTTCTGTTTTTAATTTCCTTTACAAGCGATTTACATTCCGCTCCAAATAAAAAAAAATTGATATGGTTGCTGCCATATAGTGGAAAAAAAATTAAACATAAACCTTTTCACATTCTTGGTAGCACTTTTTTTTATCAACTGATTTATGGGTGCGGTAGAAATATTAATTATACTAACATTTACTAAGCATCAATTATCTTTAAAATACTTTTTTCCTCGACCGTCTTAAAAGACGTTTGTGTTGGCACTATTATTCAAGTAGATATTTTTGTTACTAACATAAAAATTGACCTGTTGCTAGGTTACACCTTTTTAATCGTAGTCTTAAAAGTAGGTACTTTTTATTCTAAGCCTAAAAGAACCTTTAGTCCTAGACGTAACAGTAAGTTGCTCAAGTCACCTATGGATGGAGTTGTCCCAATGCTTTTTAAATGAGATACGTCAAAAAGCAAAGGTAACTTGTGCTGTTTTTTTTATTTGTGCGAACAGTATTTCAACAAAATGTTTCAATTTTGAATATTTTCTTGGTTGAAAAAAGTACATATTATTTCAATTAAGAGTGGGTTTGTTAGTCTCGTAATTTTTACATTTGCTCCTCAAACACAGTAGCACTTAATCCTAATAACACAGTCAAATTCAACAAAAATTATTTATTTAATTTTTTACTAAATGATTACCTATATGGTCAACTTATATAAATTAATATCTTTTTCTTTCAGATATTGAAGTAGCAAACAGACATGGGCATACTTGTCTTATGATCGCTTGCTATAAAGGCCATATCCGAATTGCCAAGTTTCTACTCAGCCTAGGTGCCGGTGTTAATCGCAAGAGTGTAAAAGGAAACACTGCTCTTCACGACTGTGCAGAATCTGGTAGCTTGGATATACTAAAACTTTTAATAGAATATGGCGCCACCATGGATGTTGATTCTTACGGTAAATGTTTTTCCATTGAATTTTTAAGTGTTTAGCTGCTCTCCCTAGGCGAAGGCAATAATAATTGTTTTGCTTCAGGTATGACCCCGCTGCTGGCAGCAGCAGTAACTGGGCACAATCACATTGTTGAATATTTAATTAAACAAAACCATTTAGTATCACGAAAGGAACGAATAGATGCATTAGAACTTTTAGGAGCTACTTTTGTTGATAAGAAACGGGACATGATCGGAGCTCTCGAATTTTGGAAGAGAGCTATGGAAGAAAGGTATCTAGTGATTGGCATTCTTTTTAACAGTAGTATAATTTAATATTTTTTGTTGCTAGATATAATGGTGATGGACCGCAACTTCAGAAACAACGCACACAAGCTGTTGCAGCCTATGATTATGCAGTTGAAATTAGAAGCCCAGAAAACCTAGACGAATTAATGGCCGACCCCGATGAAATGCGCATGCAAGCACTTGTAATCAGGGAACGAATTCTTGGACCCGCCCATCCCGACACAAGTTATTATATTCGCTACAGAGGTGCTGTATATGCAGATGCAGGAAAATTCAATAGATGCATCGAATTGTGGAACTATGCTCTAGATATGCAACAATCCATGTTAGAAAGGTTAAATCCCATGACTCAGAGTAGTTTGTTTTCATTTACGGAATTGTTTTCCTTTATGATGGGCGAAGAGGGCAGACCAACGACAAGGGGCCGCATTGTTCCACCTGTAGAACTATCAGAACTTTTAAGAGTTTTCCATAAAGCAGTTAGAGAGGTTGAATTAGGAAATCAAATGCTAGACAAAATGCCTAATGTCGAAAGAGATATGACATATTTAACGCGTGTTCTTGTAATTACATTACATCTTGCTTGTCTTTTAACAAGATTGTTAGAACATCCCAGTAATACTAAAGAAGCATCAAATAGCATCCATAAGGCTTTATATGATCTCGTGAAGTTAAAAATTAAGGGGCGCCTAGGCAGAACAGCGTTGCATTTTGCATGTTGCAGAGATGCAGCTTTAGTTGGACGATATCCTGCATGTCAGTTCCCTTCCCCACATTTAGCAACTGTGTTATTAAATGTTGGTGCTGACCCAAACGCTAAAGATGAAGAGGGAAATACTCCATTACATCTCGCAGCTCTCGCCAAGCCATGTCCTGCTAGTCTCGCTCAAACTTTACTGGAACACGGGGGACACATTGACTTTGTTAACAATAATGGTGATACTTTTGCCAGTTTATTAAAAGGACAACATGTGCACGAGTTAGTGAATGTTGCGAAGTTTACAAGACTGAGTTGTATTGCTGCCCAGGTTATACAACAATTTAAAATACCATATAAAGGGATCGTACCCACCTCATTGGCATCTTTCATACAATGCCACTGACTTTACAGTTTTCAGTTCAAGTGCAAATAAATTGTTGTGATCTATAATTTAAGGTCGGTGGTACTTAATACAAAGTGTGCGTCCAAGTGTTGTTTTTTAAAGTGTTAATAACATGTTTAACTTCTTTTTTGTTTTTGACGGAGCCTGCTTTATTTTTATTAGTAAATAGTAAAGATGTATATTGTTACTAGCGTTTAGGCTCTCTATATTATATATACTTTTAACAGACGACTGATATAATTCTACTACACTTGAATGGGAAGATAAGTGGTGTATACTGCTGCTTGCTTCCATAAATATAAAAGATGCTTGAAATTGTTCAGCAGAAAGTTTAGAAAAATAAAATGTGATAGATTAGCAAAAGAACGAACTAGGTAAATAGAAAAAAAAGATTGTTAACTAGAACCTACATTTTGAAGGCATCTTATAGATGATAGCAATTTTCATGTAGGAAATTCGAAAAGGAGTTAGGCAATGAGAAAGCAACCATTTTGGGTAGCTGATTTACATGAAAAAAAACCTAGTAAATTTTACAAAGTTAACGAACACATTAATTTGGTAGTCATTTACAAGGACATACTCTTCTGTGCTGAAATAGTTTTTATAAAAGGTATCTTAAGTACTTCAAACAGCCTGCTGAAGAAATTAAGGAATCACTACGGTAACTGACAGTTTTAAAAGTGATTTAATCATGATCAACAAGCTATTTTTTTAAATATCTATGCTTCAAATATGAATTCACTTGCACCTATTGCATTTCTATTTGAAATTCCTTAATTTTTGCAGTGGTATAATTATTTAAGGTTTTAGTATTTATGATATTGTGAATATAAAGATGTTAAATTATATCTGTAAATGGACTTTGTTATAAAATAAAGTTTTAAAATATATTTGTACTTATTGTTTTCTCATGTAATAATTGTATAGTCCAGAGAAATTAGACATTGCTCTTCGGAAAAATTCCCGGAAAGCTGGATTTTGGTATGAGCCTTGATATTGTGGTTCTAAACAAAATGTCAAAAGTCCTCATCGATCCGAGTGCCGCTAAAAATTTTAAGGGGGGGCAAAGGTCACCAAAAACGGTATTTCGTGAATATCTTGTTAACGGTCACTTTTACAGAAAAAATAGTGATTATCAAATTTGTAGCTTATGGAATTTCTAACAATAAAGATATTATGACTTTTATTCGTAAAAGTAACCGTTTTGGAGATAATTCGATTTACAGAATTGAAACGTGCACTCTTTTCCACACCACCTTCGAGGTAGAGTACAAGGTGCGTTTTTTTTTCATGTGGTGTTCCCAGTAGGCATATTCCACGTTTATTTTTGTTTTAAGAATGTTTATTTAAAAAAAAAATTATTATAAACTTGTTCATTAGTCAACTTTGGATTCGAAACAGGAGTTATTGATATTCATCTTCAGACTCTATTTCAATCGGTATGCTTTCCTCTTCATCATCTTCTTCTTCTTCTTGTTCTTCTGCTGTCTTCTTCATTTCCATAGATTCAGTCAGGAAACGTGATGGATCTACATCTTCAGTGGAGTCGCAAGTATCGACGTCATTTATATCGGGTGTTACATTTAAGCAAGACTGACGAGATAAAGTATTTTTTTCGGATTATAACGTTGTTTATAGTGTAGTCATAGTGACGCTCTCCCAAGCACCCTACATTTATCAGTCTACCCAATCCTCTACCTTAAAATAACTCCAAGTTTCTTAAAATTTCTTTAATAATTTGTTATAAACGTTTGAAGAAAAATACTATATGTTATTCGGAACAAAAGTATCTTTATGTGGCTCGGCTATAATTATCTGCCTCGCAAGCTCGGCAGATAAACAGTCCAGTCACGCCAAATCAAGTATAATTTTTGCTCCTAATAACATAATATACTATTATGCTCCTACACGAATAGCAAGCAGATGTCCCTTGCGGCTTTATGACAAAGGAGGGAAACTTTTCGGAGCACATTCCTTCTCTATCTAGACTACAGTGTACTATATATGTGTTTCTTTCTATTTTTATGGGCTCTGAAACAAGGAAATTCTGGAATATTTCAAGTCGCAACTCCAATGAGATATACATGCCATTAAGGAGTGCATCTATTAGTTACAACTCTGTAAATCGAATTATCTCCAAAACGGTTATTTTTACGAATAAAAGTCATACTATCTTTATTGTTAGAAATTTCATAAGCTACAAATTTGATAATCTATATTTTTTCTGTAAAAGTGACCGTTAACGAGATATTCACGAAATACCGTTTTTGGTGACCTTTGCCCCCCTTAAAATTTTTAGCGCCACTCGGATCGATGAGGACTTTTGACATTTTGTTTAGAACCACAATAGCAAGGCTCACACCAAAATCCAGCTTTCCGGGAATTTATCCGAAGTTTTGCTTTTATTTTCTCTAATTTCCTTGGACTAGTATTACAGGTCAGCAATCCCATTCTATTTCATAAATCAAATGTTTTGGTTTGATTCCTCAAAAAAGAAGTGATTCATTCTCATTACTTTCATTTCTTGGAAATGAGATAGTATAATAAAGTGCGTTAAAAAAACCGTTATCAAGTGACCTTGTGTCAAACAGTAATTTTTGAAAATCATGTCAAATTCTGTGTAGAGCCATGTAATAATTTACATATAAACCAGGGTGTATACTTTCTGGAAAACGGGGAAAACCTGGAAAAGTCAGGGAATTACATACTAATTCTGGATTTGAGGAAAAGTCAGGGAATTTGCTTAATTTATAAAAAAAGTCAGGGAAAATTAATTAAAACGACAAACTACTTTATCAAAAATTTATGCGATTCGAGAGCTACCGTGTAACCAGATTATCTTGACTTGTCTTGCTTCCAGAGGATCATGTAAACGTAGTAAGTACGTTGAAATTGTGCAAAATCAGGCGCCGCGCAGGAAGCTTCTTGGCAGCAGTTGTACGTACGTTAGACATGCCTGTCTTTGTTTATCTTAATAGCTTGTGTGTTTTTCTACTCTCTCGTAAAAATTTATGAATGAGTATGTATGTAAAAATCTTCTTGAATTTTGGTTGAAAAATCCTGGAAAACCTGGAAAAGTCAGGGAATTGTTAGTTAGTATACACATAACCTCACTTTGACAACTAACAACTCAAGTGACTCAGCATACTAAATTCTGGGTAGAGCGATGCAATAATCACCGACATGCAGTCGTAAGACAAAATCTAGTTGAAAGCCTTCTCGATAACTTTTTTTTTTAACGCACGTTACTAAAATCAAAAGACTGAAGTAGGGTCCAGCGTCTATTGGCAGAGGAATAAAAATTGAATGGTTCCTTATGAAAGTCCAATTTTGCTTGCGGCTGTGCATTTAATATGACGGATGTGCTACTTCGTACCTGAAATGCAGCTTTGAAATAAAAATAAATAAAAACGCAAGTAATACACGTTTGTATTTTAGTATAAAGTAGTGCCTATCAGTCAAATTCTTTTTGGAACGAATTGAATTGAAACAAAGTGAATTGATTGACATGACTCCAGCTTGACAATAAACGTACCTCTCTATTTTGTATGTTTATTATATTACACAGATTAGTATTAAAATACAAAAGAAAATTGTTTGTGGACAAACTTGAGATACGTTATGGAATATCAAATGTGTTACAAGTACAAAACAGTATGAACTTATAAGGAATAAAACTGAATTATACAAAAAAAATGTTATAGGAAATACTTCTATCCATAAGTGCTAAAGCGTTTGTTGAGTTTTAACCTCAGACGAACTACAGGGTGTTTCAGGAGGAAAGGGAAATATTTAAGGGGGCGATAGTTTGGGTCATCACAAGTAAAAAAGTTCATATAAACATGGAACCTAAGCCGCTTCGTTTTCGAAATACAGGATGTTGAAGTTTAAACAAAAATTATTTTTTTCTGAAAAATCTGGAAAACGCCTAGAGGTATTCTAATGAAACTTGGTGTAGGTTAGTATTTCATAAAGTGGCACCAAAATTAATGCAAGTATAGGTACTGTCTGCTGTAATACATCTGAGTATGAGTAAGTGTAAGAAGATATATTGCTTCTGTAAGTCATAAGAGATAACACATGTGTCAGAATTGGGTACTGACTATCACTTATAATACCATGAGTAGGTAGTCAAAGTTATGTCGAATATTTTTGCTGTGGTATCACGAATGTCCATTGCACTTGGGATTAGGACTCGTGCTAGCGCACTTGTCCTAATTGAACCTAAGCACAATGGACATTCGTGATACCACAGCAAAAATATTTGACATAACTTTGACTACCTACTCATGGTATTATAAGTGATAGTCAGTACCCAATTCTGACACATGTGTTATCTCTTATGACTTACAGAAGCAATATATCTTCCTACACTTACTCATACTCAGATGTATTACAGCAGACTTGCATTAATTTTGGTATCCATTTTGGAAGATGAAGGAAGAGTATTTATGTACATGTGGGAAGAATTAGAAGGCACACGAGGATGCAACGAGCAGCTGTTTATACACCTTTATTAAAAAAGAGCTAAAAAGTGAAAAGGAGAAGTTAATCTTCCGGTTATATAACTGCAGCTGCCAAAACAAGAATCAAGGTCTGCTGGCTATGCACATCACCCTGGTGGCTAAAAGTTTCATGGATGAAGTACTCCATACTTTTCCACAATGCGGTCATACTTCTTTTCTGTAATAGAGACTTTGGCTGTATTGAAAAGGCAAAAAGAGGTTTAAAAGTTGAAGTTCCTATGGACATCATCCGTGTTAGGGCAAGTGCCCGTAAACAGAAGCCTTTTGTGATCACTCAAGTGGGATTTTTTTTAAACTAGATGCAAGTTGCAACATCAGGTCTCTCAACCAAACATTTAGGAATATTACAAGCTTGTATGATAAAAATAGATAAGAAAAACCTAGAAAAAATAGAAATAAAGGCTTCCTACTCTGAAGTAGCTCCTTGGAGAACAGTTCAAATCTTCAAACCTGGTTTTGGTGATCGATATTTTCAAAACTTAAAACGTTGAACCATCTCAGCAGGATATGGGTCATTGGAGTCGGGATGAAATCAAGCAAATCAAAGATATGATACCTTACATATCACATGAAAACCGGGACTTTTACCAAGCTATAATTGTCAAACAAGAGGCTTTATCTGAAGAAAAATGAGTAGGTACCCTTTCTTATTTTTTTATGTTAAAATATTTCGTTTTGAATGTAATAATATGCCTTATACTATGTTTTCTTGTTTAGTAATAAAAGCGTTGAGTACTATTTTATTATTACTAATATTTTGAAAATATGAGGTCTAATAAAATGCAGGTAGGTTGGCACTTACGTTTTGATATTTGACAGTGTGAAACCTAACCTAATTATTTAAAATTTGTGTAATTTTATTGTCAGAACTATTAATCAGCCCATAGAGCATTTCCAGAGTCAAATACAGCAATGGTAAGTAAGCTGTTGGAGTTAACCAATATTTTTTGTTTCTCTTGTAAAATATGTCACTTTGGTACTTACGACTAGTGATGGGCAGAATCGAATACTTTTCAGATTCGAATGTTTTGAGAATCGAATGCAAGCAATTCGAATGCAAAATCGGACTCGAGTTGTGTGATCCGCTCTCGTACTGGGGGAGTGGTGACGTGTGACCTCGGCTGGGCGACACGCAACACTAGAGATAACGAGACGCTGTACGTGCACAAAGCAAAAATAAAAAATTCTTTTGATTGTAGGAGGTTCAGCTTATCCTATTAATAACGTATATTTGTTTTGAAATACTTATATGTTAAATTTATAGTACCGAAAATCAATATGAGAAAAGGACTGTTTATAAAATAGTTGTTTTTATTGTTGTTACGGGTCTATATGTATTTCTTTAAAATCAATTATTACGACGACCCCAGCGTTTGTTTCTCTTTCCCTTCGATGGATCTGTTTACATTTTTAGTAGATTTAGTTGCTTTTATGATTTTGGTGGTGTTATATCGTTTGAGTGTGCAATCTTGTCTGTGTGGTAATATTTTAATTTTATATTTAATTCTGTAGTCTATATTTAACTAGAAACATTTCAGCACCAACTATTCAAGTGAGACCTGGATAAAAAAAACGGTGTTTGAGAGTTGATTCCATTCCTGCCTTCTATGGAAATCAAAATACTTGCTTTCGGAGCGAGTTTGCCGCGGCGGGCATTCTTTCAACTCCTATGATACGCAGAGCTGTGCTAGCTAAAACTGAAACGATTCGAGTGCGAATCCGAGTACCAACCGCGGTCAAGCGCCGATGCATTCGAATTCAGCATTCGGATTGGAATCGAGATCACGCCCGGCGAGATTTACAAACACCGATTAAGTATTCGATTTGAAGTATTCGAATACACTCAAAAGAATCGAATGCATTCGAGATCTTGCAAGAATCGAATACTGTAGTAATTTGCATTCGAATAGTACCATCACTACTTACGACCTTTTGCATGTAGCACGCTTCATTTATAATTCTCCGAAAAAATGTATTAGATATGACTAACGCTCTAAAATGAAATAGGTAACTTCCCGAAGAAATGTTTAATATGTGTTAACATATAAACGAGGCTTCGGGGAAGTTTTTTTTCATAGTAGTTTTACGAAAAAATGTATTAACTAGCACTTTTTAATGCCGTGAAATAAAATAGGTAATTTCCCGAAGAAACTATTATTAACGCATGTTAAAAAACATGATCAGGTAGGTTGCTATCACCTGTTTTTCCATAAGGTTTGAAAACAAAAGCAGGCCTCTTGATCAGGTTGTTTTAACACCTCTTTCATATATTAAATGCATAACAAATGCAACTCCTGATGTTACGTGTGCATAAGCCCTGAGTGCAATGCTCAATTCTCAGAAATAAAGAAGTAAGCATTCAGTTTTGTTTGTTTACGTCAGCTTTCGCAGCTCCTCCGTGTACGATACTCTCGCTCAACTTTTAGGTACTCGAACCAAACTGGTTGCGACGGGCGATGGCTTTAGAATAAATGAGTACTCGGTAACGAATATAAAGTAACGGATACTACAACGAAAAGTAACGAATAGTTACAAGTACCGAAAAGTAACAAAAGTTGACATCACTACCACAAATTAAAACTCATTCTGCCTTTTCGGCTAACGTTAACAATACTGGAGGAGGCATTTGTACACACCCAACTCTTGAATTAAAATAACGCACAACAGCTCTTTTGAGCTGAGTGGATTTTGGTAGTCATTTTTGTTATCGAGACACTTCTTTGACGTTCAGAGATGTGTTGATCTTGGACACAGGTACGACCCTATTAAAGTTAACCACCAAATTTTTTTCGGTCGCATATGATGGAGCATATTCACCCAATATACACATTTTGCCTATTCAAAAATGTTTGCACCTTGCAGGACTTGTATGTACCTATATAACAATTAAATAACCGCCAATGGTCAGCATTTTCCATTCTTAAACATATACAACATAATCTTTCTTCAAACAGCTGCTAACAACAAACTATTTCACAGACGGGCTCTATATTTTCAGTGTTGCCAGTTCAAAGATAAAATTTGACATTTTTGAATATATGTACAGTTATATTTATATATTTAAAATATGTGGAGGCTAGCTACTTATCCCTTGTACAACCCTTCAAAATAAGTGCGTTAATTTCTGGGACAACCTATATTTGAGGGATAGCTGACTTGTGAAACATATGGATTTAAAAAAAAACACATACACTATTTACAAACTATTATAATTTATAAAGTGAAACATAGTACATTAGTTATACAAAAGCTTTTGTTCTATTTACTTTTCCATATTAAGTATTGAGAAATATCCAACTTCTCCAACAAGTTACTTTTAAAGTAATCCTTTGTGCTATAAATAATTTTATGAAATATATAAGTACTACACATTGTTAAAAAAACTTGAAAAACACAGTTTCACAACATTCCTTTTAGCTAATGAGTTAACACTGAAACAACGTAAATGAAAATTATATATTTTAATAAAAAGTAAATACTGACGTACACATATAAATATATATTTCCATAATGACGCAATGAATGAGATGTTCTGTCATCATTATAGTTTGCCACTGTCAACAAAATAAAAATGCAATTTTTCAGTATTATTGCTGGAAGCTCTCACATTACTAGTAAAAACAAACACATTAAAATAAACATATTAAAATAACATCTTTAAATTTGGCGCCGTTGAAAGTTTTGTAAAAGTACGAGGGCTACGAGATCTGGAATTTGTGCCTGGTGTACGACGAGGCGTATTGCATATCGCTGGTCGAACAGGAGTAGTTGGTAGAGGCACAGCCAGCAGCGAATGGGCGTCGTCACTACAATCAGTAAATAGGGTACTTCGGGTACCTTTTTTATTGCTTAGGTCCTCCTGCAAATAATAACACTTCATTTACTTCTTATATTGCTAAATATTATAAATGTTCCGATTACAGATAATAGGCATTTTTTCGTTCAAAATTTTGAATATTTTAACTTTTCTTGATAGCAGAAAAAATAGTATGTATTAGCCGAATTGAAAGTAGTTTTGCTCGACTTGCAATTTTTGCGATTGCTCGGCTACACTGCGCTTCGCATCGCTAATACAAACATGACTTGTCAAACAAAGTGACATTGATGAAACATGGATTTTAAGGCCTCCAACAGAAATAGGTCGCAAGATGGTAACCTTAGCACTTCTGTGAAAAAGGATACCGTTGCATAATTTTTCATGCAGGTTATGCTCAACGCTTCTTCAATTTTTAAAGCAGAAATATCAAGAATCACGACAATTTTGAGAACTGGTTTAAGATTAAACTTATTCCAAATTTGAATAGGCCTTCGTTACATTTATGGATTTCATTCCTGACCGATGTGGAAGATTATTACATTGTTCTAAATCTTATCGTGTATTTTTAATATTTTTAACATGTTAAATAATCCACACAACCATGTCATTTTGCATCAGCTAATCGAAGACATATTTTAGTAACTAAAAATCTAATGATATTATGAATGTTTCAATGGGTATTATTTCAACTATAGCGTGGCGGCTGATAAATGACATCAACGTGAGAGAGGTCGGAGAACAAAAGTGAAATTGTTCAACTTTTTTCAACCGATATTTTTTAAGTTCATGAGGAATGTGCATATCTAAGAACGTTATGAAATAAAGGTAATAGTAGTTTATATACTAAGGCACTGAAGTTTAGCTTTTTATCACGAATGTAGATTTAGTGAACCACATGAGGGATAAAAGGAACTTCAGTGCCGAGGAGTACATTATGTTTTATTTGAAATCAAGAAATCGTGAAATTATAACAGTTTAACCAACATTTGTAGGTTATGTTGTTGTTGACGTTTATCTATCGCCTCGCCGCCTACAAAAAGTCATAAAACAATGGATTACTTTAATGCCGATTTCAAATCAACAGTATCCCCACATTTACAACCCCATATCGGTAATCAATTGTATTTTGTCTAGGTATATATTAGTTGTATTAATTTCAATATGATACTTAGGACTATCCAAAGAAATATCAGCTCTTTTGGTAGTTGTCTTTATATTCTAATAAAACTTATAACAATTCTGATTTGCTTTAATTAAATAATTCTGACATGACATTATGTCATGATATATGTATACCCCTGTTGTAGCCTCGACTAACTAGCTCGGAACAATGAGACTCCTGTTCTCTGAATAACGTCATTTTTGGCAGTGGTCTATTATGGTATGTTTTATCAGACCTTTTCCACTGTCTCAGGTGATTGTAATGAGACTGTTTTTTCTACAGCTGAATGGTATTATTCAATATGAAATCGATATTTACTTCAACCTTTAAATATTACTTACAGGTCACAGAAAGTACCGGGTGGCCATAAATATCTGATATCACATTACCTTTGGAATCAACACTGCTTTATTAAAGTGATGAATCCAACTAAACTAAATGTCATTAATGTCATCACAACTAAAATTCCTATCTGTCAAAAATTATTACAGATTGCAATAAGTATTGAAGTTAGAACAGAAGATTTTTATAATCGAGTCGTAGGCTAAACTGCAGAATCATGGGCACATTCCCCTCCTCTTGTTTGCATTTTATTAAATTTCATACCAATATTTATTAAGTATAATTGAAATATAATGCTAACCAATATTTATAAGTAGCTAATTCCATGGCTACCGGGATCTCAGATATTTATGGCCACCCGGTAGATTGGGTGTCAAGGTAGGTCATGAAAGGCGCTGTGATCATATTTGATGAATTGGCAATATGTGGAAAGTTGTCAAAAACATACAAAGTTAGGTTATATTTTAAATGAAAAGTAAACAGCAACACGGTGGGTAGAGGGATTTCGTTTGCGCAGTGACTAACGTCATATGACAGATTCTTTGCGTTTTAAAGTGTGGAATTTGCTGTTGCTGGGAAAGAAGGTTTAGCAGAGCCTGGTTGTTAAACTTAACACCATTATTTCCGCAATCCTTCACATTCAAGAACTGACAATACACCATACTGCAATTTTGCGTACGCCTCTGATTTAGTGTGTCATTTAGCTTAAATAAGGTTAACAATTTAATGTCAATATCATATATATAATACACATATATTGCTAGTAGGGCGTCGGAACGCTAGAAAACATTACGGCGCCGACATAGTGTCACTTAGAGTATAACTTGACCACTTCCCCATTGGACGGACGACGCTGCCGCGCTTGCACACTGCTCACCATTATACATTGAAGAGTTGGTTGTCTGTCTCACTTCCTGCGTGAGTTTCCCACTCATAGCCGCTAGCAATATAGTAAGTATTAGATATATCGTCAATATGATAGATGTAAAAATGTTACCAATACGAAACTTGAAAATTACTAGATTCTAACATTAGTTCCGATTTTCACCGCGTCCCAATCTACTTTCTGTAACCTGTATCTTTCATCAACAGTATAAATACATTACCTTATATTTGAATTTAACTCAAATATTGTTTAAATCAATAGCTTTTAGAAGTATCTCAAACTTGACATTTACATTAAGTTATGTTTGAAATGACACATTACAATAAAACCATAGTTCACTTGCAAATAAATTTTAATAGGTTGTTCTAAATGGCAGAAATTGAAATCTTAAATTAATATACAGATATACGAGGGTGGGCTGAATTGTAATGCACACATGCTTGTAGAACGCAAACGAAATGATCTACAGAGAGTCACGCGGTTGCATTCGGAAGCTACATTCCTCCTCTATGCGCAGGTCAAATTTGAAGGAGTTTCTTTCACCACTTTGCTTTTTAGTACCGGAAGTAGAGATGTGTTCTCGTGCTATTATTTAAGAATTTTTAAGTGCTGAAAACGTGATTCCTACTGCGATTCATTGCCGTTTATGGTGACGATACTGTGAATCTATGGGTAATAAAATTTTGTGGTTGCAAGCCTTGAAAAGCCGTAATTGATGAGAAAAAGCACAGCGGACATCCGATCACTGTCACAGACAATGAACATTGCAAACGCGTCGATAATTTGATTCAAAATGACCGGCGAATCACTCAAAAGCGCGTTGCAAACCGCCGGTTATTTTGGATCAAATTGTTGACGCGTTTGCGATGTTCACAGTCTGTGGCAGTCATCCGACGTCCACTGCGTTTTTCGTCATCAATTACGGCTTTTCCAGGTTCACAACCACAACATTTTATTACCTATCGATTTACAATAGTCCTATCAACAGTATCGTCACCATAAACGGCCTTTAAATGGCGATGAATCTCAGTAGAAATCACGTTTTCAGCAGTTAAAAATTCTTAAACCGCCTGCTGTTTAACTCGCGTTGACATAGCACGAGAACACGTCTCCATACTTCCGCTACTAAAAAACAAACTGGTGAATGGAACTCCTTCAAACTTTGCATGCATATAGAGAAGGGATGTAGTTTCCGAATGCAACCATGTGTGTCTCTGCAGATCATTTAGTTCGCATTCTATTCTATAAGCATGTGTGCATTACATTTCAGCCCACCCTCGTATATATATACAGTGTATCCCACGATTGATGTTACAAGAGGTGTGATGGACTAAAAATGTTTGAATTTTATTTTAATATTGTGGTATTAGGTCCTGCTTGGTCTGAAGAGAATTTTAAGAATATTTTCAGTTATTGAAAAAACAAGTCGGCCTTGGCAGTGAAGCGAAAACTATTTTCTTAGTAAAATTTTTCCGTATTATAAACAAAAAGAGTAGTTTACCTGAAAAGAAAATACAATTTATTTTGTTAAATTTAAAAATAACGGTTTACTCTAAGGAGGTAGATCTTCCTGAAATTTTGTATAGGGCCATCATTTATTATTCTGAACAACTTTTCTTAGTAAAATTTTGCCACATTATGAACAAAAAATCTGGTGTGATACACTCACACAACTTCCTCTTACAGTGATCTTATAATTAGTCAAAAATTTCATTTTTAATTTTTAACCACTTGTCAAAAATTTTCAAAAATTACAAATTCTACAAAAACGGTACAAAATAGAGAGTTAGTTGAAGAGACAAATTTTCTCTAGAATTTTAAGGTGAATTAAAAAATGTAATAATATACCGGGTGTTTTATTTAAAATAGGAGTTAATACAAAAAATAGGAAAAAAAACAAAAGAAACCCACTTTAGAAGTATTCAACTGGAAAATCACCTATCTCACATCAATACACATTAAAAATGTAATAAAAATGTGAGGTTTAAAAAAAATCGTTAGAGCCGTTTTTGAAAAAATCGAAAAAAACTGAAAAATTAGAAGAGCAAACACCTACTTCCGGTTATGCGATTTTCTTCAAAAGCTTGCTGTCGCATCTAGATAGTACACAAAACTTATATATGAAGTTTCAACGCCATACCTCTTTTCGTTATTGAGATATTCTGTTCACAGACAGACAGACACACAGACAGACAGACCAATGAAAAAAATATCTTTTTTGGGTTCAGGGGACTCTAAAACGTGAAGATCTGTTGAAAACTCAATTTTGAATTTTTGGGATGAATCCAATACTTCCTTTATTGTAAAAGGAAGTAAAAAGGTAGTTTATTTACCTGAAAAGGAAATAGTTTTCACTTCACTGTCAAGGCCGACTTGTTTTTTCAAAAACTGAAAATATTCTTAAAATTCTCTTCAGACCAAGCAGAACCTTCTCCCACATTCTCAAAATAAAATTCAAACATTTTTAGTCCATCCCACCTCTTGTACCATCAATCCTGGGACACACTGTATACAGAGTGTTTGGTAAAGAATGAGACACTGATTAGTCATAGATTCCTTACGTTATAATAAAATCAATTGAACCTAATATACCTTAGTACAAAGTCCCTTCAGTAAGAAGTTATAGAGCTTTGAAGTTCAATTTTTTATTTCTTATTTTTTTGTCAACTTCCACAAATGGCTAGATATCGATTTGAATTTTGGCATACATGCTTATTATTATGTACGCCACTATAGTTATTTGTTTCATTAGTACAAAAAATGCATGATTTCGGGACAAGTAAGCGTGCGGAGTCCGGCGAGTCTTATGCGTCCCGAAAACGCATTTTTTTGTAAGAATGAAACAGACAATTTTTTTTCCAACTACTCATAAATTCGTAATATGACTCATTATTTAGAATCAAACATTGTACGTTACATTGTAGAACTGTCATGGTGCAAATAAACAATCACTATACGGGGAAATAAACAATCACTATACGGGGAAATTAAACAACAACGACAGCAATTGCCGAATATTGGCGAAGCGTTTGTTTTTATTTAAAATTTACCATGTAAAACCTTATCTTGCGACCATTTTTGTACTAGTGCAAATATGAATCGAAAAGTGTACGGTTGCCAAGGTAATTGGTGAACATCCCGAAATGACTTACTTTTTATACAAAATTATTCGACAATATGGCGTCTTATTTGTGTGGTTGGAGAAAAATACATTTTCTTTTCATAAATTAGACTTGACTGCAAGAGGCACTTTAGCTATCTTTCAAAACTTTTTTTAGCTCTAACTTCGTTATCTGTAACTTTTTTTAAAATTTTAGGTTATTATCTGAAAGAGAATTGAAAAGCACAAAAATAATGTACCCTTAGTTCTTAAGCCTAAAAGCAACCGTTTACCTTAAAATGCTCATCAAAGGTTTTTGGTTGTCATTAAGACGTGCAATATCAAGTAGCCATGATCACAAAAACAAGGTCATCTAGTAAAAAACAATGATAAATCAATTAATGATATTAGTGACATAAGAATTTATTCTTTTATGTTTAAAAAAATGCCGCTACATAACGAATTCTCCAATGCTGAAAGGTTCGTTATGTCGCAGCATTTTCGTAAGCACAAAAGACAAGAAACTGATGTCACATCATTAATTGATTTCTTGTTATTGTTTACTACATTACAATCATTACCCATTGTTTTTGTGATCATGGCTATTTGATAATTGCACGTCTTAATGATAACCGAAAACCTTTGATAGGAATTTTAAGGTAAACGGTTGCTTTTAGGCCTAAGAACTAATATATAATTTTTGTGCTTTTTAATTCTCTTTTAGATAATAACCTAAAATTTACAAAAATGTTACAGATAATGAAGTTAGAGCTAAAAAAGTTTTAGTCAAGTCTAGTTTATGAAATTTTTTGTATTAATGCAGTACATAATAGTGCGCATGTATACCAAAATTTAAATCGATATCTCTACATTTGTGGAAATTAACAAAAAAATAAGAAATAAATTGAACTTCAAGGCCATATAACTTCTTACTGAAGGTACTTTGAACTAAGGTATATTAGGTTTAATCGATTGTGTAATGAAAAAAACGTCAAAAACCTTACTGAAAACGTGACGTTAGCTTATTTCTCCTCAAAAACAAACCATTTAAAGCCATCAACATTATGGTCAGTCAATATATTCAATGTTGAAATCAACGTTAGCAATTAAAAATAATACTGACATTAGTAAACTCCTTAAACTTCGCACATTTCTGAAGAAACAAAGTGTTGGGTACAAACCCAAGAAGTCCCAAGTATTGAGCAGGTATGAGCTAAATACATTTCTTTGAGAAGCTCCTAATGTCAACTATTTAATGTAGAAGGTAAAAGTTGTATACAGTTTATTAATAACCACATTACCTATTGTATTTCGCAGGTGTGTTTACTGATTGAAATTACTGGAGCTAGTCGCAGAGATGAACTCCGGAAAATGAATGTTGAAGATATTGTCGATAAAACTGACATGATGGTAATTACAATCCCAGACTCTAAAAATGGGAAGACAAGGACGTTTACACTCACATCCGATATCATTCAAGGGATAAACCCCTTGGAGCTATTCAGAAATTATGCTGCTTTGCGACCTAATCATTGTGAACATAAGGTTTTTTTTTTTTTTGTAAACACAAGTTGTTGGTGTGCATACTTTCGCAAAAATTCCGAGCTTAATTGCCAAATATCTTAAATTACCTGATTCAAATGCATACACTGGCCATTGCTATCACCGTACTTCTGCCTCGCTTTCCATGTAAAAAAGACATGGGGGATGAAAGTCTGCCACTGTAGCAGAAGGCTACGTGGAAGATTCCTTCACCAATAAAATTAATATTTCAAAAAGCATCTTAACTGGGACATCAGTTGAAAGTGTTAGAAACACACTTAATAAAAACCCACTGCTTGAAATTCAAGCAAGTTCTGCTACAAGTCCACTGCAAATTACCACAGACAGTACAACAGCTATGAATTCGTCAAGAACAACGAAAAATGGAGACGATATTGCTCAATTGCATCTACTTCTTCAAATTCTCATACACCTATTCATATTCATAATTATTAATTAATTAAATAAATGAACGTTTAGTTTTAGATTTTTTCTGATTACCTTATTATAATAGTGTTTTTACAATTATTTCTTTTTAATTTTTGTACAGATTATGACGGTCAACGGAAAAATTTAATATGCACCTCGGACAAAAACTGCTTTTTATGGCCTTGCCTGATTGCTTGCTTCGGCTACCGCCTCGGCCAGCAATTGCAGGCATGGTCCATAAAAAGACAATCTTTCGTGCTAGATGCATAAATAACTATTATTGCATAGTATGCAACATGCTTCTGACATATGGAAAGTGTCAAATAATAGCCTCCTTTAGGAAATGGTAGTCGAAAAAGACTTTCTTCATATAAGTGCTGAATGGTAAACATGACTAGAAACCTTGATTATTTGACAAACCGCCAAATCGTAGGTAACAATATTGCACTAAGCAATGCTCGTAAACAACTAACTCTGCCGTTATAAATGTAACGTCAACATTCAAATTGGGACTGCACAATTTTAAAATTCCAGAAATTCAAGGACCATTTTGTAAAATTTCAGGTATTTTCACACTACTCCGCCATATTTTTGTTAGCTTCACGCATGTTGTGGTTGTCAACTTGTCGTGAAAAGACAGAAGATTACACCAGAAACACCATGTGCGTGCTTTGGGTCTTGTTGAATCACACGATAGCTGCTTGACATAAATTGAACTTACGTACGACGCTAACACTTTTATATCATTTTACGTCTTACGCATAAGATGTAAACAAGCAAAATGGTTGCCTGGTCAAATGTGAGTCACGAGATTTTTTAAATTTCATATTTTACGGATTGATTTTTTCAAATGTGACATCACAAATTATATAAAATATTAAATGTTACGGAAATTCCAGGAGGAAAAAGAAATGCAAGGAATTTCAAGTATTTTAAGTGCCAGTTTTGACATTCCAGGAGATTTCCAGGAATTCCAAATTGGTAAGACACCCTGGACTGGACTACAGTCGCTCTATGGGGACACTAGGCACTGCGACTAAAATATTAATGTTTTATTCAATGTCATTAAAGTCAAGAGATGTATATTGCCTATTATAGCCCAAGAGCCAGCAACGGGTATGCTTACAGTATTTTCAACAAGCGTGTAACTGTTATGGAAGGTCCCTTTGAATATACTGAGAAAGGAACCCGTAGTCTGGCAAGCCTATGGTGGTGGTTTTGATCCCCTTGCGTCCTTGAAGGACGGAAAAAAATAATGTGTCAAAACTGACATAAAACCTAGGAATAATATGTTGGTAACACTGTAAGTCTATGTCAAATTTGAGGTTAGCAGGTTAGATTTTGCGTCAGTCTGTGTCAAAACTGATGGAAAACCTAACCTGGTAACCTCGAATTTGACAGACGTACAGTGCCACCAACTTATTATTCACACGTTTGAATTTCCACAGCCCGCTGAGGATCAGTTTTTTTGGATCTCTCGATATTTTACAGTAAATGGTTAAGTTTATTATGCAACTTTATGTGAATCTGGAGTAAACTTACCACCCGCGAAAGCGTCTGTCAATCTTTTTACTTACATAAGATATGATTACCTTTAACATAGCAAAGAGCCAGACTTGTTACTATACTTTTTTCTTATTATTTTTTTCTGGATATTCTGGATACTGGATATTACAAAATATAACCAAAATTGAATATCTCAATTTTGTTTCCAATACTACAGGAATACTGCTACACACAGCAAGTGTTTGCATATTATTAAAACATATACTTTGTACTAAGATGGTGGCGAAAACACACCTTGTAAGAGATGGAAAACTTAATTGGTTAATGAGACATCCAAAACAAAAAGATTTAAAAAAATCCAGATGCATAGAAAAATCCAGAGAAAAGTGTTAGTAATTTTTAAATGTAATAAATGTATAAAATTAAAAAATTTCAGTTGCATAAAAATTGTATAGTTAGTAAAGAACATAAAAGATACTAACCCTCTAGGATAGGCAATAAAGTACCACAATTATTATTGTACGCCAGGGGGCGTATCTGGAACAAAGAGAAAATTACCACCATCACCACTAAGATTCATTCTATAGTAAAATCATGGAATCAAACAGTGCACGTTATCAAATATTTAGTTATTAATTTAAAGTTACTGTTTGATGACGCGCACCGTTTCATTCCGTGATTTATCTATAGTTACAATAAATATGATTGTAACTATAGATAAATCACGGAATCAAACAGTGTGCGTCATCAAACAGTAATTTTGATTTAATAACTAAATATTTGATGACGTGTACCGTTTGATTCCATGATTTTACTATAGTAATTACTTTTATATATGTTAGTTTCTATTACATTGGAAATTTTATTACATTCATGATGAATATTACTTGCAGAAAGTTTATATACAGGGTTGTGCATTGGTAGAAATTGGAAAAAATCGCCTGTGATTCGTGTTATATGTTTAGCAGTACTCAAGTGTATTGTCAGTTTATGTCAAATTCGAGGTTAGTAGGTTAGGTGGTTTTATTTGTTATTTGACAGAGACTGACGAAAAATAACCAGCAAATCTCCAATTTGACATAGTTTGACAGTGCTACCAACAATGCAGTAGTGAGTGACATAAGTAGACAAAACTTTATTTTCCGCAACCGTCTTAAAAGTCATTACTTTTAGAGTCCTCTCAACGTAAGATAGGGACAGGCACGTCACAGTTTGGCTGCGCGGATTTTTGTTACATCACGCGCCTCAAGAATTGGCAGTGGCGTACACGGATACAAGTAAACTCATCGCGTATCCTATCAACTACTAAACCTCCTGGTAACAGGACGCCTATTTAAAAACGTGTCGTTGCTAAGTAACCATTGCCCATCGGGATAATTGCCAAACCACTGCGCACCCTGGCAATTATGACGTGCCTGTCCCTATCTTACGTTGGGCGGACTCTAATACAAAAATCTGTCATTGAAGTTGCCGTTTCTCTTACCGACACAAAGTGTGTTGCTATACAACACTTTTAGTTCCTAGGATTAAAAGTACTTTTTTCGACTACCATTTCCTAAAGGAGGCTATTATTTGACACCTTCCATATGTCAAAAGCATGTTGTTATTGCATACTATGCAATAATAGTATATTACACAACAAGTTTAGAAAAGTAAAGTTTTACTAAACGAATATAGCTTGATTGAGTACGAACAAGCGAGTAACTGAAAAAGCTATATTAGTTTAGTAAAACTGATTTTCTTACGAAGTGTGTATACTATTTTTTCGCATTTTGTATTAGAATTTATAACAAACATCTTGTTTCAATCAACTCCGTACTTACACTTTTAATTAAAACTTCACTGAACTGTAGTCATCATGTTATGATGCTCTTACTTGATTACTGACTAATCTTACATTGCATATATGTACATGTATAACGGTTACAAACTGTGACTTACACTGCACATGCAAAGCCTGCTCAGAATCACAAATGGAGTGATTCTGAGCAGGCTTTGCATGTACAGTCGTGTGCAAATAAATCTGGGACAATGGTTTTTTCATATGTAGGTTGAGTTGAGAATTGAAGAATATCTCCATGGATTTTCTGCTAGCAGAAAGAGCTACATTTTCATTTACCTGTCAAAGTTTAATGTAACTCTTTCTGATAGCAGGAAATCCATGGAGATATGCTTCAAATCTTAACTCAATGTACATATGAAAAAACCATTGTCCCAGATTTATTTGCACACGACTGTACATTTTTTTAACAGTGTAAAGCACAGTTGGTAATAAAAAATTACCAAAGTCAAAGTAAAATTTGAGTTCATCATTCTTCATTCATCAAATGAAATAAATTTGTTGAAAATAATGTAACTGATCACTCCAATCCAGCAAGATGCCATGAACGAGTTTTCTGTAGCTGAAGTACTTTTCACAAGTTATAAAATAGCAATGACATACTGACATTAGTAACTTTTTGTACTAAATATTTGGTACGCTAGTAAAAATATTCATATTCGAGGCCTACCCAGAATCACAAATGGAGTGAATACGGTATATATCACTTTTTATTGGTGGTACATGATTGTTCATGTAAATATTTGAGTGGTACGTGAAAGAAAAAGTTCGAGAAAGATAAATTGCCTAAATATTTATTTTTTGTTCTATTGTAATAAATGAATTTAAAACTGACCTGTTTCTGTTGCACAACGTTATTTTCCTTTTAGGAAATATTTTTAAAAATTGTTCAATAATTTTCCTCGACAGTTGCATTCATTAGTTGAAATTATCAAGACTACATTTGAGAATAAAAATATCGCAACTAAAATTAACATAATAATTACAAGCTTAATATTTGTAACTCCCATTCAAAATAAGCAAAACTCACCTTAAACTCGGTATATTCGGAACAATCTGAATTTTCTTTATTCATGCGCTTTTGTTGCATTCTTTGTGATATGCGACGGCATTTTTCAATGCGCTTTGCTCGTTCTATGGAGTACCGAGAGCGGCCTGAAAGTTGCCCATTAACCAGTAGCTTTGGTGGGGCCGTTTGGGGCACTAAAACAAAGTAGGGTTTTGATAAACATAACAGGAAAAAGTAAAAGGGTGGAAGAGGAAAATCCTTAAAATGGTTAAATAAAGGAGGGCGAAGAATAGAGTACGACAAATATGAGAGCAAGAATACCAGGTGTTGACTTGCGCTGCGCACCATAAGAATTTGCATAGTAAATTCTTTATGTTCAGCTACTTGCTCCCCTAATTATTTTAGAGCTCAAGTATAAATACAGTTTTTGAGGAGAAAAAAAAACTGCATCCATTGATACTTTTGCTAACAATTTTCCATTTTCCGGAAGCGAAAGAATGCAAGGAAATCAAACTAGTAATTTTACAAAAATCAGTGATGCTATGGAGTTATCTAAACAAGCCAATGCATTTACATTTGTCTGTCACTGCATTTTCAGATTATTATAAAACAATAAAACGCATGTTTTGTCATACTTTCTAACCTAAAAGTATTTGGTAACCATAACCTCAAATGTAAATCTCGTTTAAGCAGAACAAAGTTATTTTACACAGCTAAATTGGGAAAACATTCCAAAAAGATGTGAACAGAGTATAATAACAAGTTTGAGAATAGACTGAAGTACAGTGGCTATATTAATTACTAAAGCTAGGATAGTTAGGCAAAATACAGTCTCGAAAAAGGCAGGCAAATAGGCAAAACAAGATTTTAAAAAGCAGTAAAAAGACAAAATTAAAAGAAACGGCGTTTAACTGAGAAATACAGTCGATGCACTTCACAAATCACAATGTTAACACGTTCGAAAATTGTGACGAACTGGCTGATTCAGTAGAAAACTTTCTCCTGACAATACTGGTCCCCTCATTAAAATTAATCTCAAGAAAATAATCCTTCTGAGAAATTTTCAGCCGGTAACAATAAAGGGTAAAACCAAGGCAGTCTATATTGTTCCAAGCCATGACACTGGCTCTGTTGCCAAATTGTGTGCTAGGCCATTCCAAGACACACTGAGTTTTGTTTGCTTGAAATATATTTGACATTAAAAACTATTTTGACAAGGCAGTTCATATAAGTTACACAAATGCTTTTGAAGTGTTATGTACCAAGCTGTAAGTCAACTTACGCTTCATCAGTTGCTCCATATGTTAGCAAGTTCAAGTTTCCATCTAATGGAATGGTGGCAGAAAAATGGAAAGAAATTTTACATTTAGAGAACTGACGGATTGGAAAGGCTAATGTTGTGTGTGAAAACAGAAAAGCACTTTAAAAGAGCGGATATAAAGGGTAATAAGATGAAGACACTTGCTCTGACTGCAATATTACTAACGGGTGTTCATAAACAGTCGTCATCCCAGTTGCCTTTAAAAACAAAATGTTATATCTTTGATTAATTCGTGCAACACAATGAAACGTCATTGAGAACTGTCATAGCGTATTTTTTCTCAATTTTAATAGACATACGTTTTTGAAGTCAAAACCTACTGGGATGACGACTGTTTATGAACACCCGTTAGTTTCCAGGAAAGTTATTTTAAAGAAATTACTGTTTTAGTTAGTGAAAATTAGTAGCAATGGAGTATTAGATACCTACCCATTAGGAATTGTTTTTAAATTAAATATTACGGTGAAGTGACCCACTACGATGTAAATAGTAGCTATTTTATAGATTTTTTCAATTGTCATGTATCGCAATGACAGGTATAGTGCACTGACAGATTGTTCATTTAGTGACCAAAACTAGTAATTTTTTGTTAAAGGTTGGTGAAGCCATGTTGCCAGATTGTGGTAGGCCATTCCAAAGGTCACTTTATAGGCCCAGTGTCATGGCCTGGAACAATATAGACTAGCTTGGTAAAACCCACTAAACCTCTACCTTTAAGTGGTTAGGAATAATACTTTTTACAATTTATTTCAGAAATTTAAAATGTGCATTTTTCTTGGAAAATTGCTAGTACAATTTTTTTTAAATAGAAAATTGAAGAACTAAATTTCTTAAAATTTGAATTTAATATACCATAAAAGGCACCAAAAGGCAAGAAAAATAGGAAATTCTTAAAAAAGGCAGAATCCTAAAAGAGATTGGGTCTGCCTTTTATCCTTCCATTTATTAAAAAAATCTGGTGTGATACACGCACACAACTTCCTTTTCAGTGATCTTATAATTAGTCAAAAATTTGATTTTAAATTTTTAAGCATTTGTCAAACATTTTCAAAAATGACAAATTCAACTAAAACGGTACAAAATAGAGCGTTAGGTAAAGAGACAAACTTTCTCTAGAATTTTAAGCTGAATTCAAAAATGTAATAATATACCGGGTGTTCTATTTAAAATAGGAGTTAATAAAGAAAATAGAAAAAAAAAACAAAAGAAACCCATGTTAGAAGTATTGAACTGAAAAATCACCTATCTCACATCAATACACATAAAAAATGTAATAAAAATGTAAAGTTTAAAAAAAATCGTTAGAGCCATTTTTGAAAAAATAGAAAAAAACTGAAAAATCACAAGAGTAAACATCTACTTCCGGTTATGCGATTTTCTTTAAAAACTTGCTGTCTCATCTACATAGTACACAAAACTTATATATGAAGTTTCAATGCCATACCTCTTTTCGTTTTTGAAATATTCTGTTCACAGACAGACAGACAGACAGACCAATGAAAAAAACTATGTTTTTTGGGTTCAGGGGACTCGAAAACGTGAAGATCTGTTGAAATCTCAATTTCGAATTTTTGGGGTGAATCCAATACTTCCTTTATTGTAAAAGGAAGTAAAAATGCAATTTGCCTAACTATCCTAGCTCTATTAATGTAATGACAGTATGGTCAATCTTCGTCCTTTTTCTGATTGGTTGTTTTAAAATCCGCCATTTTAAGGCGTTTCAAGGTCCCGTTGAATATTTTTAGCAATGTATGCATATTTAGTTACAAAAAGTTACCAATATCAAAATAAAACATTGACAGTTTATAATTTAAAGTAGCTCAGGTACTAAACACAGCTTAACCCTTTCATTGCTGATCGTATACAGCTATCCACTCCAGGAGGCTGTTACACCCGTATTCATAGTCGTTCGCCAGCGACTCGCCGGCGAAACGCTGGGTTTTTCCTACGCGCCGTACGAGAATTAACACTGCATAGTCGCTCGCCGGTAAAACAAAGGTGCGCGTTACTATGGTTTTCGGCGGAGCGGTGCCGACGCGCTAGCGACTATGCAGTGTTAATTCTCGTACGGCGCGTAGGAAAAACCCAGCGAGTCGCCGGCGAGTCGCTGGCGAACGACTATGAATACGGGTGTTAGTGTTTTTTACGAAATAATAAACTTTTTTTTTGTTATGGGCATGCAAAAAATATTTATTTTCAAAAAAACACAAAATTGTGGTCTAAAAGGCAATGACGTCTTTTGACGTCATCAGTCTCTTACAGTAAAACACTTCGCTGGAGACGGATGACGTCGAAAGACGTCATGTGAATTAGTACCCTACATTGTTACTTCTACATATATATTTATATAACAACCTTACAAATTTTTATGAAATAAAGTAAAACAAGGTTCGAAACAAAGGGCTGGCTTTCCAGGACAGGCGGAACAATGGTAGACCGTTTCTTTCCGTATTTTATTTTTATGACAGAAAGTGCACCTGCGATGTGCATGTTTCTTGCTCTTTCCCGTGGGGACATTTTTCTCGGGAACATGGTTAGAGCACGTGGACTGCTCTTTTTCAGCAGAATTAGGACGTCTTTTTTCAGGAAGTAGATTTTCCAATATTGCAAGTCTGTAATCGTACAAAGACTTCCTTGGTTGTTCGTATTTTTTGTACAAAAAAAAAGAATTCATTACAAGCATATAAATAATATGAATCCCAATTTTTTTATACCACCGCAACGTTTTCCTCTCGCATGGATAATATGACATCATTTGGTCTTTTTTATCTACCCCTCCCATAAATTTGTTGTTTGAAAAATAGCTTCCGGTTTCTCTTTTGCCTGTTGCCTTCTGTTGTAATAATTTATTAAATTATTTCTGAACTCTGTAGATATATAGAATACCTCTCTATTGTCCTTCCACTTAGCTATCATCACGCCATTGGAATACCGCGCAATTGTTTCACCTTTTTTTAATTTTGCTGTTTTTATGTCAACTGGATTTTGCTTCCTATCAACTCTAAGAGTTCCGGTACAGTAAGTTAATCTGGACAATAATTTACAGGCGAGATCGAAACTATTATAGTAGTTATCTAAATAAATTGAATGCCCCACATCCACTTTCTCTTCTGTCAAATGGAGCACTATATTGGCAGCATGTCCTTTGCCACCATAATCATCTAAGGTGCCAGTATACACAGCAAATTTCAATATTGTGCCATCTGGCTCTGTTAGCAAGTACAATTTCACACCATACTTGTGTCTTTTGTTTTTAATGTATTGTCTAAACATTAATCTGCCACGAAACAATACCATTGACTCATCCAATGAAAGATTTTTGTCTGGGTAATATATTTCATTAATTTTCGAGTTAAAATAATCAATTATCGGTCTAATTTTAAATAATCTATCAGCTGGCTTCGGTTCACCGGGTAAGGGATTTCTGTTAAAATGTAGACATCTTAAAATTAGCATGAAACGATCCCTACTCATGTAGCTAGAAAACGCTGGTAAGTTGAACAGCCAATGTTTTTTCCAGTAATCTTGCAAACGATTTAATCTTATAGTACCCATGTGGAGCACTAACCCAATAAATGTTTTTAATTCAGCAGTGGTTAATGTTTTCCATTGTGTTATCCGTGATTTTTCTTTTGTATTTTCCAAAAGGAAAACTTCTTCTGCATATATGTTAGTTTCTCGAACTATCATTTCCAACAAATTGTTATCTAGCAACAAATTTAAGTAATCAGTTGGTGTGTTACCTAAAATAATAGAATAGTTTTAGAATATCGTAAATATTACATCATTGTTTTCACAACTTACCATTGGGCTGAACTAATAGTTCTCTCTGTCGCGTAAATGGTATTTGTTTAGGAACATCTTCTGTTGCGTCCCACATCACAGGATCAGCAGGCATTTCACGGGGAGGAATTGGTGTTGGTATTTGGTAGGGATGCACCGATACGGGTTTTTTGGCCGATACCGATATATCGGCCGATACCGATATAATCGAGGCCGATACTCCGATATATCGGCCGATATGTTCTCATTGCTCTCTCCACTGCTTTTTGACTACATGCAAGCACGTGTGCGCCGCTGCTTGTTTGATTCGGGCGGGGTAATCCCCTAAATACGAACTCTAGCTTAGGTTTGCTTATGGAGGCGTCTTCTTGTCATTTCGTTTTAATAACGCAATTGAACAGTCATTTTTTTCTTGACCTATTAGTTAGTATTGTTAACAATTTCTGATGATGCAAGACCTTGAAATGGCATCGCCTGATCGAATGTTTTTGCTGAATGGACCGAGCTCTGTGGACTAGTGGTTACCACGTCTGCTTAGTATTCGAGAGGTCGTGGGTTCGATTCCCTTGGCCGCCTTCTTTGATTCAGGTTTTTAGGTGGTTTTGCTGAATCAACAGAGTACCTTCTCTGAAGCGAATGTCGGGGCAGTACTTCTCCACCTTTCCTGGCCTCTCTTGCATTCTCCACCCATTCTGAAATATTCCCGTTATTGGCTGAAGAAGGACGCAAGGGGCCCCCAGCTGGGGGAATTCAAATGACCCTGAACCTTTGCCTTTTTCTTTTTTGCTGATGCAGTGCATTCCAGAAGCTGGAAGATATTTTGCTGCATGGTGCAACACACTGGATGGAGAGCCTAATGTTTTTACATAATAATTTACAAAAAATGAATTTTCAATATTAGATAATAGTTATATTTTATACTCTACAATGATTATTTACATTTTATTGCTCATTTCTTATAATAAATATTAAAATATTAAATATTGAAAGGAAATTCACTTTTGCCAATATATCGGCAAAAAGGAAGGCCGATATGACCGATACCGATATATCCCTAATTTGGCCGATATGGCCGATATGCCGATACCGAGTATCGGTATCGGTGCATCCCTAGTATTTGGGTGTTTTCTGGCTCTACAAAGTCCAAAATATCCGAGGTTACGTCAAGTTCTAACGTTGAAATTTCTGCTTCCTCATCTTCACTATCGTCAGAATCGTACTCAGACTCCGAACCAACAAAGTCTGGATCAGCAATATCATCGTCCGAGTCCATTAAATATTGCTGCAACTCTTCATCTGTCAGAGGACGGGTAGATTCATACGTTTTTTTACTCTTTCGGGGCCTTTTTATTCCCGACGGCCCTGGCTGACTGTAATCCATGATGAACGCGAACCAGCACTATTTTCCACTAATATACTACGTATGCAACAGGCTGACCGAGTTACAACAGCTCCGCTCGCAAGCTGACGAAATACTGAAGCAAAGTTACCAAGCGGGTCTATGGCGTCTAAAAACGTCATCCGCCTCCCACCCGAAAGGCGGATGGCGTCTTTCGACGTCATCAGCACGCAAAGGGTTAAGCATCAAAATAAATATTGTATCATTATTGATGTACACTTGTGTTATTTTATACATAAAAATAGTCAAAAATTTCATTTTTAATTTTTAAGCATTTGTCAAAAATTTTCAAAAATTATAAATTCTATAAAAACGGTACAAAATAGAGCGTTAGGTAAAGAGACAAATTTTCTCTAGAATTTTAAGCTGAATTCAAAAATGTAATAATATACCGGGTGTTCTATTTAAAATAGGAGTTAATAAAAAAAATAGAAAAAAAACAAGAGAAACCTATTTTAGAAGTATTCAACTGGAAAATCACCTATCTCACATCAATACACATTAAAAATGTAATAAAAATGTAAAGTTAAAAAAAAATCGTTAGAGCCGTTTTTGAAAAAAATCTAAAAAAAATCTGAAAAATCAGAAGAGTAAACACCTACTTCCGGTTATGTGATTTTCTTCAAAAGCTTGCTGTCTCATCTACATACTACACAAAACTTATATATGAAGTTTCAACGCCATACCTCTTTTCATTTTTGAGATATTCGTTCACAGGCAGACACACACACACAGACAGACAGACCAATGAAAAAAAATATGTTTTTTTTGGAATCCGGGGACTCTAAAACGCAAAGATCTGTTGAAAACTCAATTTCGAATTTTTGGGGTGAATCCAATACTTCCTTTATCGTAAAAGGAAGTAAAAATAAAGTAAGTATAGTCAAATTTATACCCATTCGGAGTCACGTGATAATCTAGTAATTTTACGTATGTCGATTCTTAAAAATGCAATTTTAGGGAAATAAATGACATTCCGTTTTGTAGGTTATCCTGACATATGCCAATTTCTAAAACAAGGTTGCTACGGGTTTATTCTTTTATATGAAATCAAACTGAATTTACAGGTTAAAGAAAACATAACATGTCGTAAAATGTAAATATAATAAAGATATGTCAGCTGCTACATTAAAAACCTGCTGCGCATAGCAAATTTTAAGTCAATTTCTGTGCATGCATATTCTGTTATAGAACATTGCCATTTGAAGCCTATTTCCTTGCACAATCTATTTAGGGAAGAAACTGAATGTGAAAAATCTCCAGATTCTTCAACCAAGCATTTTTTAGATTTTTTATGGTTACAAATTCTTTAGCTACATACATTTTATATACAGTGTCTTGACTGCTTCGTCGACTTCCGTTTTTGCATTCTTCACTTTCTGGCTCATATTTTCGGTAAATTGTGCTCTCCGAGATATTTAACGCAAGAGAAGCACGGCGAACAGCGTTGGAGGGTGAAACTGTTGATTTACTATTATTAATATTGTACTCTTCATAAAAAAAAAACGCATAATATTCAAATTAATTGTTGTGACTGCTCGTTATACCGCATGTCCGATGGTTTCTTTTAATTTCCAGTTTTCGGCTCAACAATTTTAGGTTTTATTACCCTTATCTCAATAACTTACACGAAAAATATAATCTGACAGATTAGAAACGTCAAATTTTTAAAATTAATTTTATGAATCGACATGCCTTTTTTTCAAATTTCTTCCATTTCATCTATTTTACTAAAGATGAACAGAGACAGACAAAAGTCACGTGACTCCGAATGGGTATAATTTTGACTATACGAAACTAAATTTTAACCAAGCAATAGTTCTGACTTTAGTAATATTTTGTTACTAAATGTCACTGACACTGTTAAAAAAATGTACATACAAAGCCTGTCACAGTGTAACAAATGGAGTGAACAGGATACAGACGACTCCTGCCGTTTACACAGGTATTTGTAGTCACATTTCAGTAATATTTCACATTTTCAACCGAAAACCATTAATGTTAGTTCAGTTATCACTAAAGCTGATAATTATGTGCACTCAAATGTACGAAAATATGCGCATATATGTGCATAAATTTTGTTGACTATATGCACCCAAAGTAACAATATATGCACATAATATGCTCTTAATTTTCTTGAAAGTAAGTAGAGAAGTATTCTAAATAATGTAAAAATTTTAATTATTTTGTATGAGTATATTTATTTCTCTAATTTTTATTCACAGACGTCATTCATTTTAACCTTTGACCGCATAAACATGGACCGCCAACGTCAACTTCACGTTGTAAGCCAACAAAAAATTAAGATTTCCCCTAACCCCGCCAGACTATTATTCACCCAACACTCAAAGTTCGACTCTTGAAATGGATTCCATGTTGGCTGATTTTTTATACATTGCTTCTATAGGAAAAGTGGGGGTTGCTGGCAGTCCATGTTTATATAGTCAAAGATTTTAACATGGGCTTCCCCTTTCCTCTGCTTATTTCGATATGCACACTGCACTCCAGCAGAAGAAAGTGAAAGTGTATATCTCAGTTGTACATAAAAATTGTATTAATCAATTTAATGAAAATAATAGTAAATTTTATAAAAAAATCTCAAAAAGTTCATACACTACAAATTATTGCTAAATATAACCAAATATGCAAAATCCAGAAATTATGCTCAAAAACCTATAAATATGCAAAATGAAACTTGGCTTTAAATGATTTGTTTTCACTTAATTAGTATACATATGCAGAAAGTTTCACCGGCATATCAGTTATAGAAAATATGCATTTGCCATATAATATCAGCTTTAGTTATCAGCATTTTAAAACAGTTTTTTGATAAAATCGGAGTTATATGTAGTTAAACACCCTTGCAAGTTTTAATTAATCTTAACCATCTAAAAGAGATCTGTTATTTATTTATTTATTTCGTATTCAGCCAACAGCCGTTAGGCCAATTATAAGCCTGAAAACACATGAAGTGGTTCACGCCGAGTCGGCAGCTGACTCTGCCCATGATTCTACGTATTTAAAGCGGACAAAACACACGCTGCGTCATGTAGCGCGTACACCGACCGTACGCTCATCCAGAACAAGAGACGAGCGCGGTTTTCTTATCGCTTCGAGCGTACCCTCAAATCTGTGCTATCTTATGACTATACGCACGACAAGCGGTGAGTATCAGGCGCGGTTGTCAAATAATTATTTTTTTTATTGATATGTAATCAAAGGGTGAGGGGGCAGGAAGACCCTGTTCTTCCCCCCGCACCGGAAAATTTACAAAAATATTTTATGTGTAAATAATTAAATTAGCTGCGATAATACAAGTAAAGATAAAAAATAGAAAACTAGTAGAGAGAACCACCTGAGACCAATCACATAAGCCCTAACCGTCCATAAGAAGCTGTTTTTATTTTCAGTTGTAATATAACAAGTGGAATGATTATTATCGATGTTTTTTTTCCGAGTTAAAACCGGAACCTAAATTTAACGAGTGCGTAGCACGAGTTAAATTTTTCTGTTTCGGTTTTAACGAGTAAAAATTATCGATCATTAATCATTGCACGAATTATATTTGGAAAGAGAATATATTGAATGAAATACGAAATATAGTCAAAATTATACCCATTCGGAGTCACGTGACTTTTGTCTGTCTCTGTTCATCTTTAGTAAAATAGATGAAATGGAAGAAATTTGAAAAAAAGGCATGTCGATTCATAAAATTAATTTTAAAAATTTGACGTTTCTAATCTGTCAGATTATATTTTTCGTGTAAGTTATTGAGATAAGGGTAATAAAACCTTAAATTGTTGAGCCGAAAACTGGAAATTAAAAGAAACCATCGGACATGCGGTATAACGAGCGGTTACAACAATTAATTTGAATATTATGCGTTTTTTTTATGAAGAGTACAATATTAATAATAGTAAATCAACAGTTTCACCCTCCAACGCTGTTCGCCGTGCTTCTCTTGCGTTAAATATCTCGGAGAGCACAATTTACCGAAAATATGAGCCAGAAAGTGAAGAATGCAAAAACGGAAGTCGACGAAGCAGTCAAGACACTGTATATAAGATGTATGTAGCTAAAGAATTTGTAACCATAAAAAATCTAAAAAATGCTTGGTTGAAGAATCTGGAGATTTTTCACATTCAGTTTCTTCCCTAAATAGATTGTGCGTGTTTTCTTTAACCTGTAAATTCAGTTTGATTTCATATAAGAGAATAAACCCGTAGCAACCTTGTTTTAGAAATTGGCATATGTCAGGATAACCTACAAAACGGAATGTCATTTATTTCCCTAAAATTGCATTTTTAAGAATCGACATACGTAAAATTACTAGATTATCACGTGACTCCGAATGGGTATAAATTTGACTATACCAAATATTTACTTTTTGTTCTTAGGTTGGCACTGTTAATGTTGGTTACCCTGCTGTCAATTTTAAGTCTATGTCAAATTCGAGGTTATCAGGTTAGATTTTCCGTCAGTTTTGACACAAACTGACACAAAACCTAACCTGCTAACCTCGAATTTGACAAAGACTTAAAGTTGACAGCAGGGTAACCAACATTAACAGTGCCAACTTAAGGAAAAATCACAACCATTTATGATCACCCGTAAAAACAATTACGAAAATAAATTACTACCGCTGTGATAATGTGTAACTAGGCATTTGCATGCCCCTCATTGGTTGAAATTGCGTCACGTGATACATGAATTATATTCTCTTTTAAATAATTCAGGAGTAAAATTATTACACTATCTTTGTCATATATGAAAATATTTTACTTAGATGAGTAGTATCTGACTGATCATTTGTTTTGAAGGTTATATATGTAGTACAGGCGCCAGGGAAATCGTTAATAGGGCTTTACGTGCAATTCTTGGTACCTGCATTTTGGGTTAATGGGTGGGTGGGGGGCTGTGCTCTGAGTCTAACTTTAAGTTTTCGGATCGATCGGAGAAATTGTTTTTCCGCAATATCGGAAGAAGTGTTGAAAACGGCTTTTTAGCAATTTCTCGTTTCCTGTTGCTCTGATGCTGAAATTGCATCAATACAAGTTTGTAGTTTATGAAATTCCTCACAACTTTTGGAAATACCTTTTTCTCGTGCGCTCAACAATTCAAAAGTTGTTACCCCATAAAGCCAAGAAATTAAGGGTTGAAATTGGTTTTACGTAAATATATCGCTTTCAGTTAATCCTACGATAAAAAATACTCTTATATTTTTTGTAGAACAACTAATTTGCATAAAATTTGTGTATGAGTATTTTTCCATTTGGACAATTATTTACCGTTCTACAGCGCCGCAAATGTCGCAAGTCACTTAAACCGTACATTTAATGTGCACTTTCGAACGGCCCTGTTCCTTTGAGGTACAGTTTGTAGCGCGTCTTTTTATGTGGTTTCCCCGATATGCCTACTCCACGAAGTGTATTTCTAACAGTCTCACACTTCCCATGGTCTTTTTGATGGACCAGGTTCTGCATCGTTGATCCCACTCATTGCAGAATCGTTGATTTTATCGCCCTTGTCAAGTTGTGTTTCCTTTGAAAAGAACTCGGAAAGAGAATATATGTCGTTGTCGTAATTGATGTGATATTCGTCAACATCTGTAGTAAGCATTCTGGAGAATTCCTGCACGTTCTCACAGGATTGTCCGGCGGGAAGCAAATGACGGTGCACTTTAAACCCGCTTTGCGACAGCCATAGGCCTTTCCACATTTGGTCTTGCACCGGCATAAAATTAATTTTATTATTGCAAGAGGCGCGGGAGGCTCAGTGCTAGACACCTGTGTAAACGTACGGTCACTTTTTTCTCAGCCCCATATTCCCGTGGGTAGAGTGTCACTAAACTTAAACAAAATAAAAATTTATATTCAAAATGAACGATTCACGACTCACCATGTGAAGAACAGTCAACTCGGTTATTCTGTTATTTGATTAATTTTTTTAATCTAGACTAGTGTGTTTTTCTTTGCAAGCCCGGAAAACTGAATACGAAGGATAAATCATGCGTGAAACACGGCGATGCTGTATCAAAGCATATCTTGTTTTTGCATGCATTTTCTGGTTGTGACACAACATCGGCTGCTTACGGTAAGGGAAAAGTGAAATTTCTTAAAACCCTAAAAAAGACACCTAGCCTGGAATCTGCAGTGAATCACTTTGTACAGAAAGATATAGACTCCGCGTCTATATCCGCTATCATCGCATTAGTGGGAGAGCAATTTTTTATTGCGTTGTACGGTGGAGACATCCATAAAGACAAGTCAATCAACTTGCTGCGATACAAACACTTTGCGAAATCCCTTGTGAAGTCAACGTTTAATCTGGCATCCCTGCCACCTACAAAAGACACGGACAGGATGCACGCATTCCGGACATACCATCAAGTTCAATCCTGGCTTGGAAATGACACTCTACCCGCGGAAAGATGGGGTTGGAAGAAACGTGGCCGTACGTTTACACCGGTGCCAGCACTGAGCCTCCCGCGCCTACTGCAATAATTAAATTAATTTCATGCGGGTGTAAGACCAAATGTGGAAAGGCTTGTGGCTGCCGCAAAGCGGGATTAAAGTGCACCGCCATTTGCTCCTTATGCGCCGGGGAATTCTGTGAGAACGTGCAAGAAATCTCCAGAATGCTTGCTACAGTTGAAGACGAATACCACACCAGCTGCGACGATGACATATTTTCTCTTCCCGAGTTTGTTTCAACGGAAACACAACTTAACAAGGGCGACAAAATCAACAATTCTGCAATGATTGGAATTGACGATGCAGAAACGGCCCATTAAAAAGACCAAGGGAAGTGTAGAAATACACTTCGTGGATTAGGCCTATAGGGGAGGCCACGTAAAAGAAAACGCGCCACAAGCTGTACCTCAAAGGTGGTGTGGAAAACAGTTGGTGCGACACACTCGAAGGAACAGGGCCGTTCGAAAGTGCACACTAAATGTACGGTTTACGTGACTTGCGACATTTGCGGCGCTGTAGAACGGTAAATAATTGTCCAAATGGAAAAATACTCATACACAAATTTTATGCAAATTAGTTGTTCTACAAAGAATATAAGAGTATTTTTTATCGTAGGATTAACTGAAAGCAATATATTTACGAAAAACCCATTTCAACCCTTAATTTCTTGGATTTATATGGTAACAACTTTTAAATTGTTGAGCGCACGAGAAAAAGGCATTTCCAAAAGTTGTGGGGAATTCCATAAACTACAAACTTGTACTGATGCAATTCCAGTGCCAGAGCAACAGGAAACGAGAAATTGCTGAAAAACCGTTTTCAACACTTCTTCCGATATTGCGGAAAAACAATTTCTCCGATCGATCCGAAAACTTAAAATTAGACTCAGAGCATAGCCCCCCACCCACCCATTAACACAAAATGCAGGTACCAAGAATTGCATGTAAAAATTCCCTGGCGCCTGTACTAATGTACTAATTTAATTTTAGTGGTAATGGAAATCCAGGCAAAACCAGCCATATGGGACATGCAGCATGTTGATTATGCAACTAAAATAAAACGAAAACGTAGTTGGGAGGAGATTGTAAATTTATTTCCAACTGAAGATGCTTCAACGGAAGAGAAAAAAGGCATGGGTTTTTACCTAAAATCATATATACAGTGTGTTTCACTTTTCATGGGGACGGTCATGTATCACAGAAAGTACCCAACCAATTTTGTTCAAATTTGCAAGGAATGTATATACCCTTAGTGCCACCCAGGACACAAGGACACATAAGAATGGGTCCATAGGCGTCCGTCTTAGGACGAAAAAACGGGGCTATTTTTTCACAAAGTAATATTAGTGATTTTTTCCGGCCAAATTTTTTAACATAATCTTAATCCGCGCCTTTGAAAACCCTTGTGGCCAAATTTTCATGCAAAAATTCCTATGCGTTAGAAAGATATTAAAATGCAAACTTGAAAAATACTGTTCATTTATTTCGTCATTTTTCGAATAATAGCTGAGTTTTAAACATTACTTTAACTGTTTACGTTTTTCTAAAGTGTGGCTATAGCAAACACAAAGTTTTTTCATTGTTGTTAAATAATTTACTTGGAATTAGAATAAGAAATGTTATACACTTTATTCCCTTTTGATCAAGTAGCTTTGGTAGTCGGTTTTTAAGAAAACAAATGAGCAACGCAGTACCTTATGTGTCATTGTGTCCAGGGTGGCACTAAGGGTATATACATTCCTTCCAAATTTGAACAAAATTGGTTGGGTACTTTCTGTGATACATGACCGTCCCCATGAAAAGTGAAACACACTGTATATACTTAATAGTACTGTGTATATACCGAGTGGTTGGCCATACCACTTAACACAGGCAATTTACATGGCTTATCACGGTTATGCATATTCCTGCTCACCATTTTTATGGAAAAAATGGTAGTGGTACTGAATTAAAGAGAATAATTTTCCGCGTCCTTTAGTATTAAAAACTTATTGGATAATGTTAATTGTGCATAAACATATTCATTTTAAAGTTTAGATATTTCCCTCATTTATATTTGGGAATATCATTATTATAGGAATAATGGCAACATTTTAGCCGACTTGTGTGTTCATATCGCAGGCGGCCGCCAAGTCGGCTGCCGACTGGGCGCCGACTCGTAAATTTAATTGCAGGCGGCCGCCGACTTGGCGTGAACCGCTTCGTGTGTTTTCAGGCTAAGCGTCGCTGTACATTTAAAGAGAGAATAATTGCAAAAATACTAGTCTCTACATTTAATATGCCTGTTTATTTACAACCGCTGCCTCTATTATTGAAATCAAACGAAATATTGTTAGATTTGTCTATGCAGGTTGTAGCACAAACGCCTCAAAATGGCCACCACCTCAATTTGACCGCACTGTCATTATAAAGTCACTGTAGACTGAAGTGTCTAGGACTAGGACACGTTTACCAAATGAGAGAAAGAATAACAAAACTGATACTGATGGAATATGGAACAATCAACGGGAAGAAGTAGATGGCAGTCAAAAACAAGATGGATAGTGTGTTGAAGTGAATCCAAGGGCCTAAATGGCTTGTAGTGATATACAAGGTGATTTTGACAAACACTACAATAGGTTCTTATTCTTCTTAAAAGAATAAACAAACATATAAACATGTATTGTAAAACGCTTCATTAAAAAAATATAGCATCTTAAAAATGACATTGCATATACGAGGATTGTTCAATAGAAACACGTTTGGATTGTGTAAGCGTGACTTGATCATCATGGGAATTGTGTTGGTGACATTGTTTATTGACGTATTAGTGACGTGTCTGTCAAATGTTTTTTGTGATTGCTTCTCTCCGTGTATTTTTTATGGAGCTCGGAAATGGCATTTACTATAGAAAATCCGTCCAAAGATTATTCAATTTTTAGCCGCCGAAGGATGTCAACTATTACAAATCCATGGGAGGATGAAAGCTGTCGATGGTGACTATATTCGTTATTCTCATATGACAGCGGTTTAGCTGTGCAGATAATTTCAACAAAAAAGAGAGTCGATTAAAGATTTGGCTCGTCCAGGATATGTTCGTATTGCAACTTCAGATGAAAATGTGAAGCGTTTGGAAACTGTTTTACATACAAATAGATGCATTAAAGTCAAATAACTTTTTGAAGCGATTCACTTTGGATGCTGAAGTGTAGATTGTCATTACAGAGGGTTTTGTCAACCGCTGCAAGAATTTTACCAGCTGGGAATCTAACCCCAACTTCAAGATGCTGTATCTTCTTAACAAAGCATTTGACAATATATGTTTATAAGCACTGTTTTATTTTAGCAAAAAAAATTTATTGTGGCATTTTGTCAAAATGTTTTTGAATTACCCTGTATATACGAGTTATTTAATTTTTTTTTTTTATAATTGTAATTACCTAGTTTTCTTAAAATTTATTTTACAATTTTTATTTATACTGACGTATTCTATATGTAATTCTGTTTTGAATTCCAAAGTGAGGGTCTTGGGTGAGATTAGAACATTTCAAACATTACAAGATCATTGCCGTTTTTTGTACCCGCTATAATTTTATACTTAAACTGCAGCATAGAATAACTTTTTTGCTTAATGTATGTTAAATAAGATTTGCTTAAATATGTGAATTATACTTTTTAAACCACTAAATTATCAAATATACATAAAACATCCTACACTAACATTTATAATACATACCATTGTTGTTATGATTTCCAAGAACTTTAGGGCGTTTTGATGGGAACAATGGAGTAGCAATTTTTCGTTTAACGGAGTGCACACTTGGTGTAAGCTGCGCTAAATTCTGTACACTTGTGCAACGAGTCAGTCCCAATGTTGACTTGCCTGGAGTAACGGTTCTATCTCGATTCTTGCGAGCGCTTAACTTATTTTTTTTATTCTAAAACACAAAACATAAAAATGTAAGTATTAAAAAGTATTACAGTTGTCATAATAACATTCTATTTGTGAGCTATACTACATTTAACGAACAGCTTCAGTAATAAAATTACTAGGACAGCCTTGATTGTGTAACAACCAATTTACACAAATACAAATTAAAAATTCGAGGAAATTAAAAAAAGGTTTAATTTTAAACAAAACTAAGCTGCGTATAACAGACATACCAACAGCAATATTTTATTCACATTTCATTTATGACTGACACTTCTACTGAATCGGTTCGTTAAACATAGTATTGTACCTAGACTTGATTTTTTTTTGGAAATTATAAAGCACTATTTCGTGAAAATGATTTCACTATTACAAATATATATTGCTTCAAGCAGTTTCTACTGCCTCATCAACAAAGATAGTTAAAAGTATGGAGACACCAATTTGCTGTCGTTAATAGTTTTTTTATGAAATTTTTATCTACATATTGATATACAGGAAAAATTTTATTATTCAATTGTTTTTGAGTTATGACTTTATGCAATGCTTTTTAAATGGCAACCTATTAATGTTATACTACAGGGTTTTCATTAATTCCCATTTCCCACATGACTATGTATTCACCCTAAATGCTAGGCAACCAAACTTACACGATTGGCAGTACTCCCTAAATACAGTAACACAAAATTATCAGTGGCGTAGACACGACAGACTAAATAACATTTGAAATCTGCTGAAAATTGCTAAAGCCGCCGGGAATGTAATTTTAGCTATCGCCACGGATGGTCCTCGCGCAGCGGATCCCCGAGCGGAGGCTCGCCGGCCGCTACCTCGCTCGGTCGGGGCCGTTGAAAACTGCCAAAAATTGCTTCTAAACAGCAAAACAAAACGTATGAAGTTTAGAGATTAGATGTGACGAGCGTCTATGTCGCGTTGGCAATGTGTTGAGGGATATTACCAATACCACTAACCTTCGAAAAACAAATTTATAGCGGCAAATTTAAATTTAGTCACGTGGGAAATGGGAATTAATGAAAACCCTGTACTATTCGATAGAGAATCTTTTTCTCTTTATAATGGGATAAAATTTTGAGTTTGCATAACATTTCTTGGATAAAATGCCGATTAAAGTTAAAGTATTTACAATGAATTAACTTCCCGATTCGTACACGATACAGCCATGATAAACAAAAGCGAGCGAGGTTAATATTTTTATTTTATGAAAAATTATCTCTGTATATTTTTTTCTTTAAGAGAACCACATAAAGGAATGGTCAACGTCAACGATAGAAAAAAATGTATGCATCAAACAGTTTAATCATAATCATTTTATACAGGGAAATGTTTTAAAAATGTGTTTCATAAAAGATTCTAAAAATTACATTATCTAAATTTGTGCTCCAACACTATACCGCATATCAAAGTTATATGTAATAAACTAACAAATTAAAAATTTGGTGACATACCTCATCATGATACTGATGAGATTCATGTATAATGGAGTCGATCGTCCTGCCCCAAGATGTGAAAGACTTGCCAACTTTACTTTCATACTCTGTTGCAAGGTCTAGAAGCTGTTCTTCAATTTTAGGTATATGTTTTGAAAGGGCGTTTCGCTCTTTCTCTTCTTTTAATAGCTGACCTCCACGATTTTTGTATCTATCCGGTGCAGTGGCTCGCTTCTCAAGCTCTAGCATTTTTGTCCACAATTCATTTCGCTTCTCCAGCAAATGAAACAAGTCACTAGAAAGGTTGAAAATGTGTGAAATAGAATAAGCATCCCAATATAACGTTGTCGACATAATGTACAATTGAAATATATTATTTATCTGCTCAGAAATGCTAGATATCTTAGATTGACGACTGCTATTGGCTAATGTTACGGTATAAATATTAGGCAAATCAACTTCACATGATTTCAAAAATTCTGCTGACTAATTTTGTTCCTAGTTTTCGCAGTTCTACCAGGTGGCGAATGAATAATGAGATCAAATATCAAACGCATTGTGATATTTAATTAATATTTTGCCATTGCCAAAACAAATTTTCGTAAAACATTTTTACCGGCAAAATCAATTTCCCTTCATACATTATTATTGACAAAAAATAATAGACCTGGAGAAAAGCTAGTCGCTTGATAAATCACTTAAAAACAAATCATGTGTAACGCAAACAAAAAATGGAGATGTTCTCCTGGGGTTTCAAAAGAACATTCTTAAGGCTTATTTTTTCTATTCTTTGTTATAAATGAGCTTTTATAAAATGGAACTTCAGGTGAATCATTGTCGCAACTGCTTAAGTTTGCTGTGCATAGATCTGGCTATAGTTCCAGTAATACAAACAAACAAATTCTAAATATTTTTCATTGGATACTTTACAACAAACTATATCAATATTTAACAACATTTTAAACTCCCACAGCATAAACAAGTTTAAACATGGATTGGACAGTGCATAGTTTGTCCTTCGTACTTTTGTTTCTATTCTTCATTTTTATATATTTCTTTTCAACTAAACTAATGTATAATTTTTTGTTGTTGTACCCAGTATGCTATATTACTAGTCTGTTCTATATATTTTGTATTTGTGGGGCCATATTGAACTTAGTGCTCTGCCCCTTTGTTATAATAATAATAATAAAAACGCATGAGATCACAAACTACACAAAACCAATATTCACAAGCTGTGTATACAAAAAATAGCAGAAATACTTAAAACATTCAACATTTAAAAAACGAACAATTTACTACTGTAGCTATAAACCACAATATCAATTGACAACGCTACCTTTTCTGACACTGATAGTAACTAGATTATTAATAAAAACTGAAATATCTCAGGAACACATCCCCCATTTTGAAGGCTGCAACACAATAATGAAGCAAGATTGGACATATACCTATAGAAACTTTGACAATGTATAAGAAATATACAGGGAGTTTATTATAACGCGCAATGTGTAAATGCGTTTATTTTAAAATGCAATATGGAAACGTTACTGAGTATGTAAAAACATAATATATTCTCCGGACGAATTCTATTGATCAAATGATATAAAGACTTCAGTCAGTTTACAGCAAGTATGTGGGTTATTACATGCCCTGTTGTTTTCAAATGCTTCTTTTTCAATAAAATTACGGTTCAAATAAACGCATTTACACATGGCGTGGCGCACCCTTAGAAACTAATAGTAACAATCAAGTCCTCATGGAAACGGGACTACCACATTGCGCATTAAAATAAATTCACTGTATATAGTAGGGATGTCGGCGGGTACCCGGGTCGACCCGGGTAATAGTCGACCCGGGTGTAGTTTCAGGACCCGGGTACCCGACTAGTAAATTATGTAATATCCAAGAAGTCAGCCTTTTTCGAAGAAGATGATAAAAATAATAGCAATAAGCGCTAGAAAAACATAACCATGCAGTAATAACAAGAATGGGATGGGGTAATCCCATACCACATAATGTTTTTTGTTTCATATAAGGATGGCAATATCTCCGCTTCACGGAAATATTCAACCCATCAATAGTACCATTAAATTGCGTCAATATGGGATGAAGTAACATAAACATCCTGTGTGTGATGTTGATTGATGCTGCTACCAATTTCGGACAAAAAGTCACGTACTTGAATTTGATAACACTTGGAAGTGTGAAAATACTTACGAATAACAGACTTGCAGTTTGATTTGGCGAGTAGGTACTATTTCAATTTAGTTAAATTTAAAACTCGCTGCGTAAAAGAAAGTAATTTGTAGTTACTTCAGATGCTCAGATGTACACTAACATTTTTGTTATATATTTCGGGTACCCGGGTACTGCTTTCGGGTACCCGGGTTTGATTTTAGACCGGGTACGACATCCCTAGTATATAGATTTATTAAATTTTTACATGCATACATACGGTTTTTCATATTACTTACCATTCAAGATTATTGATGAAAAAAATATTGCAACTACAAAAATTACATTTCTAAAAAACTACTGCTATCTAGCTGATTCATTACAAAGTTGGTTATTAACCCTTACAAAATTGCAAGCACAAGAGGATGCAACAAAAATAGAAATCCAAAGACAATATCGAGCAAAAACAGCATAAAGGTAGACAAACATAAACAAATAGAAAACCTCGTCACACGGGCACAGCAAGCTGCAAACATAGGTAACAGCAAAGCCTTATACGAAGTAATTAACAAGTTAGCAGGAAAGCCGAAACAGACTACAGACATACCTGTCAAGAACGTGGAGGGTCAAATTTTAACATCAATAGACGAACAGCTAGAAAGACGACAAGAGTACTTCAATAAAATAACAAATATAAAAAATGAAACTTTTAGGCATACGCAGGAAGGACAAATAGAAGAATTACAAATAGATACATCGCCCCCTACAAAACAAGAAATTAATTCAACAATCCAGCAGATGAAAGCAGGAAAGGCACCTGAAGCAGATCAGGTTAGCATTAGCATGATAAAAATTCATAACCCTTCCGCCATTGTCATATTACACCCGCTATTCAGAAAAATCTGGCAAGAAGAAGTAATTCCATCAGACTGGAAAGAGGCAAAAATTCCAAAAAAAGGGGACCTAAAGAACTGTTCGAACTGGAGAAGGATAAGCTTATTAAGTGTGGCAAGTAAAATATTTTTCAAAATAATATTAAATCGTTTACTAAAAGTAATCGACAAAGATATTCGCTGTGAACAGGCCGGTTTTAGAGCTAACCACTCCTGCATTGATAATATTAACACATTAAGAATTATAATAAACCAAGCTGAAGAATTCCAATCACCTCTGTGCCTGCTGTTTATCGATTTTGAAAGAGCATTTCATTCTGTAAACAGAGAATACATTTGGGCAACTCTTCAGAAAAAAGGTATCCCAAATCAAATAATCCAACTCATAAAAGCTGCATACACTGACAGCCAATGTCGTGTGCTGCATAAAGGAAAATTGACTAAAAGTTTGACTTGAGATTGTTCAGTTAGCTAAAATAACACACTGAAAAAATCGAATTGAAATCTTATCAATTTCCGAAAAATAGCACTTTTAGGATTTTGACAATTTCGAAAAACTCCATTTTCTAAATAAGTAAAAATAACTCGGTATATATGATAGGGGCTAAATAGGTTTTTAGACAAGCACAAATTATTGATGTAAAGTTTTTTAAAAAAATCAAATACAAAAAAATTTCCCATATTATGCCGACTTTCTGGCGGACACTGTATATATATTATGATGTCTGTAGTTAATATCAGAAGTGGGATTCCGATTTTTTTTTTCCTATTGTATGTATATCATTTAGGCTCGGTCTTTCCACCTCCTACTAAAGTGCCCAATAGTTACTTGGCAAATAAACTTATTAGGTGGTCTTATTCGACAAATATCTCGCGTGTGTAAATAAAATACATTTCTGAGTCAGCGTCTTTCCGTTTCAATCCAAAGTTTGGTGAATGGTTGCATTTTTGTGTTGTTAGGTATTAATATTGCGGTATTTAAAAACGGAAAAAAGAAGAGAGAGCGTGCTGTAAATTTCGTCCCATCTATACATATTATCCGGCCGTGAGCGTACCGTATACTGATGGCGCTCCAGATTCACAAACTCTACCATTTCGGCCAAATCATTTTCAAATACTTCCTCGTAATCACCAAAAACGTTCATCCTTATTAATTAACAGCAGGCGTACATGCGCTTTGTGCACTGTGCAAAGCTGTAGAACACTGCGCAAGCGTACTAGGGACCTGTTAACCTTATTGAGAGGTTCAGCTGCCAAATAAGTTATTTGATGGATAAGTTACCTTATTAGCCGAATAAGTGCTATTTGGAGGTGGAAAGACAGTTTCAAAAGTTATTTGGCAAATAAATTTATTAGGAAGTGGAAAGACCGAGCCTTAGATATACAGTATATCCACGAATTGGGTTACAAAGTGGGAAATTGTTTATTTTTGACTTCTAAAAAAAAATCCCCTTTATAAAAAACCCTGCTTGTTCTCAAACTAAAAATGCACTTGCCAAAATTTAAATATCCCTTTTCATATACAGGGGAGGTTTGAAAATATGAAAGTGGCCCAAGAATCAAGTAACCTTATTTTTCAAAATATAGAATAATGTTAATTGGAAATATTTGTTATAATATTTCTATTAAAAATTATAATTGCTTTCAATTGCTATTGATGTTTGGCTCGCATATTATTGATTTTTTTAAGATACCTGTGTTTTTGTTGACACAGATATGAGATTTTTAGTATCAACTTCAGGTCGCATAAATTTCAGGTTAACTGAAATTCGACAATACACTATTATCGTATCCGTCAATAGCAGGGTTTTTTTCAGGGCTGTGGAGTCGGTAACAAAAAATCCGACTCCGACTCCTGATATTTTAGTAGTTTGAATCCGACTCCGACAGTACTAGAATACTGATACCCTCCCGCCCCCTCATTCCTTTTCGTCTACCTGATAAACATTACCGGCTCATGACAAATTTCACAAGTTTTGCAGAGTGTGGTTGATTATAACAAATTTCATATTTACAAATATTGCATTCACGGTTTCCAGCAACGTACTGATTTCACGTAGAAATACACGGAGAGGTTTACAAACGTGAATGAGGAAACGGATAAAATTTACTTTATGAAAAATACATTTCATGGCAAAATTTCATAAACGTGCAAATGCAATTGTTATAACAAAAAAGTTTCTTACCTCATACCTACTAAACTAACAGTACTAACTACATTCCGTAGTAGATTATTTTCTTAAGGGGAAATAGGAAATTCAAATAGTCTGAGGTCTGAGCAGGGTTGAGCAGATTTAAATCATTTAATTAAAATAATTAATTTAATGGAGTAATTTAATTATCAAAATCATTAATTTATAGTTATTTAAGCAACAAGTGTGTTAATAAAGGCGATTAATAATCGAAACTGTTTAAAGCACAAACGAGCGATAGCCAGTGAGTGCCTTTAATAGTTGAGATTATTAATCGCCCATTAACAAAAGAGTTGATTACAACATTTTTTCGTTGACCGCAAATTTTTTTTTGTGGCGAAAAATTTGATTAATACAACCTCCATGCAAAATATCATCAAAGCGTCAAAATCACAAAAACAGTTAATTAATGAAAAAGAGTGTATTAATCAAAAATAGTGTATTAATGACATCTATTAATCCATAATTTTTTAGTAAAAATAATTCATTAATATTGAAATTAACCCTTCAGTACCCGTTTACGGTCTGTGAGACCGAGCAACCACATGATGCAGTATATTACTTAATGTGCTAGCGTTAGTTTACCGCCCATTTCACTACCTTCCTATATATTGCCATTGAAGATCCGTATGCAGTTTTGAGTTCGTGCGTGCAGTGGTTTAAAAGTTATTTAGAATTTCGGTTTCAGAGACCGACGAGGGTACCCGAGTTGCTTTTATTTTTACCTTTGATATACGACCAATGTGAGGAGAAGGAAGTATTTTCTGCATTTTTAGTAACACTGTTATACTGAAACATTATTGTAGTCATTGCAGATTTTATGAGAAATAACAGGCGCGACTAGAACAGACGATGCGAGATATAATAGCGGAGGAGGATGTCGATAACTCGTTTTATGATGATGTGCCATCGTCTGACGAAGATAATTTATTGAAAACTAGGGAAATTAACAGTGACACTGAACAGGAAATATCTGATTATGAAGACGTTAGTGAACAAGAAACTAATGCCATAAGGCAGGGGTGCTCAAACTTGAACTGCTGGCGATCTACCTCAATATTGTTAGACTACGATCGATCGACTCTGAGAGGCTGCAAGTATGTGTGATGCAGGATTGTCGTCTAGGTAGGGTGTATCGTTGCATAGATATTAGTTTTCCACACAATACGCATTTTTTTAGTCAAGGTCTGCTCTAAAATGTCAATGAAAAAAAACACATAATTATTCAAAATTGCGAGTTTATTGGTTCTTACAAAACTAACGAGTTCTAGTGTTTAAACTTAACTAGAGAGTGACTTTGGATGTTGAAGCGTGGCACTGCATATCCTCGGCATACTTTTCATAAGATGGTACGTAATTACCGAGTGCTAATCGCAAGCATGATGACATATGATCGTCAGTTAGTCGATTGCGATATTTTGACTTAATTACCTTCATTTCAGAAAATGCAGACTCGCACAAGTAAGTTGACCCAAACATTGCCGTCAGCTGAAGGGCGATTTGCCTTACATTCGGATATTTATCTTCAGATATAAAACACCAGAATTTTGTATCAGATGCTGTGGCTTTGAGATGTATATCTGATATAATCTGCACTAACTCATTTTCAACAGAACATGATTCCATGTTAAACTGACTTGCTATTTCAGTAGCTAATTCCTCAATGTTTTTACACGAAAAAGGATAACTCATAAATGATGCGATATTTGCCAATTTACTGAAATCATAAAAACGTTTTTCGAATTGTCCCAAAATATTTGATAATTCTGCCTCATAAATATCATAATTCAACTGAGGAATCCTTGCTTTCAAAGACGGAAAATGTTTCAGATCCTTTCTTTTCAGTTGATCTATCATAAGTTGCAATTTACTTTTGAATGCGTTTATTGCGCTAATCATCTCAATAATAGTTTTTCCTTTACCTTGAAGCTCCAAGTTAATGGTGTTTAAATGCGTTGTGATGTCTGTCAAAAATGCCAAATCAGTCAGCCATTTTCCGTTTTTCAGCGTATGAGTGTCATCACCTCTTTCGTCCAGAAAAGCTGTTATTTCGGGCAATAATTCTTGAAACATTTCTAGGAATTTTCCGCGACTCAACCACCTGACGTCCGTGTGAAGAACTAAATCAGTGTGTTCAGCTGACTCATTAGCTTCCAACTGCAATTTAAAGAGCCGTCGTTGCAAGCTACGTGCACGGATGGAATTCACAATTTTTATTGCTATGCCCATAATCTCCTCCATGTTTAGAACTTGTTGATGTATAATGCAATGGAAAGAGAAAAATTAAGGGAAATCGTCATTAGCTCGACACAATGCCACAAAACCGTTTTTGTTTCCAGTCATTGCTGGTGCTCCATTGGTTGTAATGCACACTAGTTTATATATTGGTAGCTTGTAGTTTGTTACAAAATTGAAGAAAACGTCATATATATCTTCGCCACGGGTAGTTCCTTTCAGAGGAATCATTGTTAAAAACTCTTCCTTAGCCGACATGTCATTGAATACCATTCGAATAAAAATACACAGCTGGGCAGTGTCTGTCATATCGGTGGATTCGTCGAACTGTAAAGAAAAGTAAGTACATTCCATGATATCATGTTTTAGTTTATCTGCCAAGTCCTGATTCATGACTTCAACACGCCTTGTGACAGTCGGACGAGATAACTGAAGTTCTCTAATAGCAGACATAATCTCTGTTTTATTTTTAAAATCTCCAAATAAAGTTTCACCCGCTTCAATAAATGCTTCCTTCACAACCGATCCATCTTCAAATGGTTTCTTGTGTTTCGCCAATATATGAGATATTTTAAATGACGCGATCGTTGCAGCTTTTGATTGTTTGGCTGGTCTTGTGAACATGGTTTGTTCTTTTTTCAAACAAGTTATCAAATCACGTACTTTTCGTTTTCTTAATTCACTCTGTGACGGAAAATCCTTTTCATAGTTTTTATGAACCGTTTTATGATGCCTCTCTAAGTTCCCACGCTTAGGTATTGCAACTGACGCACGGCAAATGAGACAAATGCACTTATCCTTTACCATGCAAAAGAAAAATTCTTCCTCCCAATCGTTATTAAAATGATACGTTTTACTTTTTTTCGCCGCACTCATTTTGTACTATTTATTAATAAACTTTGTATCGACGTATCGCCTTCAAGTTACATCTCAGACTGACTCCTATTCCTGCAGGCGCAACATTTATATCGGCGTGAACAAAGTCTCGAATGTTCCCGCCAAACACGCCGCCCGAAGTTTCTAGAATAATCGGCGGGAATCAAAAATGCGGAAGAAAGTGATGAGGGGGATATTCTGGCCTAATTGTGGATCGAATAAATTTTAGTTGTTTATTCATTACATTTTGTTTTAGTTACCTACCTACTAAAACAAAATCTGTGAACAGTTCTATATCGGAAATTTTTCTCGAGATCGACTCAAAAAGCACTCGCGATCGACTTGTCGATCGCGATCGACCGTTTGAGCACCCCTGCCATAACGTATCTCATTATTTTTATGGAGGTGGCAGAGGGGTGTCGGACTGCGAGACCGGTGCGGGTACTGATGTCTTAGAATTTTGAACGGGTACTGCAGGGTTAACAAGCGGACAACGAAAAAATAATATTTTTTTATATTTTGCTAAATCAACAAAACAAATACACAAAAGAAGGGCCACTCAGATATTGCCAATTAAACAAAATCACCTTGAACAGTAAGTAAGTCATGTCTAAGTTGGTTTCATACAATCAGTAAATAATATTCTAATGTCAATCTGCTTTCAAGTAATGACAGTTCATCTGAAAACTGTACATGTAACTGTTTTGTTAAGGCATTGTAACATTATGCATGATTTAAGTAGGTACTAGTCGTGTTTTTAAAACCGTATAGTAGCATAGAATATGTTGAAAAACGTATATGTCTTCTAAACTTCCCAATGCATCTGTCAAATATGAAGGTTATTATCGAAATGTCACTGAATGACAATCAAACAGTAATTTTATGAATTAAATTACGAAATGACTTACGCCCGTATTCATAGTCGTTCGCCAGCGGATCGCCGGCGACTCGCCAGAGTTTCGTTATGAATAGTATGTTGGCGGCACTGTACGTCTATGTCAAATTCGAGGTTAGCATGTTAGATTTTGTGTCAGTTTCTGTCAAAACTGACTGAAAACCTAACCTGATCACCTCGAATTTGACATAGACGTACAGTGCCGCCAACATACTATTCATAACGAAACTCCGGCGAGTCGCCGGCGATCCGCTGGCGAACGACTATGAATACGGGTGTTACTGTTCTCAATGCAGGCCTGATTTTAAATAGCTTTCCAATTTCTGGTTGGAATACTATAACTGTTTTAACTTTTAAAATACATCTTGAAACAGTTAAAGCATAAAAATAAGGTGCACTATAAAAGTTAGAAATTAGACGTAATACTAATAATAGTAATAATACGTACTATGCTTGTTTTATTGTTAATCACATAAAACAGTTATTGGTAACATGTAGAAAAACCGTCTACTATGCTGTAAAAGACCAAGTCGGCATTTTTTAAATAGTTTGGTAGGAATTTAAATTCACAAATGGTGATCACAGTGATTCTAGAACACAATCTGCACACTCGTGGATCTGCGAATTAACATATTATAGTGCACGTACATTTACATAAACTAACATAAATAAAGAAAAATCGATTTTTACTAACCTTGAATCTGTCTTCAAATAGTTAGTACTACAGTCGTTCAAATAGTTTTGTTAGCTTTTGGTGTTTTTATTAAAAATTTTTTTTTAAAGTGGGAGTTGGAGTCGGGTAATTTATATGGACTCCGACTCCACCCAAAAAGTTCTGACTCCTCGACTCCGACTCTACAGCCCTGGTTTTTTTAAGTTTTTTTTTAAAGTCAAAAGTAAACTATTTTTCTCTTTGTAACCCAATTCGGGGACATACTGTATACTAAATTTCAAATAAGCATGCAGTACTTGGAACTAAATAGCAATCACAACTATCGCCGTAATTGGTTGAAACAAAGTCATTATTACAACCATCTGAAAATCAAATATTGTTTTCAAAATGTCAATTTGATATTCGGTGTGAATCCTAATATAAAAGGAAAACTAATAAATAGTGGATAAAATAGGCTGGCCTGCCTACGTTTACTTGAATTATACAGAACAAAATTATTACATATATACACGAGCGATCAAAAAACTTAACTAGTGTAAAACTGAGTTTGAGTTCAGACCGTCATCTACTGCATTCTTATTTGAAATTTAGTATAGGAAAGTAAATGTTGAATAAAAAATATTCTTTAGTTTTCACTCATTTATAATGAACATTTTTAAATTCCTCTTTGAGTTTGATATATTTGAGCTACTGCAATCTCATGTTTTCTTACATTCTTTATGAAGCGTTTTTAAAGAATGTATAATATATATATATTTTTAAATCGGTAATGAAGAACGTAGATTTAGAACGTCAACCGATGTCAACATAACCTACAAAAGTTGGTTAAAATGTTGTAATTTCTTTAAAAAAAAAAAGAAACAATGTACCCCTCGGCACCGAAGTTCCTTTTTATACCTCATGTGGTTTATTTGCCATGGCCCTATGGGCTTCGGCAACTGAATCCACATTCGAGATAAAAAGCTAAACTTCAGTGGCTTGGTATACAAATTACTATTGGTTGACCATCCCATAATATTCTAATACATCAATGACCAAGAGGCTGCCTAAAGTGTAATGAAGATTCACTGTAAATATCATCAAGTTATCAATCAAGTCTTCCTTTGTTATTACAAAAATTTTTAACTGAAAAGCCGGTTGAAAAAAGGGCCATCTAAGAGTTCGTCGATCCACTCACAGTTTAGATACAGAAAACACTATTTCAAGATGGACATTCAAAATTGCCTTCAATAACTAAACAGAATTCATTAGGGTAAGTTATTTTCAAATTTAATGCCATACAATTGCAGATCAGTGTTACATTTTAGTTACAACAGTTTAACCCCTTTGCTGGTCAAAAGAAATATGTTTACAAAAATGTTGATATCCATGGTGTGCAAAACAAGCAATTTTAAATTTGATATTAAAACACATAAGACACTCTTTTATGCCCTACGTAAATGAACTGATAAACCGCAAATTAAGTATATTATCTTTTAACTATTTGCCATAAGCTGCTTAATCCCATACACATACACTAATTATGAATAATTAGTAGTTGAAATAATTGACCTGGAGCTATTTGGGAAAAACTATAGTAGAAGACATGTGCACCAGAGCTGCCATAGACAAGTTATTTAGTAAAACACACATGTGGTATTGTCGGCTGATTCTCAACATTTTAACCATTATTAATTTAAATATCACTCACCTGTTAGAAGCATAGTACTTCTTTAACTTCTGGATTTCAATGTCATGGAGGCTTAACAGGTCTTCTGTGTATAGACTAGTATGGAAATATTCAAACCTGTCGCGTTCTTCTTCTGCAAAGTGACACTGATCCCACAGGGTTACCAGTTCACCACGTAGCCGTTTGACAAATACCTATTAATACATTCAGTACGCATCATATTTACACATTCTCAATGTACAATAAAGACATTATACTTACTTCAATGTTGGCTTTTTTTAAAGCTTCGCACCGTTTTACTTCTTGTTTTAAGGCCTCTAAAGTTTCGATGTTAATTCCGGTATGAGTTTGTAAAAATAAATCACAAGCTTGAAGTTCTTCGGATAAAATCTCCCATAAATATTTTATTCTTTCTCTTAAAACTGCAATTTCATCTTTAATATCTGAATACTGTCTTTGAAGTGACTGGTAAAACTGGTCCAGCTTCTTCATATTTCCATCAGTCACTAAAAATAATGAATCATCTGTTGAAACTACCATTTTTTCAAAGTCAAGGGTAGGTTTATATTTCAATTCATTGACAATATCCATAATGGCCGACTTTATATGGAAGAACTTTTCTTCCCGTTCAAATTTTTCTGTTTCAAGACTTTCTAGTTTATGCTTAAAATCTAAAATAACTTCTTGCGTTGGTAGTGGTGGTGCAATTATTGGAGAAGGTTCTCTTCCAAGAGTACGACATAAACGTTTTTGCTGTTCATTTAGTGTAGATATTTCTTTTAACTTGGCTTCCATTATTTGTTCATACCTAGTAAAAACAGACGTTACTAGAATAAGATAAATAATATAATAATAATAATAATGGTCTTTATTATTATTATTTATTATTAATAAAGGTAATTTATATACAAAAAGTCACGCATTTTATGATTTAAAATGTATCCTGCAAAGCACAGCAAAATGATACTATCATAAGAGATAATAAAACAAAACTTTTTAAAATTATCATTAAGGTTTGATGGTACTACTTACTCCTTGACCCTTTTAGCTAAAAATTCCTCCTCTTCATAGAGACTTAGCTCGTCTGATCCGTAAACTGGCATTTTAAAATGTAGTTCGTTGCATAATTCTCGCGATCGTTTCAGTAATGTTTCGATATTGTTAAGCAACTCATTTTGCCTGCCAGTAATTTCAGCGATCATGTCATCATACAGTTCTATAATTTGTTTTTTAAAAATTGTGTTCCAATTCAAAGTTTTTTCTGCTTTTCCCATTTTATCAATTATGCTCCACCATTCCGACACTTTCTCCTTAGTAATTTCTTGAAATTCTTCCAGAAATTCATCAAAGGTGCTAAAAAAGATGTTTCAATTTAAAATACCGTTTCTTAAATCACTAACGTTAATTAAATCTAAACAGATACTACTCTATTTGATTTTTAATGTTCTTAAGTATAGTTCGCGGTAAAGATAAGCGTGTGAGTGAGTATTTGCTCACATCACACACATTTCACGCTTGCTTTAAACACTCACATTCACGCACGCTTACGGCGTGACCCTCCACTCACGACCTAACCCGTAGCTTTTGTTTCAAAATTTGAATTCAGATAAAACAAAATGTTCAAATTTAAAACCAATAAAGGACCCACAACAGAACTAAACACTTTAAAATAAAATATCTTTGAACGTGAAATAATTCACGTGATATTTTACAATCAGAATAGTAGACACAAAAGGAAATAAATGAAAATTAACTATAACAGCTTACAACAATCGATAAATCTGATTTCTCACAAATACATTTCTTGCAACCTTCTTCAAAGACATTACTTTTAACAGCGTACATACATCAAACAAGTAGAGACACTCATTCCAACTGTTGAAACCTGTCTAGAGTGCCTGGGACAGTAACTCGGGGGGTATTTCTAAGCTTGACTATCAGATGGCAGCACAAAATTCTACCAATCAGAGCCAGTTACTAGCTCTGCTACCAATCATATGTGAGAAAGCAGTGACGCCATCTGTTAGTGCCACCGGAAAGTACCCCCCAGGAGCCGTTCAAGGTCATCCAAATCGGTATTTTGACATCAAAGGAACCGACAGTGAATGTCTCTACTTGTTTGATTTATGTACGCTGCTTTTAATACCAAAAGCTGTCATTGGAATTTACGTTTCCTTTACTGATACGAGTACTAGAAGGTATATGTTGCTAGGCAACACTTTTAATGCCTAGATTTAAATTAGTACATTGTGTATCTAGGACGAAAAGCGTAACATTCCCAGACGACTGTGGAGGAGTCTGGGAATGTTACGAGTAATTAAAAAAATTAGGAAATAGTACTCGAATATTCCCTGCCTAGGCCGGCAATATTATTCCTGTACAGTTGTATTGTAAATTACCTAGCAACGGCTGATGTAATGGAATGTTTGACTTTGCTCAACAAAATTTTGTCAATAATATGACAATTCTAGTACGATTGGCGGAAAATACTTTTTTTTACGACCGACCGGAAAATATGCGGTTTTTGGAGAATACGTTTTGCCGGTCAAGATCGGAAAACGGGAATCAAGGACCGGTAAACTTTTGCCGGACCGACCCGGGTAATAGTCAACTCGGGTATATTTTCAGGACCCGTGTACCCGACGAGTATATTATGTAATTTCCAGAAAGTCAACCTTTTTCAGAGATGATAAAAACTTAAAAACAATAGGAATCAGCTCTAGAAAAACAACCATGCAGAAATAACAAGAATCACCCCATCCCATACCACATAATGTTGTTTCTTGTTTCATATAAAGCAATAAACCCGCTTCACGGAAATATTCAACCCGTCGATAGTACCATTAAATCGCGTCAGTATGGAATGAAGTAACATAAACATCCTCGAGTGATGTTGATGCTGCTACCAATTGTGGATAAAAAGTCACGTACTTGAATTTGATAGCAATTGGAAGTGTGAAAATATTTCCGAATAACAGTTTGAATTGGTGAGTAGATACAGTCGGCTCCTTAGAAATCGGGACACAAAATATGTTGTGTTTTAATATTTGATTTTTTTTTTATTATTGAAATTGTATAATCAACCAAAAGACGTCGCATTTGAAAAATTACATAACAATTAAAACCATAACAACTGCAAAATCCCAGTTTATACACTTCAAAATACATGCAAAAAGTATCATAATATTGTCCCGATTTCTAAGGCGCCGACCATACTATTTCAATTTAGTTCAGTTTGAAACCCGCGGCGGAACAGAAAGAAATTGTAGCTACCTCAAATGTTCACCAACATTTTTGTTATATACTTCGGGTACCCGAGAGTACCCGGGTACTTTTTTGGGTACCCGGGTTTGCTTTTAGACTGGGTACGACCGACATCCCTACTTTATACTTTGTAATTTTGACTACTGTATTGAAGAGCTATATTACATTTACATATAACTGAGAACTTTTTATTTTTACAATATTTAAAATTACATAAAGGAGCTGTTCCTATACTTTGTATTTCAAGAATGAAAATTTTAATTGCAACAGGAACTAGAGAAAACTCAAATTTTAAAATGCAAAAAGTATTGCCTAAAAAACTGATGCAGAAGATACAGTGAACAATAAAAGAGAGCAAAATACACAAAGCAAATGAAATAAAGTTATAGCAGAACCATTCTAGCTTTGCGGTCGAGGTAGGCAATGGAAGGCGCGGTGCTGTGATCATAATTGATTCCACTAATTTGGTAATACATGAAGTTAAATAAATGTCATACAGGGTGGTTGGTTTTTCATTACACAGCTTATATCTTGGGTAATATTGCAGATACAGAAAGTCAAAGGAAAAAGTTTCCTAGTTTAATGTTACCTACAGTGTGTCCACGGATAGATGATACAAGAGGAAAAACTTTTTTGTTACTGATTTCTCAGATAAATTTATTCCTGATAAATCAACTTCTATAGCGATAAAAAAGGTGCATTCTTTTTTACAGCAATAAAAACGCCTGTTCCTCATAAGCAGACTACATCTAGCAGGCGTATGTCACTTTCATGTCTGCCCTGTCAGTTATAATTACTTGGTGAAGTTAATAAGATAATTATTGTTGTTCATTCATATATTATTGTTGTTCATTCATATATTATGTCGTTAATTTATCTTGCCAAAAAACACTCAAAGCTTTTCTTTTAAGGATAAATTTCTCTTTGTAACTCAAAATTTTTCAATCAGTAACTTTGCTTGAAAAACTGACATTTAAAAAAATAGAAAGTTTATGATTCTGTGCTTAATGGTTTGAAGGGTTTTCCCCATCATGTCATAATCCAAAACATTTGCCGGGTCAGCTAGTCAGGAATAACATTTTTTGAAAAATCAGTAATAAAAAAGTTTTTTCTCTTGTATCACCTATCCGTGGACACACTGTATAACATAGCAAACATAATAATTTTTCATGGCCTACTAGATTTGGGAAAAAAATCCCAACTTTGGTTTTTTAAATAGAACACTGCATTTTATTTGAAAAGCTTATAAAATTCTGAATACAGTGACACTTTTACTTTTTTCATTTAAGCCTCACGTGTGGCCTTCGAGATCACCTGATCTTTCGATATGAGATTTTTTGTTTGAGGTTTTTTGAAAAATAAAGTTTAGAATACTGTCTGATACACTAGACAAGCTAAAAAATGAAATCGTTTAGCAGCCCAGCAAATTACGCCTGAAATGAGTGCAAATTGTTAATGTGAACACCAAACCGATTTTCTGCAAATAATATGTTAAAGTTGTAAGTTTGTTTCAATGGTGTGGTATTTACAGTTTAAAATAAATGTTATATTTCTTTTCCCCATGTAATAGTGTATCCCAAATAACCCAACACGAAAATGGAACTGTACAAACTTTAATTAATGATCGCCACAAAACATGCAAAAGTCTCAAAATTTTACATGGGCATGTGCAGTGCATTTGTAGCTTCTAATATACCTTGATTTACATTGACATCTCAACCATTGATCGAGTTTTTGGATAAATACTGTTGTCGAAAAATTCCATCTGAATCTACTCTCCGTAAAAACTACCTCCCTAAGTATTATGAAAATGTATTTTAACATCTTTTTGTACTTGTTCAAATGTGTAGGTGTTCAGGTAAATCAAAGAAATGTCAATAGTGAAGAAATAAGAGCATAAACAGGGTCCAGCAACATGTATCCCTCACTTGTAAATTATGCCACGAGTAAAAATGGATGAAATTAAACTACATCATGTAATTGACATTTGTTAAACAAACGTGTCCACTTTCAGAAATATACAAAATCCAAAGGCTACTAGAATCACATAGAATATAAACAGGTTATGCGGGACATTCAAAAAGTGGTAGATAAGCTTCAAGAAGAGTGATTCTGTGATTAATTGAGCCTTAAATATTAATACTAAAATGATAAAACCCTCACGAGCAGTAGCTAAGAATAATTTTTTTTTTTGGTAAAGTTCTAAATACGTCAAAATATCATCAATAAAAGTTGTACAAAATGTAAAATTATGGTTCCAGGCAAAACTTCAGAAATCTGCTTACTTTTTTGACACTAAGTATATTATGAAGTACTTTTGTGGTAACAGTTTCATATAAGCCGATATTTCTGAAATTTTTAACAACCTTCCTAGATGATAATTGACGTATTTACAACAGAAAAGCTACTTTACCAGGAAAAACAATGCATTTTATGTTTTCGTGCAAAAAAAGTTACTTTTTGAAAATATATAATAAAATAAAATAAAATCTTCTATGTAATGTGTGAGATAATGCATCATTTCCTTACTTATGTGCTTACAGAACTCAGCTTCGCCTCGTTCTGCAATGCACAGTTGCACAGGCATACAGAAATGTCGTCTTTTTCCCACTCGTAACATAAATAGCTATTATCTACAGCTTGTGAACGCTTATATGAAGACCAATCCAACATTATAGTATTAAGATTTTCGATTCAAAATTATTCAAAGAATCGCTCTACCTGAAGCTTATCTGCCACATTTTGGAACATTCTATGCCCAGCTAATCAGAGGGTTGTCAGACGTTAGAATTTTGACCGAACACTTCAGTTTTTCAAACATCTGTCAGGTTTAGATAAACTAGGAAAACCGGACAGATGCCTTATCACGTTCCCATTACTTTATAATTAACGTGCAATATGAGTGAAGTAAATCTATAAAAGAATTATGTCGGGTTTTTATTTCTAACGCACCTGGCACCCCTCCTATACACAATTTTCACTTAAAACAAAATGTCAAATATTATTTTAACGTGATTTACATTTTCTACCCATTTTCTAAATTCTGGGTTGTTTTAGTGCCTTTCCTGAAATACGAGTTACCGTGAAAACGGCCGTTAGAGTTGAATTTAAAACGTTTACTTCGAACGATCGTTTGAAAAACTTCATAATCTGCCTTTTGCAAATCGTCCTCGATTATACATTTGCATGCTCAAATAAGTAATTGCATAGTTTATTACACTAGCTTATTACCTGTCCTGGCTCATTTTTAGTACAGTAGTTCAGAAATTTGATGGATTCACACGTTTTACTGCAGCCCTCTAATACGGTTGTAACTTCAAACACAACGGCTACTTACACATACACATTGACGGCACAGATTGACGGTTACCAACACAAATTTCAAATGTCCACCTCCACCTCCAGTTTCATTGGTCCTATGATTGTCGCGTTCCGAAATGAAACGACTCTTATGGCTGCGGTCACCAAGAAAATTCTAGGTGTGTGGCCAAACCCATGCCGCCAGTTTACAATAAATACTTGTAACTTCAATGCCATTCTTATTTCAAATGAAATGAAAAGAAGTTCTATAGTTCCTTTCATTTCTATAGGACTTGCAGCAGGCCGTAATTTAACTAATTTTTAACAGTGTAAAACATCAAAATAACACTTGACATTTTCATAGGTTAGAGCTATTGAAAGGACAGATATATCTTGTAATTTTGGTTTACAAGTAAATTAAGTTGTTAGTTATTTAGTAATAGTTATTTGTTATAAATAAAAATTAAAAAATTAAAGTACATTTCCCGCTGCTGATCATGTAAGTCAGTGATACAGCTTTAGTAACAAAACGTGTAAGTCGGTGATTATATTTGATTGCTGCTTTTTCTTGACAACGGAACTTAATATTATTATTAAGTTCCTAGGTAAATAAAATTAGCAAAGCAAGATGCAGATTTAGACGTTTTGTTTATAAATTGCAAGCGTTTATGTGACATGTGACACTCACGAAAACTAATCCTGGTGACAGGTGACAAACCAAACGATTTTTTCAAAAATCTAGGAAAATTTCGATAATCAGCGGGAAAAATATAATAAGATAACTCGGAATGTATCGCCTATTAACATTTTCGGCAGGCAACAAGCCGCGACTTCGTCTTGGCTTGTACTTGCCTACCTCAAATGTTAATAGGTCCTTACATTCCTTGTTACTTAAATAGCTATTGTTTGCTGCTTTTTCTTGACAACGCAACTTAATATTATTATTAAGTTCCTAGGATAATCAAATTAGCAAAGCAAGATGCAGATTTAGACGTTTTGTTTATAAATTGCAAGTGTTTATGTGACATGTGACAATCACAGGTAACACGACTCACGAAAGCTAATCCTGGTGACAGGTGACAAACCAAACGATTTTTTCAAAAATCTAGGAAAATTTCGATAATCAGCGGGAAAAATATAATAAGATAACTCGGAATGTATCGCCTATTAACATTTTCGGCAGGCAACAAGCCGCGACTTCGTCTTGGCTTGTACTTGCTTACCTAAAATGTTAATAGGCCCTTACATTCCTTGTTACTTAAATAGCTATTATCTACCCTTGATGTCAAAGTGCTACTTTATTCACCCTTGCTGTTAAAGTAACACTTGATCTTTTGTGTTGAGTCGATTAAAGCACATTTTAACATTTGATATAAAAAAATAATTAACAAACAAGCGTCTTAATGAGAGCGATTAATAATCCAGACATTTTAACGTGTGAGCGCCAGTGAACACGATAATTGTTGAGATTATTAATCGCAAATTAACACACGAGTTGGTTACAATATTTTTTCGTTGGTAGTACCTTATTAAGTAGGAGAAAAATTCATTTTATTGCATGACAAAAACAAACACAGTTTTCACATTCATGGTAGCTTTGATTTCCTATACTAAAATCGTTTATTGATGAAAAATCATCCATTAATAGCAGTCATTAATAAACGATTTTAGAAAATATAAAATCATACATTAATAAGGGTTATTAACGAACGATTTTGTATGCATTAAGAAAACCCATAAATAAACTACCAACGGAAATAATTATTTCTGACACTTTCTAAACTTGAGCCAAGCATACAGGGTGCCCGGATTTCGTAGGGACAACATGGGTAACTTTTGTATTTGAAGAGATAGAGAGATGGTTAAATTAGCAAAAAGGTGCAGGTTTGAGAGCTCATTAAGAATCCATCTTCAAATTTTACTTGTCATAGCCCACTTGTCTAAAATTTAACAAAAAACAAAATCTCCTAATTTCTTTTATATGCCGTAACGTTTTTGTTACTTAAGATATTGAGATGCGATTTGAAATAATTTGCATGGTAATTTAATAGTATATTATGTTATTAGGAGCAAAAGTTATATTTTATGTGGCGAGGCTGGACGGGTTATCAGCCGAGCTTGCGAGGCAGATAAGTACAGCTGAGCCACATAAAGATACTTTTGCTCTGAATAACATATAGTATTTTTTCTTCATACGTTTTTATAACAAATTATTTACAACTTTGTGAACAAAGTTCGAAGAAAATTACTTGATCTCGTCAGCGGCAGATAATATTATCTGCCGCTGACGAGCGGCAGATAAAGTTGTCAGAGGCAGATAATAACTTTATCTGCCGCTGACGAGCGGCAGATAAAGTCGTCAGCGGCAGATAATAACTTTATCTGCCGCTCGTCAGCGGCAGATAATATTATCTGCCGCTTGGCAATAAAGTGACTGTTTAGCATCATCAATCCAGCAGTATAATGCCATAGCTTACTGCCGTTTGAAGAAAAATACATTTATTGGCACTTAATAAAACCAATTTTATTTGTGTAAATTTTTACTAATCTAACCTAACCTCAAAATTTTAAATTGGTACCGTGCAATTTTTTTGGCCCTTTTAAGAGAGGATTTTTTTCTGAATGCAATGATGTATTACATGATATGGAAACTTATACGTGCCTGTCAGTAGTGTGAGTGTTATTACTTCAACTTATAACGGAAAATTTTGAAAATATGATGTATTTTGTGCGTATATCAAGTGCTACAAGAACGTAGAACTTACACGTCAAACATACGGAACACACTGACACTACTGGAAGGCACCATATATCTAATACTTACTATATTGCTAGCGGCTATGAGTGGGAAACTCACCAAGGAAGTGAGACAGACAACCAACTCTTCAATGTATAATGGTGAGCTGTGTGCAAGCGCGGCGGCGTCGTCCGGCCAATGGGGAAGTGGTCAAGTTTAAAATTTGCTTTTAAAGGCGGAGTTCGAATTCTCACGCATGCGCACGAGACGCGTTATACTCTAAGTGAGACTATGTCGGCGCCGTAATGTTTTCTTACGTTTCCAGGCCCTACTAGCAATATATGTGTATTATATATATGGAAGGCACGTATGATGATAAGCCTGCTTTTTGTTTCGAAACATAATTTCACAGATAACGTGATAAACAAAAAACAAAGTTATTGTGATCATGGCACAAGTGATTTCTGCCTGTAAAAAGAATAAGTTCAGTTTGTCAAAATTTGGAAAAAGTTTCCATATCATGTAATACATCATTGCATTCAGAAAAAAATCCTCTCTTAAAAGGGCCAAAAAATTGCACGGTACCAATTTAAAATTTTGAGGTTAGGTTAGATTACTAACAATTTACACAGATAAAATTGGTTTTATTAAGTGCCAATAAAAGTATTTAAATTACCATGCAAATTAGTTCAAATCGCATCTCAATATCTTAAGTAACAAAAAAGTTACGGCATATAAAAGAAATTAGGAGATTTTTTTTTATTTTAGACAAGTGGGCCATGACAAGTAAAATTTGAAGATGGATTCTTAATGAGCTCTCAAACCTGCACCTTTTTGCTAATTTAACCATATCTCTATCTCTTCAAATACAAAAGTTACCCATGTTGTCCCTACGAAATTCGGGCACCCTGTATATGTATTATACATATATTGCTAGCAGGGCCTGAGAACGGCCGGAAACATTACGGCGCCGATATAGTCTCACTCTGAGTATTTCGCGTCTCGTGCGCATGTCTGAGAATTCGAACTCCGCCTTTAGAAGCGAATTTTAAACTTGACCACTTTTCCACCGCGAGGAGGACGCCGACGCGCTTGCGCACAGCTCACCATATACATTGAAGAGTTGGTTGTCTGTCTCACTTCCTTCGTGACCCCCCAACTCATAGCCGCTAGCAATATAGTAAGTAATATATATATGGAGCCAACTTACGAAGGCGAGACATATAAATAAAGATTCTGACAGTTCTCGATGCACGCTAAACCAATTTCACACGGTGCGCATTTTACGTAAACTTCCGTCGCATGTTGCCGTAAAAGAAATTACCGCACAACAAAACAACGCTCATTCCTCCTCTAGTGTAACGACGCGTATAAACGGTGTTCAACTTTCTCTTCGAAACAGCCATCACCCATATATATATTAGATATATGCTATCAGCCATCACAGAACGCCTTTCTATCAAGTGATATTCACCGACCACGTGCGTTTGTTTACTTGGCTCGTCTTCCTATCTTGGCTGAAGTTTAGTTAATAAGCAAATAAAATGCCGCCTTAGTTAATTTAACCCATGGTGTAAAGAATACAAATGTGAAACGTTCCCGGAAATGCGCAGTCGTTCAGAAAGTAGAGGGGAGATGTCAACCAATCCGCCATGGGTCTACACAGGTAATCTATTATGGCCGCGATCATGGTGTAACCATAGACGCGTTTGTATATTATTGCTGGCACTGTCAGTGGATGTCAAATTCGAGATTAGCAGGTTAGGTTTTTCGTCAGTCTGACACCAACTGACGCAAAACCTAACCTCGAATTTGACATCGACAGCGTCTTCAACAATACACTTCAGTACTACCAATCGTGCCATTTGTGGGCCCATGTCCTATTGGTTGAATTTGAGGTACGCCCACATTCTGCGGAACGTTACACCTTGTATTCGTTACACCAACATTTAACCTATTTAATAGACGTCTGTCAAATTTACTCAGTAAATTCCTAAATGTAACTATGTGGTTTACACTGTTAAGAAAAAGTTAAATCAAGGCCTACCGCAAGTTCTATAGCAGTGAAATCAACTATAAACCGTTCAATAGTTATTTGCCAAGTAGGTAGACATGGAATTTTGTTTTTATGTTTAATAAAACTAAAACTCCCTAGAAACTCTTTCTGACACTTTGTCAGAAGCAGCTGTTATGTACAGGAGGCTCACGAAAGTGTCTAATTTGACATTTTGAGGTTAAACATGCAATATTGCCAGTCCTTCCATACTTTGTTTGCCACTAGGCATAATATGTATGGACATCGCCGTCATGGATATCTATCTGTCAAACAAATTGTAGTACTAAAGTAAATATGCCAAAAGTCATTAAAGGTGACACAAAACTACAAATTACAAAGGCTTACAGGCATTATAAAGCTGACAGGCCCGACCTCAGTGGAACTGAAATCTTTGCTCGGCTTAGTGACTTTTGGGATGCAAGTATTTATGCATAAAACTTAATTGTTGCTTTAATTTTCGGCTTTGTACTGTTTTAGATATCTGAAAGAACTAGTAGAAATATTATGGGGCGGAACAATTTTGAAATTAAACCTTTTGGCCCACGACCTAAAAATGATACATACTATTTGCAACATACGCACTGAAGAAGTAGTTAACAATGCGAGATAAATTGTGCAAGAACAACCACACGTATCTGTTCGCCATTTAGGACAGCAATTAAATGTTTCATATTCAACATCTCATAGGATATTAAGAAGCAATTTGCATTATTTTTCTTATCGGTTGCAAGTGTATCAGGAACTGCTGCCAAACAATCCTCCGGTTAGATTGGAATTTTGTAACTGGTTTATCAATAATTTAGGAAATAACGATAATGCGTTTGAGAAAACTTTCTTTACTGATGAGGCATACTTCTATTTATCTGGCTATATTAATTCACAAAGTATGAGGATGTGGAGCGCTGAGAATCCCAATTTTTATGTTGAAGAACCGCTTCACCCACAAAAAATCGGGGTTTGGGCTGCAATTAGTAAAAGAAGAGTTATAGGTCCTATATTTTTTTAAGGTAATTGAGTGCAGTAAAACGATTAAATTTTATTTTAATAGTTCAAATTTTAGGTTTTCTAAATGCACAACCATATCATACTGAAATTTTGTCGCCGTTTTTTGAAGAGTTACGTGACAATGAATTACAAACGGGTTACGTACTTTCAATAAGATGGGGCATAAATTTACTTAAAGAGTTTTACAAAAACAGAGTTATTAGTCAAAACATGTCTACAGTGTGGCCCCCGAGGTCTTGTAACTTAACTCCCTGTGATTTTCTTCTGTGGCCATATTTAAAAAAAATCCATTCTTCAACTTCCACTGGACAATATTCAGCAGCTTTAACAAAGAAGTACCTAATGGAAAAAATAAAGAAATCAATAATAATGGGGTAATATTAAGATTTGAGAATAGAACGAGTTAAGGAGTTTACTTTCTTAGGAACATTAATCTCTGAAAACTTAAATTACACACAAGGAATTAAATCAAGGTTAATAAAAGCATCGAGATGTCCGGGCGCGTTAAATAGTATAATGTCCTTAAGACAAATTTCGCGAAATGCAAAACTACGACTTATAAGACTGTAATTCGACCCACAGCTACGTACGCATGTGAAACATGGACGATGAATGTGGCAGACCAAGATACGATAAGTAGGTGGGAGAGAAAAATGCGGAGAAAAATATTTGGAGGGACTCGGACGAATGATGGTTGGAGAAGACTTACAAACGAAGAGGTACAAAAGAATTATGGAGAGCCAAATATAGTAGACTTCATTAAAGCTCGAAGGTTAAGATGGTTTGGGCATATATGGAGAATGCCAGATGGAAGAGCTACTAAGATAGTATTGGAAGGCAGAGCGCAAGAAACTAGAAGAAGAAGCGACCAACGAATAGGTGGAAGGAGGCAGTAATGGAAGACATATCAAGGAAAGGAATAGAAGACTGGAGAAATAAAATCATCAATAAGGGACAATGGAGACACATTGTTATGCAATGGGCCTAAAGTGGCTTGTAAAAGCTTTATTTATACTGAAAAAATACATAAATTGTAATATTTAAATATTTTTGTATACAATTTATAATTACAATAAAAAAACGACTTTCATTATACCATTATGCCTACTCAACAATGTATGAAACGTATTCAGAATCAGCAATTTGTCTTTCATGAAATTTATCTTAACCAATACTAATAGTGGCACAAAATCCAAAACCAAATCTGGCAACCACGTTTTGTACATTAACATAAAATTATCATTTTATATAAAATGAGCATAACCTAACTTTTGTTAATGACTGACAGCATATTTACAGGGTGAAATTCATTACCCTAACAAGGCCTCCTATCTGGCAAATAACTATTGAACGGTTTATACCTATAATCCATTTAGAAAACTCTCGTGACATTTAACAATGTCAAATGCAAAATTTTGAGTGCACTTGAGAAGTACTAAGTAGGCACCTACTATTTCAGCTGATTGTACTTATAAAGGTCAGTAGCGTCAAACTTGTAAGTAAAATGATGACAAATTATTAGAATTGTCAACATTGAGCCGATGCTAATCCGAAGAAAAATAATTTTGAGGTTGGTGAAGGAGAGTGGGGGGTCAAGGAAAGGCAGAGGATAAAATTTTATATTTTTAAATATCATAGCACACTTCTCTGCTTCTTTGAAAATTTATAGAGTTAAGTGCCTAGTAAGAAATTAAATTTTTAAGGGAAAAAAATACAAATATTATTTTATAAAATTCTATTTTTCGTTATTTTACGCACTTTCTACCAACGACTTTTACTCTGGAGCTTTTAAATAGGAATAACATTTTTAGCTCGAAGAATTTTATTGGAAACCCGAAGCCCGAAGAATGATCACCAAACTCGTAGTCTTTGGGTGAAAATGACTGTATGGGCAACCCTACGAAATTATTTGTTATTTTGCTAAACTTAAATATGAATCGTAGTTTTAGTGAAACAAAGTAAAAACATAATTTATTAATAACTTTAGTAAGTAATCTTGTATTATATGTACTATATGCAACCAACACAAATCCTATCTTATATGCAACCATATAGGTAGGTATACGTACAAGCAGAGATCCAAAAACTAAATTTATCAGAAACAAGAATTGAATTACTTTAACCTAGAAATTTGAAGATGAAACCGCGTTTATTTTGTTAGAATTAATTGAAATTTCAAACAATTAAAGAATTAGAGAAAATTGTCATCAGAATCGCTTTCAGAATCGATTCCATGAAAGAAATAACAATTGAAGGCATATTGGCAAAGGTATGATTTCCCATATATTTCTGCCATTCAGCTTTAATTAGGTTTTCACAATGTATTACGCTGTTTTTCCATTTCAGGTGTAAATGGTCTAGGGCTTGTTACCACACTTCCTGAACTTTATTTGGTACTACAATATTTACAATATTGATGTCCCTAATATGCCTGTTATAATACATTTTGACAGATGCCCAAGCTAAATAGATGTCGTTTAATTGGCAATTATAAGGCAGAACTTCATGTCCATCTGACTTCAACAATTCATCGATTACATACACTTTTTTAGATTCAGCAAGTAATGATTTTATTAGAGCCCATAGGTCTGCTTTGCTGGAATTTTCAGAAAAATTGATAGGTATTTTGTTTTCCAACCACTTTGCATGTCAGCCTTACGTGAATTTGAATTTGGTGGTTTGTTTACCGTCACAGAATGGTATGGCGCATTATCTAACATAATTACACATTTGTTCTGAATTTTGTTAATGCAGGTATCAGTTGTGTTTCACCTCAAGTTTTGAAGACATTACCATTCATGGTTTTGTGTAATCACAATCTTCAATCTTTGTTTCAAACAACAAATCGCAATTTTCTAGGAATCCTTGTTCACATCCTGAATGAAGTATAGTAACACGTTTACCTGCTTGTTTTATTCGTTTTGGATTAGCTTGAATATCATCTCCAACCTTCCCGTACCCATGTGGGGTATTCTACATACCCCAGAATAGTTTTTTTGCTATAACTGTTCAAATTTTTTAATAGTCTTCAGTTTTTAGCTATTCCTCGATATATAGAGTATCTCAATAATTATGAAGTTTGATTAAAAAAAATATCTAACTATTTTTATCAATTAACTTTTGTGTGGGGTATGTGAAATACCTCACAGGGGCCCCAGCGTAATAATTTTTTGAATTGTATTTCGTATTCGTATTTCGTCCATTTATCATAAAATGGCCATTACGTATTTTTATGAAGATTTTGGACATGGCTGCCCTCAATGCATATATAATTTGGATGGAGCAGAATCCTAAATGGAAACAAAATGATAGAAGTGGTAGGAAATGTTTTCTTCGTGAATTGTCGACTGATTTAGTTGAGCCGAACGTTATGGCATGGAAAAATGCCAGTATTAATTATCATCAATATGTAAAATGAGCTCTTGAAATGTTTCCAACAAAAAACAATGAAGCAAATGCCGCGATACTGCCAGAAAGCAAGTCAAATAAATACCAGTTGAAGGTGCAACTTTTGCCCAAGACTTCGTGACAGAAAAACAACATTTTCGCGTGTAACTTGTTCTAAATCAGTATGCGCAATACACAGAACAACAGAAACTATATCATATTGTCGAAACTGCTAACCCAGCGACAATAAAGAACAATGATAAACAAATATTTTTAAATTTTTTTATAATTTTTGTATACTTACTTAACCTTAGTTTTACTTTGTATTTTGAATAAAATTTTGTGCTATAAGTCCTAAATGTCGTTTATAATAGAAAGAAATTAATAACAAAGGCCGACTCGGTTATAGACTTGAAAAACCACTGGGGTATCCCGAATACCCCGCATGGGCTCTAATGAAAGTTTTAGAGCACGGGTACGGAATGGTTAATTCAACAAACCTCTGCGATCCATTTTTGTATATCCAAGTTTTATCAAGAAAAATAAACAAATAATCTACTGCAGACGCAGCCAGTAAAGAGAAATTCCACGCAACTTGCTTCGGTACACAATCGTACTTATTCGCTTTCGACGGTGTTCGTGATTCGCTGTGTGAAGATCTTGTACATTCAGGTACAAAATGTTAACCAATATCTCTCACTTCCTTTTGTAATACGTATAGATAGACGATGAGCTATAACTTTGAAAATATCATTTGATAGTTTGGGCAATACCGCATAATTTTGTTTTGTGTAATTTTTTTCGTATCTGTCATAATAAGGCAGGGGGAGAACAATCATTTTTCATAATTTACATTTTAATACCTACCTCCTGAACCATTCAACCGATTTGAATATTTTTGGTCTCGTTTGAAAGAGCATTTTATGGTCTTTTAAAAGAAATTTTTTGTTGAGTCGTTTAGTTTAAAACAAATAAACTAGAGGGCGTTATCTGCAGCGATTACAAATTTTTGTTAATTTTGGAAAAAAGTTTAATGGGACGGTACTATTTTCTTGACAGACTCTCAGCCATCATAAAATTAGCTAAATTTTAGTGAAAACCCCATCGCAATATCTCCATCCGTTATCGATTTATAAGAGAAAATGTTAAAAATTTGAGTACCTCAATCGGATCAAGTCACCTTAGCGAGAAAAACAAATCACATAGCCATGGTAACCGACGTAATTATTACGATTCAACTTTCTTCCCACTTTGCATAAACTTGTTAACATGTCGAGCCTTCCTTCACACTTTATCCAGACTTAGGACTGGTTCAAAACTAGTTTTGAAACGTGTTTAAAGGCCAACGGGCCAACAGAACATCAGTAATAACAATAAAACAAAATAAGCACAAAACACTTAGAATTACTCAAAGTTTAACCACAAATAGCTCACAAATGTTCAAAATGTCTTCCATCATTCTCGATGCATTTATTTAATCTAATTTTGGCAGAAAAAACCGCTGCTTCAATTTCAGCCCTGGACAAGCTTCTAATGGCATTTCGTATTCCTTCCATCATATTTTCCCTGGTTGTTGGTTTCTCTTGAAAAACCGGGTCTTTCAGTCTACCCCATAAATAAAAATCAAAACAAGTTAGATCCGGCGAGAGCGCTGGCCAGGGAAATAGACTTCCTCTTCCAATAATACGATTCAGATATTGCTGGTCTAAATGGTGACGTACGTTTCGGTGATAATGCGCCGGACAACCATCAAGCTGGAACCACATGTTCCTTCTTGTTTCTAAGGATACGTCTTCTAAAAGTGGTGGAAGAAAAAAGTTAAAAAATTTCAAAAACCTTTCTCCGTTAAGGGTTTGGTCAAAAAAATGTGGGCCTATAATTTTTCCTTCCACAATTCCGCACCATACATTGAAACTCCAGTGATTTTGATGTTCTACTTGCCGCATCCAATGTGGGTTTTGCTCGGACCAATAATGCTATGCAAATTTACACCCCCTGCGCTATTGAAAGTTGCTTCATCCGTCCATAATATTTGTAAAAGAAAATTTGGATTTTTCCGAACCATATTTAACAGCCAGTGACAATGGTTCAGTCTACTATTATAATCAGTATCTTTACTGCCTGATGTAAAACAATGTGGTAGGGATGCATATTATTTTCTTGAAGAATGTCGTGGGTAATTGTTTTTGGGACTCCTAGGTCGTTGGAAATTTTTCTGATGCTTAAGGTGGGATCGTATTGTACCTAGGCCAAAACGTTTATAATATTTTCCTCGATGTGCGTTCTACGAATTCTTAGAGTTGCTTGAATAGGCTGCACGTTGCCAGTCTCCCGTATTCGCCTAGCCAATCTTAAAAACACTTTTCGAGAAAAATGTCTTCTTTGTGGAAATTCCATTGCATATTGTCGCGACGCAATTGCAGCATTTTCGAAACTTTAAAAATAAGTGCGTAACATATACGCCTCCTCGTTATTAAAACATAAATATTTAAAAAAAAAAAAAGGATTAAAAAGTAGATCTAAACCACAGAAAATATCAGAACTAAGTTTTGATAGTTGGCAAATCTGTAATCTTTTTAATTTTAGCAGTTACCATCATATATCTAATACTTACTATATTGCTAGCGGCTATGAGTGGGAAACTCACCGATGAAGTGAGACACACAACCAACTCCTTCATGTATACGGTGAGCTGTGCGCAAGCGCGACGCGTTATACTCCAAGTGATACTATGTCGGCGCCGTAATGTTTTCTGAAGTTTCCAGGCCCTACCAGCAATATATGTGTATTATATATATGGTTACCATGGCTATGTGATTTGTTTTTCTCGCTAAGGTGACTTGATCCGATTGAGGTAAGTACTCGAATTTTTAACATTTTCTCCTATAAATCGATAACGGATGGAGATATCACGATGCGATTTTCACTCAAATTTAGCTAATTTTATGATGGCTGAGGGTTTCCCAAGAAAATAGTACCGCCCCATTAAACTTTTTTTCAAAATAACAAAAATGTGTAATCGTTGCAGATAATGCTATCTACTTTATTTGTTTTAAACTAAACGACTCAACAAAAAATTTCTTTTAAAAGACCATAAAATGCTCTTTCAAATGAGACCAAAAATATTCAAATCGGTTGAATGGTTCAGGAGGTATTAAAATGTAAATTATGAAAAATGTATTGGCCTCCCTCTCCCTTATTATGACAGATACGAAAGAAATGTCACAAAGCAAAATGATGTAGTATTGCCCAAGCTATCAAATGATGTTTTCAAAGTTATAGCTCATCGTCTAACTTTCCTAGATAACATGACTTTTATGTTCCTTCATAGCAGTTACGGCCGAATTACAAACTTGAAAATAATTTCCAGCAATTTTTATTGCCCACTTTATTATGAGGATTTTTTTCCCAAACCTCTAGGCTTTACCATTGTCCACATATAGCCGCTCCGCACCCTTATCCGGACACCCTGTGTGTAAAAGGCAATAATACTAAATTTACATTAAATAATCAGATTCATCAGTATGACACAAGAAAAAGCGAAGATGTACACATTCAAAATTATAATATTTAGCATCTGACATACATAATATAAGAGAATACCTAAAATAGTATCTTAACTGTTCTTTTAATATATGTGCTAACATTATGTATATAATTATAATTATTATTATAGTTTATAAAGTTATCATAATTATATCTATTTTACATAAATTTACAGAATATTCTCGTTATCAGATGAATCGCTAAAATCAAAATCACTATCACTAGTATCATTCATAATCCGAATAATTAAAGAATCCGTAATAACGTCGTAACAGGTTAATTTTTCCAATACTCCTGTTCTTTCTTCTTTGCGTGTTCACACACTTTGTTCCACGTTTCCAGAGTTAGCCATTACTTTATGAAAGCACTGTATAATCAGTAGTAATACTATAAGTACTTCGACATTATCGGGTTATATGTCGATAACTTGTTGCGTAATAATAAAAGAGTGTCAGTTTGACAGTTTAAATAATCCGACCACGGAGCGGGAGGATTATTCTGTAAAACTGGCACTATTTGTTTTGTGCAGGAAGTATGAAACGTATAACCCGAAAATGTTCAAAGTACTACGCATTGTATTCGATTTGATTATTTTTTGAGTAATTTTAAAAACAGGTACAAATATTTATTGAAAGCTCGATTTGTTTGTATCCCAACTGAATGTCATCTCTTTGTAAACAATATACAAGTTGACAAAAGTAGTTTATTGCGTTGAGTAGTGAAGTTTTTCTAGTATAACCGTTTTTATATTATCGAAATTATACAAGATAACATAACTAAATCCGGCCTTCTGATTGGTTGATATCGGTATGAAAAAAATAATTGTTTAAATCCATTTATTCATTGTTTTCTTTCAAAGAGAATGTTGTGCCGTTGCATTCAACAAGAGGTGTACAGCTTCCCTGTAGTATTAAAAATTATTCAGCGTTCACTATTATGTAAAACATTATCACTAAAAAAAAACCGTATTTTTTCAATGCTTTTAAAATGAATGTTAATAATAATAATTGTAATATTAATCAGCAATATAATTACGTAACGGTTTTATATGCAAAAACAAAATGAATGTCTAAACATTATACCTAAAAAAATCTGGTGTGATACACGCACACAACTTCCTTTTACAGTGATCTTATAATTAGCCAAAAATTTGCGTTTGAATTTTTAAGAATTTGTAAAAAATTTTCAAAAGTTACAAATTGTACAGAAACAGTGCAAAATAGAGCATTAGGTGAAGAGACAAATTTTCTCTAGAATTTTCAGCTGAATTCAAAAATGCAATAATATACCGGGTGTTCTATTTGAAATAGGAGTTAATAAAAAAATAGAAAAATAAAACAAAAGAAACCCATTTTAGAAGTATTCAACTGGAAAATGACCTATCTCACATCAATACACATTCAAAATGTAATAAAAATGTGAAGCTTGAAAAAAATCGTTAGAGCCGTTTATGAAAAAATCGAAAAAAACTGAAAAATCACAAGAGGAAACACCTACTTCCGGTTATGCGATTTTCTTCAAAAGCTTGCTGTCGCATCTACATAGTACACAAAACTTATATATGAAGTTTCAACGCCATACCTCTTTTCGTTTTTGAGATATTCTGTTCACAGACAGACAGACACATAGACACACACACAGACAGACAGACCAATAAAAAAAAATATGTTTTTTGGGTTCAGGGGAGTCTAAAACGTGAAGATCTGTTGAAAACTCAATTTCGAATTTTTGGGGTGAATCCAATACTTCCTTTATTGTAAAAGGAAGTAATTAGTAGTAAAATCAAAATTCTAATTAATCCATTAATTTATTAAAGGAATTGATGTTCCTGTTTTTTATACATTTAGTTGCTTCATTTTTATTTATTTATTTATTTTATTTTTTGGTTTCCGCCCTTTTATTCAGTGCCTGCAAGTACTATGGTGGACAATAAATTTAGGCCAGAAAAATTTAAATTGAGGTTAGTTGGACGTAAATAGTAGTAGTAGAAAGTAGTAGATGTCAAGCGAATGACAGGCCGGCCTAAATTTATTGTCTGTCATTGTACCTGCTGGTCAAGCCACTCATTTTTACTTCCTTTTTACAATAAAGGAAGTATTGGATTCAAGTGGTCATTGGTGGACAAGCCATCAGTTTAGTGAGTGTTTGTGTGTGGCATGCTGCAATACCGTTTAAAAAAAATATTAAACGGTCAAGTCTGTCTACAACGAGCTTTGGGTCCTCATCATCTCCAAGTAGGTGTTTGAAGACTTCGATCAGTGTGAAACTGATATTAGAACCACATCGCAAGTACGAGTTCAGCTGTTGATGGTTAGTGTATTATAGTAACAGTTTGGATACGGCAAATTTAGAATTTAAAACTTGTATTTAGATTTAGAGAATCTTAGAATATTAAGTTGTCTAAATTAATATTGTGATTTGAGTACTCGACGGTTTCGATCTTTATAATTAGAAATTTATCATTTTGGTCTAGTTATTTTTTAAAAAAGTATTTAACCTCATTTACTGGAACTTTCATTTAATTAAATAATTTTGACAACTTTAATCTGACTATTAATTTGTAATGTCAATTCAAACTTTTAATACACTATAACAGTTAATTAGATTTAAACTCAAGTACTAAGAGTGTGATTTAAATAATCAAATTGATATTTATTTGGTCATTCAAAGTACAATTCATTAATACAGTTTATATTTGACATTAACTCATTCAGTTTACAAATAAATGAGAAGAAAACGAGCTACATGAGTTTAGGTAATAAATCTCAAGAAAACCAAGGCCTTGAAATTACTTCGCTAGATATGAAGAGGAAATACAACTTCAAACTAACTGATAGTGTAGTGTACTTAGGTGCCGAAATATCCAGTGATGGTAACCATAACAAAAACATTCTAAGGAGAATTGCTGCAGGATCCAAATGTGCTGGTGCGCTGAATAGTATTTTAAGAGCGAAAGACCTTTCGAGAAATTTAAAGTTGAAACTATATAAAACAGTGATCAGACCGATAGTTTTGTTCGGGAGTGAAGCGTGGGTTTTGACAATGGAGAACATCAAGCGTTTGGAAATATGGGAGAGAAGAGTACTAAGAAGGATCTTTGGAGGAATCAAGGAAAATGGAAGTTGGAGAAGGAGAACTAACGCGGAGCTGGAAGAATTATTTCAAGACACAAGTATAAAAGTGAAAGTGCAACAAAGCAGATTACGATGGTTAGGGCACATTGGTAGAATGGGAGATGAAGAATTAACCAGGAAAATATTCAAAAGTGAACCGGAAGGAAGAAACAGAAAGGGAAGACCGAAGAAAACTTGGTGGGACTGCCTCAAAGAGGACATAAAGGAATACAAATTAGAGAACTGGCAGATCCTAGTACAGAATAGGGAACTATGGAGAAAGAAGATCCAAGCCATAGGCCTTTAGGCCTGCAGTGCTGTCATATATATATATAACTCATTCAGCTGGGAAGTAAAGAGAGTCTCAATTGCTAAATAAGCTGGCTAGCCGAGGTATATTTAAACATGACATAATTTCAAAGTCAATTATGAAAGTATGAGATATGTCAATATATGATTCAGTTGAAAGCAACAAGGTAAGTGAGAATTATATATATTATTATTGATATTACTTCTGTGAATTAAGCAAACAGGGTAGATATCACTAGTTTTTATTATACATAAAAACTCCTACAAAAGGGGTTGTGTAATAGTATTGATGTGAAATAGGTGATTTTTCAGTTGAATACTTCTAAAGTGGGTTTCTTTTGTTTTTTTCTATTTTTTTATTAACTCCTATTTTAAATAAAACACCCGGTATATTATTACATTTTTGAACTCACCTTAAAATTTTAGAGAAAATTTGTCTCTTTAACTAACGCTCTATTTTGTACCGTTTTTGTAGAATTTGTAATTTTTGAAAATTTTTGACAAATGGTTGAAAATTAAAAATGAAATTTTTGACGAATTATAAGAACACTGTAAAAGGAAGTTGTGTGAGTGTATCATACCAGATTTTTTTTACTTCCTTTTACAATAAAGGAAGTATTGGATTCACCCCAAAAATTCGAAATTGAGTTTTCAACAGATCTTCACGTTTTAGAGTCCCCTGAACCCAAAAAACATATTTTTTTTCATTGGTCTGTCTGTCTGTGAACAGAATATCTCAAAAACGAAAAGAGGTATGGCGTTGAAACTTCATATATAAGTTTTGTGTACTATGTAGATGCGACAGCAAGCTTTTGAAGAAAATCGCATAACCGGAAGTAGGTGTTTCCTCTTGTGATTTTTCAGTTTTTTTCGATTTTTTCATAAACGGCTCTAACGATTTTTTTCAAACTTCACATTTTGTATTGATGTGAGATAGGTGATTTTCCAGTTGAATACTTCTAAAATGGGTTTCTTTTGTTTTCTTTTCTATTTTTTTTATTAACTCCTATTTCAAATAGAACACCCGGTATATTATTGCATTTTTGAATTCAGCTTAAAATTCTAGAGAAAATTTGTCTCTTCACCTAACGCTCTATTTTGCACCGTTTCTGTACAATTTGTAACTTTTGAAAATTTTTGACAAATTCTTAAAAATTCAAACGCAAATTTTTGGCTAATTATAAGATCACTGTAAAAGGAAGTTGTGTGCGTGTATCACACCAGATTTTTTTAGGTATAATGTTTAGACATTTATTTTGTTTTTGCATATAAAACCGTTACGTAATTATATTTCTGATTAATATTACAATTATTATTATTAACATTCATTTTAAAAGCATTGAAAAAATACGGTTTTTTTTTAGTGATAATGTTTTACATAATAGTGAACGCTGAATAATTTTTAATACTACAGGGAAACTGTACACCTCTTGTTGAATGCAACGGCACAACATTCTCTTTGAATGAAAACAATGAATAAATGGATTTAAACAATTATTTTTTTCATACCGATATCAACCAATCAGAAGGCCGGACTTAGTTATGTTATCTTGTATAATTTCGATAATACAAAAGCGGTTATACTAGAAAAACTTCACTACTCAACGCAATAAACTACTATTTTAAATAAAACACCCCCGGTATATTATTACATTTTTGAATTCACCTTAAAATTCTAGAGAAAATTTGTCTCTTCAACTAACGCTCTATTTTGTACCATTTTTGTAGAATTTGTAATTTTTTAAAATTTTGGTTATAAATTAAATAGTAGATTATGCAATAAGGGAGAGAAATGCGTTATTTTGCTGAGGTACAATTTCTGACTCGAGGGCGAAGCCCGAGAGTCAGAAATTGCACTGAAGCAAAATAGCATTCTCTCCGAGTTGCATATACTATTTTTTTCACGTTGCAGGAAGATTTAAAACGAAAACCCGTTTTTTTAAACGTCATTTATTGACATTTTAGTTACAATTATTTTAAAATTAGTAGCCTTTGGTAAATTTTAAAGTTGGTGGCACTGTAAGTCATTATGACAAGAGCTCACAATTATGTCAAATTCGAGGTTAGTAGCTTAGGTTTTGCGTCAGTTTATGTCAAAACTGACGCGAAACCTAACCTGATAACCCCGAATTTACCATAGATTACCATAGATACAGTAACATTTTTTACTTTAGTCCCTAGGGGCTAAAGTAATTACTTCTGTCCCTAGAGAGTAAATGAGCTACTTTAGTCCCTGAAATAAGTGACTAAAGTGCCAACTTTAGTCCCGCAAGTGCAAAAATTCAAATTTTTTACTAATTATAAGATCACTGTAAAAGGAAGTTGTGTGCGTGTATCACACCAGATTTTTTCTTCTTTAGATTTTCTCAAAGGTTTAATGTTAGTTCTATCAAAAAGCATGTAAATATAGGTAACAAATTAAATGCTTGATATGTAATTTCTACTGCAGGTCATATTTTCCCGATATATATTCCAAATGCGTGACTAGAAAATAAACGGTTGATAAAAATACTAAACGCTCGATAAGTGCATTGAGTGCTAAGTATAAAATTTATATGCATCCTAAGAAAATAAATGTTCTATAAAAATCTTTAATCCATTCGTAAGATTTTGCCCACAAATCTAGGTCAATAGCCAGTTTTAAGTGCACTTCTTTTAATTTTGATACATAATTTCGAGACCTGTTCTTTAAGTAATACTAATACGAGACAGGGCAAGCCTTTTTAGCTCTGTTAAAAGACTCTAGGTTCAAAATAATTTATAGTCTTTTGGTTCCTTCCATTTGGAAAGAAACGTGATAGAAGTTTTATTGAATACTTCTCTATTTACAACAAGAAACAACAAGAAACAACAAGAAATAAAATGCACAAATTGTTGAAAAATCAACCATTCAACACAATATTGAAAAATAGGTATATAAATTATCGTATTAAATTGAGTGACCTAGCAATTACTAAAAGTCATTACTGGGACAGAAAGTTTCGAGAAAATAGATTGAATATGAAAAAACAATGGGAAACTATAAATGAAGTGACCAACATAAAATCAAACAAAAAAAAAGCATCGAAAGGGTAATAGGGGAAGACGGATTGGAAGTAACTGACAGCGCAAAAATTGCCGAAACTATGAACAATTATTTTTCCACTGTTTCGAATGTGTCATTAGACAACGACAAATATCAAAATGTTCAACCGTTCCCCCTTAAAAATTCTTTTTGCACATTTGCATGAATACCACTTCAAGAGGCCGAAGTCAAGTCGGAAATACTATCCCCTCAAATGAACAAAAGTTGTGGATTGGATGGTATTGACTGTAAAACTTCAAGGAAAAATATTGACACATTTACGGGAGTTCTGACTAAAGCTGATAATTATATGCACTCAAATGTACGAAAATATGCGCATATATATGCATAAATTTTGTTGACTATATGCACCCAAAGTTACAAAATATGCACATAGTAATATGCTCTTAATTTTTGTGAAAATAAGTATAAGTATTCTAAATAACGTAAAAACTTTTAATTATTTTGTATGAATATATTTATTTTTCTAATTTTTATTCAAAGACGTAATTTATTTTAACTTTTGACCATAAACATGGACTGCCAACGCCAACTTCACGTTGTAAGCCATAATGAAAATGAGATTTCCCCTAACACCGCCAGACTATTATTCACCCAACACTCGAAGTTCGACTCTTGAAATGGATTCTATGTTAGCTGATTCCTTATACATTGCTTCTATGGGAAAAGTGGGGTTGCTGGTAGTCCATGTTTATATAGTCTAAGATTTTAACAGGGACTTTCCCTTTCTGCTTATTTCAATACGCGCATTGCACTCCAGCGGCAGAAAGTGAAAGTATAAATCTCAGTTGCACACAAAAATTGTATTAATAAATTTTATCTGCATTGACTCTTAACCAAATTAATTTTAGTATCGTTAAGAGCTTCATTACCGCACTGAGTGAGATAATGGATATTACCGCACTCTTTTTATATAAAAAATAGATTGAACCAGAATGTATTCATGAAGATAAAATATTGAACAATACACGTTTGCTTATGGCACTTAACGAGACTCGTTTGATTGCTGCAAAACTCGGCCCACAGCTTCGGTTTGGCAATCAAACTCGTTTCGTTAAGATGCTCATAATTAAACATGTATATTTAATATATATAATGAAATAGTACATTTTAGAAAAAAAAAATCTCAAAAAATTCATAAAATATAAAAATTAGTATTGCTAAATAGTAAATACACTCACTGGCACGAAAAACGGGCCACCCAAATTTTTAAGTAAATGATGTTTTTTTTATAGTTATAACATAAAAACACTAATGTTTTAAAATTTAACTTCTTTCCTAATCTGTTTAGAATCGATTGTAACAAAAAACTGGTTTCAATTTGTTTTTAAATTGTTTGTTTACATGGTTTTACGTATGTGTTGCATTTGGGTAAAAATAATGGCCGCAGAAATGATTGCATTTGTGCAAAGTCATCTTGGCATATTCAATTGTTTTTACTGTTGTGACGAAATTAACAAATGCCAAACACAAACTAAAGCGCAGATTAATTTGTTAACGGTCACAGCGATGGTTGTAAACCCTGAAACAGCGGCTGCTATTGTTGCATTACTTCAAGACGGAAGAAGTCAGCGATTTGTGGCTTTGCAATATGGAATATCCAGAAGCACAGTGCAACGAGTTCATCCACGTTTTTTGGAAACTGGTGCCAACACAAGACAACCTGGAACTGGCCCTCGACGACGAACTAATGCCCATGATGACCGCTTTATCATGTTACAAAGTTTGCGAAATCGTCGTTCTACAGCTGTAGAAATCAGAAATCGTCTCCATCTGTCCGGGATGTAAACGTAAGCGAGCGGACAGTTAGACGAACACTTGGAGGAAGAAATCTTACCAGCCGCAGACTTGCTACAGGTCCAGAACTTCTCAGGCGTCATCGTGTAGCGTAACTTCAATTTGCCAGGAATCACATAAACTGGGAAGAAAATGAATGGCGGCAAGTTTTATTCACAGACGAGTCCAGGTTTTCTCTGCGATCTCCCGATGGCCGTGAAAGAATATGGCGAAGACCAGGAGAGCGATTTGCTGAATGTACCTTTAGCCCTAGAGTCAGCTACCAAGGAGGTTCAGTTATGGTTTGGGCAGGAATTTCTTTAACGGCGCATACAGAGTTGTACATCGTTCCAGGAGGCTCCCTGACAGCTGTCCGCTATTTTAATGAGATTCTTCAAGATTTTGTTGTTCCATATGCTCCTTTTGTTGGAGATAACTTTCTCTTGATGCATGATAATGCAAGAGTTCACGCCGCAAGAGTCACTCAACAATATTTGGACGAAGTTAACATCCCCGTTATGGAGTGGCCAGCAGTAAGTCCAGATGCCAATCCAATTGAACATGTTTGGGACATGCTTGGTCAAAGAATTCAAAGTCGTGTTCCTGCTCCTTTGACTTTGAATGAGTTGGGGCAAGCACTTTTAGAGGAATGGGAACTTATTCCTCAGGAAGACATTACACACTTAATTTTAGGGATGCCCCAAAGAATGCGAGCCATTGTAAATGCACGTGGAGGCAATATACGCCATTGAAAAACTTTGCGTGATTGTTGGCATAAGAAACGTTTGTGTTTTTATTGTTTACACGCCTTTTTGCTACAAAACCAAAATGTTCTGTTTTTGACTTTTTTTCGTTTTGTTTGAAAGCAGTCTTTTTACTTTAAATAAACAGTTCATTAATCTTTAAAATTAATTAAAACAAGCTGTTTTGTTTTAGACAATAGTTTAAGTATTTATTTATAAAAAGCTAAAATTTTGCGTTTTTCTAAAAAATACTTAGGTGGCCCGTTTTTCGTGCCCGTGAGTGTATAACCAAACATGCAAAATCCAGAAAGTATGCTTAAAAAGGTATAAATATGCAAAATGAAACTTGGCTTAAACAATTTGTTTGCACATAAATAGTAGACATATGCAAAAAGTTTCGCCGGCATATGAATTATAGAAAATATGCATTTGCCATATATCAGCTTTAGTTCTGACATACCTATTTAATGTGCCTGTAAGCAACGGAATTTTTCTAGTAAGTTAAAAAAATCTGTAAAAGGCTTTACCCAGAACTTCCCTCGTCAACATTGTGACACTAAATAATTTTAAAAATCAAATTAAGTTAGGAGTAAAAATATCTTCACGTTTCTAATAAATTAAATACATGTTCAAATAAAAAAAAATGTATCCCGCTGGTGTTTGAACCCGCTGCATCTGCAACTCTGCAGATTGTTCAATTCTAACCTCATCTCCACAGTGGATTTAACTGCAGCAAATTTCCAACTGCGCTACCGCATCTCTTCCAGATAAGTCCGGCGCGCGCCTCTGTTGAACGTCACGGTGTTATGGTTGAAACATTTTTACTTTTTTGTGACATTATTCTTTATCGGTTGAGTCTTATTTTCGGCAAATGTAAAGCCAGACCTATGTGAAAGTTATTACTTCCTTTTATTTAAAAAATTAACACAAAAATAAACAACATTTAATTTTTTTAAGGTGCTCACCCTGTATATATTTGTATGAAATTGTACCAGTTTCATGCGAGATAGATATAGAATATGTATGCAAAATATCATCTTCCTCCGACAAATAGCTTTTGAGCTATACTGCCAACAGAGAGACAGACAGACTGAGGGAATTGAGAAAACCTCTTTTTCGTGATCTAGGGAACTTGAAACGTGAAGATCTGAAAAAATCTCGGAAGGTGATTTTTTCGTGATTACAATACTTCCTTCGTCTTTCAGACGAGGGAAGTAAAAAAAGCAGTAGTATCTCCAATCTTTAAGGGTGGAAAAGCGAGCGTTTGCGGAAATTATAGACAGGTGGCTTTGCTATCAATAATTTCAAAAGTCTTTGAAAAAATCATGTGTAAAAGGGTATTAAAATTCTGGGACAAACAAAATTATTTTTCTGAAAATCAGTATGGGTTTCTGCAAAACAGAGGTACGGAGTTAGCTTTCATTAAATTTACAAATTTAGTTATAGAATCTATTGACCAAGGAAATAATGTAACAGGACTTTTTCTGGATATACGGAAAGCCTTTGACACTGTTTCATTTGATATACTTATGGAAAATTTCTCTGCGGGAATTAGAGGCAATATACATAAGTGGCTCAATTCATTCTTAACAGACCGTGAACAATGTACAAAAGTAGAAATCTCGTACAGCAATTTTAAGGCGATCTTTCGTGGTGTTCCCCAGGGCTCTGTCTTGGGTCCTATTTTATTTCTTGTTGCAATGAATGATCTTTGTTCAGGCCCATTTAAGGGGACAATTTTTACATTTGCGGACGATACTGCACTAGTGTACACAAACCGAGATAATAATACAAATTACAGTGACATGGTACATGATGTAAGCATATTGAATAAATGGTTTATTTATACAGAATGTCTATTAACATTAATAAAACGAAATATATAAATTTTCTTCTAAAGCATAAGAAAGTATTTCCTCAAAATCCTAAATTCCATTCATCTATAATTTGTGAAGAAACTGTACTTTCCCAGAAATAGAACAAACAAATAAAATTAAATATTTAGAAATCATAGTACTAGAAGAAAATTTGTCTGGGAAACACCATGTAAGTGCACTTTTGCAAAGATTGCAATTTATTAGGTATAGATTTTATTTTGTTCGAAATGTATTTCCAAAATATATCTTGCAGATGATGTACCTAGCTCTAGTTGAGCGTTTTCTAAATTATGGGATTTCTATTTGGGGGGGGGAGGGGGGACTTACAACACAACTCTCAATTCACTGACTGTAATTCAAAAATATTTCATTAGATGTGTAGCAAGGGTATCGCCACTGACACACACAGTGCCCCTTTTTATAGACCTACAATTATTAAATTTAAAAAGTTTATATTGCACCATAGTGTGTAAATTTTTTTTTTCAAGAGTAAGTTTTTTCAATTTCAAAAATACTCCAGTTCGTGATCAAAACCGGAAATTTATAAAGTTCCATTCTTTTACAAAACATACTCGCAGAGATCTTTTAGCTACTTGGCGCCTAACATTTATAATAACATTCCAAGCGAAGTAAAAGAAATTAGACCTTATATGTTTACAAAAACATTGAAAAACTAACATCTGCTTAGGAGAATTCAGTAGTTTTATTTTATTTTATTCATGTAATTAGAGTAGATATGGGACATGTGTATACGTGTTTTTCTTTGCATTTCAGTTCATGTTATTTGCTTAATTTTAATTATATTAAATTCATAAAATAGTAAGTGTAGATAAGATTTGCGCTTGATCTAGCCAATAATATCACTGTAAATTACAAAACACCGATTCTACGCACAGCTTGGGGCTATGTAGAACGGTTTATTTATAAAAAAAAAAGTGAATATAAATTTAATATAGCTTTTCACTTACCTTTAGGTCAGCGTTCTATATTTTAACTTCAAAAATTGTTCGCTCTAAGAGTGTACTTGAGGCCTGTTTCTAGTATAACGTCTTATTTAATATTCTCAAATTAACTCTTTGTGTGTCGCGTTCTAATGATATTTCCCACTTACATTTATAAATACATATAATAAACAGATCCTAATTACACCCTATCTAGCTTTTATTTAATTATGTACAACTACTGTAAATATTGCTTCTTTCAATTATTGTGCAACCTAAAAGTACATGCGATACCAAATTATTGCCCCGCGTTGGCTGCGCCAAGCTTGGTAGCTTTTCACTTACCTTTAGGTCAGCGTTCTATATTTTAACTTCAAAAATTGATCGCTATAAGAGTGTACTTGAGGCCTGTCTCTAGCTACAGTGAAGACGTCGCGAATTATTTAAGTACTAAGATGTTAAAAGGTGAGCGCCAACAAGTTTAACTCAAGCACTCCCTCTGGCACTACAAATCAAGAAAGTATGAATTACAAAATGGCTGAAATTGCATGTTTAAAATTTGCAGGGGTTAAAAATGTTAAGAGAATTGTTTTCATTATTTCAGCAACTTAAGCCATGACAAATTACAGTTTAAAAGGATGAGAAGTCAAAACTTAATTTTATTAAAAGCAGAAGAATTTCGTGGACAATCAAGGCATAATGTCGATGATTAATTGATAATTTAATTATGATGTGTATTTTGTAAACATGCTCTATATTGTATACACAGTAGAGTTAATTTTTTGCACTAATTTACCCCAACCTATAGGAGTTCCACCCTCCCAGTTCAAGTTCTTTTCCTGTTCGTTCAAGATCCCACTGTATTAAGCAATTATTTATTATTGTGGTTAATAAAATAGAAAAATAGATTTCTCTATATGTAGTTCTATCCAGTTGAAGTAGGTACCGATTATACCTACATCAAAGGGTATTTGGTTGTTCAATTTTTATATCTTTAGTGCAATTTTTTAATACTTTCGCGGCAATGTAAGTGCCAATGGCCCCTCTCCGCTGCCCCCGTCATTATTTTCATTATTACACTTAGAAAGATTGTCGTCTCAAGGTTGACACGTTTAGTTTTTGGTCACGTTTCTACCTGCCTCACCTAGAGGATAGTTTTCGGGCTCTTAAAATTGCAAATTTTAGTCGATCCCACTTTTTTTTTGCGACCTGTGACTGAACGTTTTCCGCAAGTATTCGCTCTTAGAAATAAATGTTCAAGGTGAGTACTACTTTTATTCTCATTTTGTTATTATATTAATGCTAGAAACTTTTAACTGGTGGTGAAACTGTTGACAAGAACATCTATAATATTATACAAAAACTTCTATCCACAGAAGTTATAATGTTGTAGGCACTAGGAGCGTTTACAAGCGGGTTCAAAAATGCTTGGAGCAGGAGGGTGATGTTTTTGAGCATCTTATTTGAATCTTGTTTTTTAAATTCATAGAATAATTTGAAATAAATGATGTTGTTTCACTTCATGGATATTCTTCTTAATTTCTATATTATGGTAAGGCAAAGTTGCCACTAACACAGCCACCTTGACGAATTTGAAAAATCATCAATACCTTTGTCATTTTTGACATTAGGATAAAAGGTCATAGGACACTTTTTGTTCAGAATTCAACTTCCTATCGATTGTGAATATTTTATACTGAGTGTCGCATTGAAAAAATTTAACTTTTTGACATAACTTGCGAACGCGATGTTCGGTTTTGATTCCGTTTTCACCATCGTAATTGGCGAAAAAAATACTACTAGTTTGCCTGCTTAACTGACTTTGTAGCTCCAATAATAACGAGGTTAGCAATAGTGCCGACTTAACTCTGAAAAACGTGTATGTTATAACATTATAATTGTATAGTTAGTTGTATATTAAAAAATTTAATCCCCCCCCGATAATACTTAGAAAAATATTGCATTTCTGTATTTCGAATGAAATATCTGTTCAATATTTGTAAATTATAAACGAACTATACAGGGTGAACCAAATTAAGGGCATAAGCATTAAGCCTACACTTCTCAAGTTATTTCCAAGGGACAGAACAAAAAGTGACAATAATGTAGTCGGGATTCCAGATCGTCCACAATTTATCCAAAAATCATAGTAAGTTGTTTACATTATTGTTATTCTCTAATAAATGATTGTTCTGTTCCATGGATACTTGACTTTAAAAAGGTTTCAAGCAGCCATTTTTAAAAAAACGTTATTTTCATTTTTATCAAAAAAGTTGTAGAGGCATTTGTAATGTATAATATGTAATGTAGAATATGTAAATTGTGGACATGCGCGGCATGTTATACCTGTATAACATTAATATAATCAACCAGTCTGCATATATCTGTCGTAGCACCTGCATATAGTTCAGCATTTTTGTTGACAAATTAATTCTACATCGATTGGTGCAAAACATACGGGTTGCAAATTTTTGAAAATAACGCAATAACTGGATGCTCGATTGTTTTCCTGGTTTTACTGTCGTAATCAGAGGAAATAAATCTACTAGTTTGCTAATTTAACCGACTTCGTAGCTCCAATAATAACAAAGTTAGCAATGGTGCCCTCTTAATTTGGTTCACCCTATATACGTAGCCAGTCTAAGTATGGTATTTATTGTCAAGAAGGATCTATATTGCAAAGACATAGAACCAACATTGGCCATTAATAAAGAATAAATATGAATTACCAATGTAGAATAAATATTGGCAATGAATGTAGAATCAGTGTTTGTCACCAACGTAGAATAAACATTGGTCACTAATGTAGATTAAATATTTGTTACTAACGTAAAATAAATATTGGCTACTAATATAGAATAGATATTGATCACCAATGTCGAATAAATATTAGGGATGGACCGATACCGATACTCGGTATCGGCCTTCCTTTTAACCGATATATCGGCAAAATTGAATTTCCTTTCAATATTTAAAACCTGGTGATTATAAAGTCTCGATCCATTTTAATGAAAACGAACCCGCAGAGACATGAACATTTTCTTGTACATCGCGAACAGGATGGGCAGACAGAAACTCTCGCTGTACCGAGCCGAACGCACCCGATTCGCTCCGAAAAGCAACGAAAACTCGACATTTTTAAACAAACAAAAATCGTAAGAAACAAACATAAACAAATGGTTGTAAACAACTAACAAAAGCTTCTACCTGCACATAAACATTCGAAATGTTAACTTTAGAAGAAAGAACAGCCGTGGTCAATGCTCGATTGAGAGGGTTAACTTATGAACAAACTCGAGAAGAGTTTACGAGGAAATTTCGAAAACCTGGTCCCACAAGAGCCAATATTTGATTGAAATGGAAGGCAGTCATGAGGAAATATATTAATTGTGTCGTGTTAATTTGTTTAATAAAATTTATTTTGAAATTCTGTTTTTCACTAAAATGGATCGAGACTTTATAATCACCCGGTATTTTAATATTTTTATAAGAAATGAACAATATAATGTAAATAATCAAAGTGGAGTATAAAATATAACTACTATCTAATATTGAAAATTCATTTTTTGTAAATTATTATGTAAAAATATTAGGCTCTCCATCAAGTGTGTTGCACCATGCAGCGAAATATCTTCCAGCAAAAAAGAAAAAGGTAAAGGTTCAGGGTCATTTAAATTCCCCCAGCTGGTGGCCCCTTGCGTCCCTCTTCAGCCAATAACAGGAATTTCAGAATGGGTGGAGAATGCAAGAGGCCAGGAAAGGTGGAGAAGTACTGCCCCGACATTCGCTTCAGAGAAGGTACTCTGTTGACTCAGGAAAACCACCTAAAAACCTGAATCAAAGAAGACAGCCAAGGGAATCGAATCCCGAATGCTAACCAGACGTGGTAACCACTAGTCCACAGAGCTCGGTCTATCAGCAAAAACATTCGATCAGACGATGCCATTTCAAGGTCTTGCATCATCAGAAATTGTTAACAATACTAATAGGTCAAGAAAAAAAATGATTGTGTTAAATTGCGTTATTAAAACGAAATGACAAGAAGACACCTCCATAAACAAACCTAAGCTAGAGTTCGTATTTAGGGGATTACCTCGCCCGAATCTAGCCAGCAGCGGCCCACACGTGCTTGCATGTAGTCAAAAAGTAGTGGAGAGAGCAATGAGAATATATCGGCCGATATATCGGCCTCTATTATATCGGTATCGGCCTCGATTATATCGGTATCGGCCAAAAACCCGTATCAGTCCATCCCTAATAAACATCTGTCAGTAATATAGCATAGATATTGAGGACCAATGTCGAATAAATATTTGTCAGTAAAATAGGATAGATATTGATTGTCAATGTAGGATAAATAGTGGTCACCAATGTAAAATAAATATTTGTCATCTATATAGGATAGATATTGGTAGCCAATGTCGAATAAATATTGGTCACCGATGTAGGATAAATATTGATAACCAATGTAGAATGCATATCGGTGTCCAATATAAATACCATATATAAAAGTATTTCATTCCAATGTTTTGCCAATGTTGGCAGCCAACATGGTTCCAATCAGGCTGTGCTACTAGGGACATTTTACAGCAATCCCAAATATAAGTAAAACACTTTAAATGTGAGATGTAGGTGCAGAAAGTCTATTAATTCAGTCCATTTACCAATGTGTTACAAGTAAGAGATTAAAAACCCAAATGGCATTCTACAAAATCTTACTCTTTGTAATATCTTTCAAATGCATTTTTATTTATTTTGGATGGCTCTTTTGGCCCAGCTCTGTGGCCTAAGAGTTTTGACCGCCAATTGTATAACTCAGTGCACATTATGTGTCTATGGTCAAATTACCCTTTCCTTTACACCAGTCTTCTGAAAAGAGCAATTAGTGACCAGGTCCAGTAGATACTGAGACAATAGATTGCGGTAAAATTCTGCCTGACAGCCTAGCCATGGATTCAGACTATAAGAACTCATTTAGAGCAAGCCCAGTGCGTTCACACTATGCCACCCAGCTATTAAAATACATTGTTTACAGGCGTAAATGTTATTTATGTATTTTCAATGTTTAAACACGACGCGTAGTGGAGTCCCAAAAAACCAAATGGGAGCCATAAAACGTATTTACATACAAATTACATACAAGATTTTTTGCAAGAGTGCAATAAACAAAATACTACATATGTTGAAGTAATAAAACGTTCACAACTGATATCCAAATAAGTTTTAATGATTAAAAATAAGCGTAATGCATTCATTTATTTTATCTTCATTGGTGTTGTTATGGACTCTTAACCAAATTAATTTTAGTATCGTTAAGAGCTTCATTACCGCACTCTTTTTGTATAAAAAAATACATTCAACCAGAGTTTATTGATGAAGACAAAATATTGAACAATACACGTTTGCTTATGGCACATAACGAAACTCGTTTGATTGCCGCAAAACTCGGCTCACCGCCTCGTTTTGGCAATCAAACTCGTTTTGTTAAGATGCTCATAATCAAACTTGTATCGTTAATATCTATTACAAAATCCACTTTATTACTTACAAATTAGAAATAAAATGTAAACACATAAAGATTTCACTACTTTGTACAATTTTGCTTGAATAATGATATCTGTAACAGATTAATCGTCTTTCTACATATTCAAAGAAGGAACTGTACTAGTAATTAATATAGTCCAATGTATTGTACATATTTAAAGATTCAATAATATACCCTACATATTTTTACTTACAAATATAATAATATAATATTAGTTGTTGGTCGTAATTATAGCAGTTAGCGCAAGCTGCTAATAATATGAAATGAATAAAATTTGGGTTTTTTTCTACAAAATACTGTCATAACTTTCGATAGCAATTAAAATTTATTCTGCCAAATATCACTTATAATTAACAGCAAATACGTTTATAGTTATAAATACATGTGTGTGTGTTGTGTATCATCGCTCACTTGCAATCATTTGAGAAACATTTCACATAAACTTTTAGGGGTAGCATAATCGACCAAAATAAAAATTTTGTGTCTAGGAAATGTGTTACTAAGGCTCCCGATCAATTTTAATACCACTTTAATTTATTTCTGCTTAATCTTCTAGACTTTCAGTATTTCGTTCAATAGAATTTCAACAGGGCGCAGCAAAAATTATTAAATATACAATGGAATTTGTGGTGGCGTCGTCTTTGTTTTTATGTTGGGCGAGCTGCAATTCTAGAGAATTAAGTAAACATTTTTTAAAAATTGCAAAATATAGTTTGCTACGTTTTTTGTAGGTGTCATTAATACACAATACTAGATAATAATTGTGTTTGCCACATTTCAAAAATGTCTAAAAGAAAGATCTAACACATGAGGAACGTGAACACTTATGAAAGTAGCGACAGTGTAGAAGGTAACGCAGAACATCGCAGGATCCTGATAGTGATAAATCTGAGCATAGTTTTGATGATCCAGGATGGATGCCTGGTGAAAATGTTGAGGATACTTTAGAAAGAGGCTTAACAAATGCTTGGAATATATTTGAATGCATTTCTTCGTATTTCAATTAGCAAAACTTTTCTACTGATACTACACTACTGTGAGTGCTACATTTTCACTCTGTGAGGAACTTAATTTTATTATCACCCTCTTTCGGGTCTTTGTTGACCGTTCCAATGAATCCCAAGCAGTTATACTGAAAGTATAATTATTTCTAATAAGCTACTTTTGACGGAAAAAATTGTTATAAGTGGAAATTTACGACTTCCAAACAGACGTGTAAAACACAGGTAATAGAAAAGATTGTCAGACAGGAACTTCAATTTAGTGGTAAAGCTATTATGGTACCATATAAACCAAGCAAAATAAAAATATGCTACTAAGCTACGTGATGCATTCCACCGGAAACATACATGCTTGAAATATACACAGTGGGCAAAAAAAGATAAAAAATTTAAATTTCCAATTATAATTAGTCAATTCAAATATTTCTAAAAACGAAATGCTGGCACTTTAAAGATTGAAAACATATCTTATTTGCAATAATACAACGTTTTAAATAGATTTGATTTCACATCAATGAAGGCCATGCGAAAACGGGAGTTTTTAATAAAGTCGCATCATGTCACTTTAATGTGAAATTAAATCTGTTAACAAAATGAATAGGCCATGACTTCTATTTCATTTGTTTGGTTGCTTGATCGTCACTTTGTATCCATCATTTTAGTTTTTATTGTTGATTAGACGAGGTCATGAAGAAAATGGTACTCATAATTGAGTGGCTGGTTAATACCCACGTCTCAATCGCATAAATTGTAATTGGTCTAATTATGGTTTTATACACTTTCACTTTTAAAGCTCGCCCTATATTTTTATTACTTAATAAGTTATTGAGTGCTCCGGCACAACTGAACCCTGCCACTAAACGTTTATCTATTTCTTGCAACACACTTGAAACAATAAGAAAGCCGACCTGCGATTGATTACTAATAATAACCAATGGTAGTATAATCGCAGATCAACCCCCCTACCATTTATACACCACGGCAGCTCTGAAAAACTGTTTCTTACTCACCGCGATGGCCGACTAGCTCAAATATCGGCGGCCTTAGATCGTAGGTTCAGATCATCAGCTATGTACCCTGGAATGTCTTCAAAAAAGGAAAGGAAAATGGAAATGGGCGCCAGAAATCAAAAGATTTCAAATAACAAGAAGAAAAATAAATTGCAAGTGACTAGCGTTTAATTAATCAACAATAAGAAGTTTTGAAATGTCAATAATCAATAATCAGGACAATTAAAATGTAAATAATGTAATGACAAAATTGTGTATCTTAACTGAAGGTTTCGACACGCATAAAATTAAGAACCCCTTTCGGGTTATTATAATAATTTACCAAAACCACTCGTGGGATAAGCTTATCACAGTCATCTAATAAAACCTTCTGTTAGGCTATTGAAAATAAATAGCGTGACTGTGCCTTTTACATAGGGTCGAAACACACATCAAGAATAGCAAAATTTATAAACTGTGCATAATTAAATATAAGCATTAAAATTCAAATATTAAAACAAGAGCATGTATGAAATTGAACATTACAGGTTAATAATGGCAAAACGTATGAATATAAATTTTAAATATTGACGGGTTTAAAATACACAGATGTAAATTTCTGGTATTGAAAATAAGTCGAAGTAATATAAATCTCGGAGTAGCACCTACTAACCTCGAAACGTAAGCTGGACGTGAACGGCAATAATCATTGTTGAAGTCGCCGGGGAAGCGCCGAAAATTGCTGCAATAGCATCTTCAAACGGCAGCAAATACGCCGGACCCAGCAGGTGTCGAAAATGCGATAAGACTTGGCCTCCGAGATAAACTCGTTGTTGAAACGGATAATTAAGATTAAGAGCTAAGAAAGATATAATTAGTATGGAGATAATAAAACAGAAAAAGCGCAATCGTACCTGATTACAATCAGCCCTTAGAAAATACACTGCTCGTTGAAATTGGTTGAGCGCACGTAATTCGACATAATTAAAAACAAGGCTTAGCCGCGCCGGTATCGGCGGGCTCAAGCGAAGACAGCAAAGTGCCCGGACGAAGAATTTCGTTTCCTCGAGGAAGGCTCGCACTCTGATAAGAGATAGCACAGGTCAAAAGAGCAAATTGCAAACGATAGGAACTTGATCCAGGTACAAAATGCGTTGGTTTGGAAAATTTACGAATTCGAAATGCAAAAGGAATTATAATTTAACTAAAAATATACAGGTTAAGCCTGAAATAATTGGATAAATGGCGAAACAATTAGGCAAAGCCAAAAAATTGTTTCAATTCTTAAAAATTACAAACATTATGGATATGCCTAAATGTGAAGGAATTGGACGATTTTCAAAGGCAATTATAAATAAATGTATACTTTCATTAATTGAGTTCCCAGCATAAATCCATTTAATAGTTTGAACCTTTTCTCCTACCGTGTACTGCATTTTGAAATTTCTAATGACAGATGCGTTTAATTTAATTAAAATATGAGCATCCATGAAAAGTTTTGAAAGTGTCCATTGGTATATTGATACATTTTGATATGTTTTATCTCTGTCATACCATACCTACATATTTTATCTGTTTATCCTTGTTGCACTCATTAATTTCCCATGTCTCGAATACAATCAGGACAATCGGTATAGATAGCGAAAATCAAGGTAACACCAAGGCTTGAATGGCAAAACTCCTAGCCTGCACAAATTATACATTTTAAAAAATAATTCAACTGTAAGCGCTTCCATAGAAACAGAGTACGTATAAGGTTTTCGCAAGAATTCGCATTTGAAAAGAATGCCTCCAACGCTTTGAAGCAAATCGTGAAGTGGCACTTCGGGAGAAGTTCTGAAATTATCTGCTTAATTTTCCTCTCATTTAGTGCTGGTCTTGCACGAGTGTTGGGTCAAGAGCTTCTTTCAAAGCACCGGAGCCTTCGCGGTGTCGAGTGTAGAAAAGAGGAAAGCAATTAAATTTTGCTAGATGAGCGAATTCTTAATCACAATTTTTTATTCGGCTCCATTAGATGCCAAGCATACACTCAATAATTGCATGATCGGATACATATTTTATATCTTGCAGCATTTCCTTTGTAGTTGAAGCATGCCTCATTTGAATCTACTGAATTCAACCTACGCTTCTCTTACGTTCATTACATAATTAGAAATTAACAAAATTCCTTAATAAAAGCTCTTATTTAAGAGGTTACAAGCTACAAATCTATAATCAACTCAATGGTTTTTTTTTGTAAAAGGGTTAGTTTGTGACCCTAAAGTGCTTCTACTTGGTGTTTTTGGAATTAAAAAAGTAACTGAGCTAGGTAAAGTTGTAACATAAGACAAAACAGAATATATTCTAAACTTCAGTTTTAATTGTGAATAAGGTGGGTTGTTCGACCTCTGAATGTAGCCAAAGACGTTACACATGATCGCCGATCCACAAACTGAGGTGACAGTTTCCCCTGAAGGGCCTTATAAGGTCGTTCCAGTAAATAAACGCTTAATGCATTGAACCCTGTCATCCGTTAACTGTAAGTAATACGATAGCTTATAAACCTTCAACTAGAACATAGTTCGGGCACACGAAGATGTCGAGCTTGCATCAGCAATTTTCAAAATATATGTAGCGGGAACTTGCGATAGCCATGTCAAACGATGCTTAATAAACATTTGGTACATCAAAGCTCTCGAACCTAAAGAGCTCACTGGAGATATTTTAAAAATGTTGTAGATTGGACGCCGCAGCTGTGACGTGTTTCGTGTAGGTCTTCACTGCTACAAAATCCTTGACGATAGAAAAGAATTAGGTTAGGCGTTCTAAATACAAAGACAGCTTTTAAACGTAAAGAAAAGAACGAGAAGTGTATAAATGCCGTAGACAATTACGTTTGTGCAGAGGAGGATAGTTAGGCTAGTTAAGAGGGGTAGCAACAGGTAGAACTTGCCTTTGTTTACGACGTCCTTTAACGAAACCAAATCATGGCGTCTTCGTAGCCTTCTTTAAATACACCTCACTTTCAAGTATTTTGTTATATGAACTCTTAAAATGATTTTCAACCACATATACAGATTTGATTGATTTTCTTATGTGAGAATGTTCAAAATTAATATAACTAAACCTTAATTCAAGTAGTTGTCAGGATAATAACTAAGTAGAGTTATGTAAATCTTACTAAAACACAGAAATAGTATTTTATTTGTTCCTCACGTGTAAACATCAATTTATCAAATCACTGTATTAATCAAGAAAGTTTATTTTAACAAGTTACTAACTTGTAAAATCTTTACGTGATCTTTAATGATAGCCTGCAAAGCTAGAGTTATCTGCCCTAGTATGTGTCATATTGATGAATTTAGTTGCTTGTCAGTTTGACATTTTGAATAAATGGTAAATTTCTAGTTATTTACAAGTGAGGATCAAAATAATAAAATATTCAACAATACACGCAAGGTAACAGGTTTTACTAGCTCAAGAAGGTGACTGGCTCGCCTGCGGCTCTCCAGTAAAAACCCTCTTACAAGCTAGTAATGTTAAATACTATAACATTACTAGCTTGGTAAGACGGTTATAAATTTACCATTTATTCAAAATGTCAAACTGACACGCAACTAAATTCATCAATATGACACATATTAAGGAAGAAACTCTGGCTTTGCACCCTATCATTTATCTATGAGCACGTTTGTAAAACTGACAGTTAACTTCTAAAAGATTTTACAAGTTAGTAACTTGTTAAAATAAACTTTATTGATTAATACAGTGACTTGATAAATTGATGTTTACAAGTGAGGAACAAATAAAATATTTATATATAACAATAACGCTTCCAACCCAGCGTAGTATATACTGGGCGTTTATTACATTGAAACTCCCCTTTACGATGCGCAAAAACCTTAGAGGGTGACCAGTAGCTTAGCGTAAGAGGTGGATTTTGAACTAACAGAAGAAAGTACTCGCTCACAACAATCAGAGAAATGGTAGATAAGGTGACAAATTGTTCTTACTGTCTTGGGCCTGTGACGTAATGGAGGATTTCATCACGAAAACCTCTCTCGGCATCGGTAGATATGCTGCCTCATATTTCCCCTAAAAAAAACTAAACTGAATTTTGCTTCACAATAAATCAACCAATATGAAACCTAATAAAGCTACATTAAGCACTACACTTAATTAAATACATGTTCGGGCACAACTGCAAATGCTGGGACCCGCAATAAATCGGCCGTAATCTACCTACATTCGTCTTAATAGCCTGATAACAAATAAGCCACCGATTTCAGAGGGCCATATTCACACACCCAGTGGCCGGTTAAATTCTGGACAGGTTGTCTGCCAAGGCTTCGGTGGAACTCCAGGCTCGGACCAAATATCCGGGAAAATAACTTAAACGGGTGCAAAGTATTCATAGAAGATGGCATCGATCAGAAGAAGGCGTTGATATAGAGAAACGCTGGACGGGACCAGTTAAGTGTTAGTGATGTCCTGTGCAGACATGAAACAGTTTGCCGATACCCCAACGAGATGAGAACAGAACTTCAAAATAAGGTTATGCCTGAAGGGCTTCTAAATCAAGCTAAGGTGCCGAAATTACCGCAGTGCCTGTATATCCTCACATTGTATACAACGAGCTGCTTCTAACCATACCCATTTCTCTTATTGGTAGGTACTTGGCTTCGGAATCGTGCCCTTTGCGCAAGCAATGCCATGCCACCATACACAGCAGTGGCATCAACTTTTCTAACCAACCTAACTTATTCTTAAGATTCTTGTACCAAAATAAGACCATTTAACTCAGCTTACCCAAATCCATGTTGAAGAAACAGCCAGTCACAATAATAGTTGCATACTGCCCTACCGTAGACGATGGCCTAGATAGAAGCTATATGAAAAGGTAGACAGTGCGTCAAATTAAATTATAATAATGAATAACTCCAATGGAAGAGAAAAGACGAATAATATGGTCATCAAGGAACACACACTCAAAAGGGATTTCAGAAATGTGCCCAATAAACTACGTAGTAGTAACCAATTCTCAATTTACGCACAGCGACACATATGTACAAATACACAACAGAGGACCATAGCAGCGATATAAAATCAATCAGGCAATTTTTTTATATAAAAAGTGACTAAGAAGACCACTAATAGATGTGATAATAAAGCCGAATATTGATTATAGGGAGGGAATACTACTTGTTGGTCTCTTTGATCATCTTTTCATATCTGTTAACTTTACTTCTTTATTCGTCTTTAGCATCTCTGTTTGTTGTGATGTTTACTTGGTCAACCCATCTGGTTGGCGATCTTTCTCTTGGTCTACACCTTTTACCTTTCTTTCAATTATTCAATTTTTCGAGATTGTCCATCTCGTCTAACTATTTGGCCAAAGTACTTTAGAATTTGTCGGCGACAGATCGTAGATAGTCTATCCACTCTTTATCAACACTACATATTGAATGCATCGATCTCAAGTTATCCCAGCAGGTTTCCTCGTCGCCAAATGTTTCTCTGTCTAGTGCAATAAGTTTGGCTTTACTCAGATTTATGTGTAAACCACAGTTTCTGCTTTTTCTTATGGCTCGCTCCAACATTTCTAAGTTCATCTTCGTCTTTTGCCAGTAGAGTTGTATCATCTGCGTGCCGTAGATTGGTGATCTTCTCCTCTTGAATCGATACTGCTCCACTAAAATCATCCTATTCTCATTATATTTTCACCATATGCACTGAATAGTCTTGGCGGCAGGAATCCCACTGTACTTCATTGTGTCCAGTAAATGAATGTGATGTACTATTATCCAACATAACTACTCCATCATTTGCTTATATAAATTCCGTATTAGCAATATTAAATGACTTTTTACTCCCATTTCTTTAAGAGCCACCACTGAATACAGCAAATGCTTTGTTGTAGTCAATAAAGTATGTTCTTGTAATTTCCCTATTAGTTATCTGATGTTAAAAATTTGGTCCCTGGTGCGCCATACTTCTACAAATCTCGCTTGCTCGGCAGTATTTGTGAATGAATATATTTTTATCATCGCTTATCTATTATTCTAGTAACATTTTAGTGGCATGAGATACCAGAAAGATGATCCTTTGATTTTCACATTTTTTGAGTAGCCATTTTGTAGATTGATTGTTACGTGTCAAAAGCATTTGATATTAATACTAGTGTTGAATGAGGATCTAGTGAGAGTGACGCGATAAAATTAATATCAGATTGGCTTTGTTCGTTGCTAGAGAAGATATAAAAACAACGTTTGTTTGTTTGAGAAAAAAATGTGTATATCAGCTTTTAAAAAAGGCAAGAGTTTTCGTGGGGTGTAAATGACAATCTCGCCATTTAATATGGTTTGGTGATAGTAAAGAATTGGGTTACTGGCCAACCGTTCTGTCATTTTTCCAATGAATATTATATTCAAGCTGTGAAGCGATTTGGGAAACACGAATTCAACGATTGCGAAGTTTATTGCCTGTGAACAGGGTATGTAGTTTAATGTGGCATTTGCCTTTTGTTACCTGGAAATTCGATTTATAGCAACAACTATTAGGCGGAAAATCTTGGAAAGATAATCTACGGAGAATCAACCGCAGTCTTGGGGGTCGAGGTGTAGCAAATGACAGCCGAGGTTGGGGCCTGTCAAGCTGACATGTGATAGGAGTAACGGGACGTATTAAATGTCTGCGAGTATATTGGCACAAAGATAAGTGTTTTAGCTAGAATCTGATGATATTTTTGCATATAAAAACTGTGTAACCATTAAACTTACGAGCGGTTTAAGTTAAGCTATTTGGGGTACCCTGCGTTAGGTTGTAATATAAAGATGCTAATTGTCTGATCGATGGTAATAATGTTCTAGTAGTAATAAAACTAGCTACAAGTATTGCTTTCTTTCATTTTGATAGGGAGTTCAATAATCGTATTGTTATTAGTTGATAGAAAGTGAAGTTACAAGTTTCTTGGCTTATATCAGTATGTTTGAGTTTAACTTGTTGGCGCCAATTATCAACATCATAAACTAGAATCCGCGACGTCTTCACTGATGCTAGAGACGGGCTTCAAATATACTCTTATTAGTGATCGATTGTTAACTAAGAGATATAGCGATGACCTAAAGGTAGGTAAAGAAAAATATAGATAAATATAGCTAACATGATATAAATAGTGATTTGATCCAGTTGCTCGGCCATTGTCTCCTTTCAGATACTTAGACAAAATTCTACCATTATTTTTCTCATGCGTCTTCCACTACTTTAAATACTTTTGCCGGTGACTGATCTGCTCCGAGTGCCTGGTTTGCTTTCAGATGATATTGCTTTTACGACTTATTCTTTGGTTCAAGTGCTTCCTCTTCCGGGAAATTTTTATTTTCCTCATACGCTAGGATTAAATACGAGAAATTAAGGAAATAGTAAACAAAAAAATTAAATTTGGAAAAAATACCCTCCTTCAAAAAATGCGAGAACCATGACGAATATCAAAATATCAGAGCAGCTGTTAAAGATAAAATAAAGATAACAAAGAAAGATGCATTAATACATTTTACAAACGCCATAAACGATACATATTCTACGAAGTAATCAGCAGATGCATTGTTACGGTTTAATTGCGCCTCCTTTTGATTTCGAGATTGTTACCCATCTTTTCGGTTCGGATGTCTTTGATGCTGAGTTTGTATTCGCGCGCTAGAGCCACGCGTACTTCCTTGGCCCTTGCTGTGAAAGTTTGATATACCTCGCGATTGTTCGGAGCGCTTCCTTTTCCAACTCGATCGGCGAAACAATATGAAGTCGGTTTAGCAGTATTGAAAATGCTGAGGATTCTTGCGCTGCCGTTAATTTTAGGTTGTGTGAAGTTTGCCTACGCTGTTTGGAGCGGTTTCAAGTCCCATAATTTCATCATGAAGGAAGTTCAATCCCACGCCATTTGGCGGAGTTCGCTACCGAGTGTTTCGCACATGCCTGGAATTTTGTCCAGGTTACGTAGAAAGTTCGCTTCGTAATGCTTTTATTTCTTGTATGCTATCGTGGACCTTTTCCTTCCTTATAGCAGCCAGTGCTGGAGGGCCGATCTAGGCATTACTTACAGTTAGGGCCATACCCTCTATGTGGGGATGCTTCAGGCGATTTTGGGTTGTATTGCCACAAGAAATTGTATCACAAGTCATTGAGAGCCTGGGCCACGGACGTGAACCTGTGAAGTCACATACGACTAACCTTACTGTTTGCTTGTCGCTTATTTTAATGTGTGCAATTTATATCATTGCGAAGTTTGTGAACTGTAAGTACTGTAATCTTTACCTGAGGTACCTCATTTTCGTAATTGTGAATTATTTATCATAGCAATTAATTTGTGGAAACTTATGATTCGAATGATGTTAAAATGTTGTGATTCTTGCTGTGATTATATTATTTGAATTATCCTGCGATATTTGCATTCTAGCTTTGCTTGTTACTGTGAGCTATACTTGAGTTGAGCTTCTCTTTTAGATTTATTGTGCTACCTCAGTTTACGTATTCTCGTTTGAATGCCTGGAGACACTTGCCGTTATCTGATAAAAATCCGTTGGCGAGCTTTTTCAGCTTTTAAAAAATTGTACATTCGTCTCCGAACCTAGCTAGTCGGTCGGCAATTGTATCCAAGTAGTCACATTGTGTATTGGTTTTGAGAGATTAGCCGACGGAGATTCTTTATGATAACAGCATCAGAAAAAGTGTGTGTTAATAAACAACATTAAAAATGAACAACGGCGAGTGCTAAACCAAGGTAAAGGAATAATTAAAAGATAAAGACATAGTAAAAGGTCAATTTTTTTGAAATCCAAAATAAACGCACAGACACAGCGGACAAATGTAATTAACGTTTTACGGAGTTCGTGAAAATGAAGCTTGGTAAGATGACAGGTCAAGATAGAATATCATCAAACATTATCAAGTATACGCATGGACAAGCTATAATTGTATAAGATGATCAAAACTTGTTTCGACGCTTCCATTTATCTAAGACCATCATCAAGTTCATTTTTATGTACACTTGTGCTCATAAAAATGGAATGTTGCACTGATGTGAAAAGTCGTATTATTCGCCTTATTAAATAAATTAATACAACAAACAATTTCACTTTATCGACGTTTCAAACCAACCGGTATTACAAAATAAAGTATTACAAAAATCAGTCCAACGGTAAGTGTATTCCATTTCTATGAGCATAAGTGTACATCACAGCAGTTAGCTTATTTCAACGAAATGCGAAATAATTTTCAGTCATGTTTGTTTCATTAACTCTAAGTAGTCGATGAATTCACTGTGAATAACACTACTGAAACGCTCATATAGATACTCGAATTGCTAAGAAATAATGGCGTTGCAATCGCTCTAGCGTTTACTTTTAGAAATTCAAGTTCAACGTCATGTGCACACCCAGAACTACGTCAGTTTAAATGAACACGCAATAGAACCTATTCGCCTCGGTCGATAGTCGATACATTTGTTCGGAACTCAATTTACAAGTTTAACGTATGGAAGCATTGAGGAAAGAAGAAAAGCTGTGGTAAAGCCTACTTTAAATAGATTTCATGGTATGAGAGGGCTCCGAATTGTGCTTTCCCAGTCCGAGCAAAATTTGACGTAGCAGTAGTCGAACGAACAGCCACACGTGCGATGATAATTTTATTGTTTTTGGAGTACGTGGAGCCAAGCTACGCCAATTCAGTTTAAATTTTAACAGAGCAATAAATGGGGCATTCGCGCTTTCGTTTTTGCTAGCTACGTGAACCGTTTCAACGACATGCCTGGTCATGAAATTTAGTTTCTTGGGTTCTTCCTACGTTCAGTATAATAACTAATTATTTACTTGAATATGGCAGCACTCCATACAATTTTATTTCATCTACTAACAGTAACATTTATTTTAAACATAGTTTGATTATGGTAGCTATGAAAAGGGTTTGCATAACTTGGAAATACGTCAGTAGCAACTTTAAGGACACGGGGCAGCGCCAGTCAATTTAATGCAGTTAATTGTTATACCCACTTAGCCTAAATTACTTGAGTAGTTCGCTTGTGAAGTTTTCTCACTTTAATTATCATCGATTTCAACGTAATTATGTTATTATTATGGTTTCGCACATCCATTATATAATATTGTAAAAAGTAAAGTGAAGTTAGTGGAGCCACTGGTCGCTGACCTAACCCAAAGTTAAATAAAGTATTAAAGTGAAAAAAAACCTTTAGTTTGTTCCTTCAGAGAAGATTAATTTTAGAAACGGAAAATAACAACATCTAATAAGAACACATTTGGCAGACTAGTGAAAATTGCAATAAACGAAACCGTTGATACAAAAATTTCAAATTAATTTCAGATTATTCTAACTACATGAGCATATCGGCATAGCTGCATAATCTGGAACAAACTCGGTTAACGCCCAGGACATAAAAGGTTTGCATCACTTACATTTTATGGAAAAAATAATAACCAGTAGTAGTTGTTGCAGGAAATATACACATTACCTAATACATGCAGTTTAAAAACCGAAAATATTAACATAATTGGGTGCACTTATATAAAAGTATTAACTATAAACCAGAAAAAATCGGCTGGTAAAACACTGCACGTCTGTAACAAACAATTGTAAATAAAAGTACGAAATGAAATGGAAAAAAGTCATAAATAACGGTAAATAACGTTTCAACAGGCTAAGAAAAACCCAACGGGGCTTAAGCAGCACCTGTCGAGAGCAATACTACATGGTAAAATGATTCGGGAAAGTAACATAAATCGCCAATATCCAGCTAGGCCCTCTTACTACGATGGGAAGGCAAAATTTGATGTTATTTATTACTAGTTGCTTGACTTGAAGGATAAAAGACTAAACTACCTTGGGTAAATGATGGTATAAAGCATCCGCAGTGGTTCGATGCGAAACGGAACTTTCCGCAAAAGGCAATAAAATCGGACCTCGAAACTCTTAATCACAGGTGCAGAGTGGTGCGATGGCATGTGAAAAAAAAACAGCAAACATACTGGTAGGTGTCCATCATGCCACGAATGGCCCAGATAAAGTAGAAGTACAACGCAATCGCACGAGAAGTCAGTTGTCTTACCACATTACGGTCAAGGAGAAGCTACGTCAATGCTTAGAAGAAACGGCTAAATATCAGAGAACAGGTATGATTCAGCAACAACCATGTAACTAATCCCATAGATAGAATTAACTAATAGAAGAAATGGCGGCTTCAAACCAAAAGCGCATACTTGTGAGTGCAAGAAAATCATATTTGCAGAAGGCACGCAAAAACCATGCAAATAAAAGCGACTATTCAGCGCGTCTTAAGCATTAGCGAATCGGGAAGTGAAAGGCGTGAAATTAACTGTGACAGGTGGAACCTTTGGCTACCTGCAATGCATTGTCGAGAGAAAACGCGGCGCGGTAAATTCAAAAACTACCTAAACAACTAGACGTAAACTTTGACCGGTAAGGATGTGCAAGGAAGAAAATTCTGTCTTTGTACTTGCTTGGTTTAAAGTGATGTATAGTTTTGGTAGCAGGAGAATGACATTTGTGTGAAATGTAATAAATACAGAAAGTTACAAATGTATGCGATTTTTTCCCTGTCTTTTCAATTAGTTGAAACTAATTACTCGCCTGCTTGTCGTCGTCTTTTTGTTTTCATGATTTAGGGGTTTAGGCATAAGTGTCATTTTAGCTTCATACCTCGAGGTACCTTCATTCCTTCCTAGGATGTTCGAACCTTCATGTTCGTGGTGAGTAGTTTAGTATCAATTTTGGGTATTGCTGAATAGAAGATCTCTATACGATGTGATGTCCAACGTTTTTGATATTCTGTTATTTTGTCGATAACTGAGAATAGTTGTCGATGTTTTCTTATCGCATTATTTCTTCCTTTTCAAAGTTATTCCATTAAACTCATCATAGTGAGCGCATTTCTGAAGCTAGTTTTCACTACCGTAGAGGAAGGTAGGGATCTATATTGTTTGGTAAAACTTAATTGGCGTCTCTGTCGCATTGCGCCACATATGTATTGAAATTGATTCACTTTCTTATTGATGTCTTTATTGTAATTATATGAGAGCCTTCACTACTAGAAATACGCGAATTGTGCCAGTATTTTATTTTTGATCACAATCTTGCTCTTTACGGCTTCATTCCTTCTGAATGCTATTATTTTGATTTTGTCTGATGAGATTTCAAGGTCGAAGTTAGAACACTATTTATACAGTGAGTGGGTTGCTAGTTACAAGTCGTTTTTCATGTATGCAAGTAGTATTATATAGCCTGCAACACCATGCAGCTTGTGCAGGTATTGTAGTTTATACAGGGTATATTATGGAAGTTTATGTATTACATTTTTACCACATAGAGACCACATAAAGCTGAATAACTCATTTATTTAAAAAAAAAAATCGAAAACACCCCCAAAATTCAAACGAGTTTTACTCGAAAAATGTATACCGCCTATGGAATAATAATTTATCGTAATGGCACAAAACTAAAATATATATCTTTGTACAAGAGTTTTGCAGTTTTAATATACTTACGTCGTTCACCTTTAATTTATATTTCCTTACCGAGCCGCTTGTCAAATTGAGGGGAGATAAATGATTGAAAAAATATACGAATAAATTAATAACGATACCTAGAAAAGTTGTTCAGTTTGGTGAGCTCTATCACTAGTTACAATTAGTACGTGGATTTCCATAACACCTTGTTTATACCCAGACCTGAAACTGATTTAGGATATCCTGTGTCTAACTCTATAATCTGTAGAAATATTAAAATGTGTGGGTACTAGTCTACACCTTTGTTTTACTCCCTTGTCAATTGTTATTTCTTTGGAAATATCTAATCTATGCTGCTCAATGATTATTTTTGTGCCATTTTATATTTCTCTATTAGTTTTTCTAAGGTGCGACAACTTTCTTGTTTAACCTATCAATTTTTTTCTTCGGAGCTATAAAAGCCAGATGTGTTTGAAGAAAGAATTCTCCTCTTGGTGCAAGTATTATTCCTTTTATACTAAAAGTGTTTTCAGTTATTGACCTGCAAGAAATACTATTCTTGGGCCTGTAATGAATCATAAATGTTTTATAAGCACCCCTTTCTTACTCAAGTTTTTAACTATGGCGATTTTCCAATACTGATGCATTTTTTTCTAGCATTGTTTAAAAGGTGTAGTACCTTAAGTTTCTAGTATGAAGCCTTCATATTATAGAAGTTCATTATAGATATTATGTAAACCTGTTGCCTTTCTGTTTTTTGGTATGTATGACAGTATGTAGTGTTTCCAAACCAATTTCGTCTATTTCAGTTCTTTGCTGATGTTCTGTTTCAGTATACAGCTCTTTTGTGCACCACAGCTGCTTGAAATAGACTACCCAATTTTCTTCTCTTACGACGTTGATGGAGGAAATGTTTTTGTCAATTCTATTAAGATTCAGAATTTTATAAGCTATCTACGTTGATCTTTTTCCACATTGTTAATAAATTTCACCAATGGAAGGTTGTGTGTTTTTTCGCAATGTTTCGGTGTTGCTTATATGTGTCACCTCTTACTTGAATTCTGCATTCCTTAAGTATACATTTTCTTTTTCTTCTATGGCTTTTGTATCCCGTCGTTCCAATATTTCAAGCCTTCTTTTCTGTTCTTTATCTTTCTTTTTTCTAAGGCTTTTACCTCGGGTTTTTAATACATTCTTCAATATTTTTGTATTTTTAGTAAATCCTTCTTCTATAGCAACTTGTAAAATGTATGCTTCAAACCTTTTATCTTGAAAAATACCTACTTCAAACCCTTCTTTACAATGTTTCTTAACTGGTTTAGTTTTTCCATCTGACTAGCATTTTGATATTTAATGTTATTCGGTTGTGGTGGATACATCGTTTCTGTATATATGCAGGTGCTTACGACTTTTTTGTTAATTATGATGTTATCTGTAATTTGCTCAAAATGTTTATTCGAAGGTCGCCTAAAATACCTGCGATTTGAGGGATGACAATGTCCTTTATTCTTGAACTCATGTCTCCCGCTGTAACCAAGTGGTGTTTGTTGTTCCATTTTAATTTTTGTAGTTGTTAGTGCCCATATTGTATTTAAGTCCACAATTGTAAGATAGCCTAATTATTTTTTAAATCTAACCGACATGATTCCCTCATTGACATGTGTATAGCTCACTAATTTATCCTTTAATTTCTGATCACTTAATTACGCAACCTCTCCTGATACCTCGTTCATTTTTCTTCGTTTTTGTGATTACTACTGTTTTCATTAATTTATTTCTAAGTCCTCTGCAAAATTCTTCTTACTTATTAGTCAATCCTTATCTTGCTATGATTTAAAAGGGGTCATAAACAAATGAGTGGGATTACTAAAATATTATGTAATTGAATTTCTTCGCTTTATCATTTGTCTACTACAAAATACATGGGGAACTCATTTGATACCTCGTATAGTACTTTCAAAATTAATTTCATAAAGCGCTTCAATATTATCTAAAAATATTGGTCTACTTTACATGAAAAGATAATTAGAAGAAATTGCTCGTAAATTGTTGGTTAGATAATCTAATTCGACATATTAAAAGACGACCTTTAGTAGCTACTAAATTCAAAATTTTAAATGTTATTAATATATCTTTGTGATACATTTGTTTAAATGATCTGTTTTTCTATAATATGTTTTTGTATCGAATTTTTAAGGGAAAAATATTTTAAAATATACAGAGATAACAGTTTTATAGAATAATATTACAAGCCTTGCAGGCTCATAGTTTCTTTGGAAGTCTTTTATGTTTACGGCTTCTTCTATCTAGCTCATAATATTCAGCTGCTCAGTCTTTCTATGGTTGTTCCTCTTTCCATTTTCTTTTATTTTGCTTTCCAAGATTTTTCTCCGAAGTCACTACCTAATCACTGCGATACAAATGTAAAATTCTACTATAACGTCCCTATACCTTTTAACACTTTACTACTAACAAATATTCACTACCGACCGTTGTTATCGTCGTCGTCATCTTCATCGTCGTTGGTTCTAAACCCAGGATTGGTCTTACCCTGTTTAATAAATTTCGCCACTTCTTTCTATTCCTTACTGCTGTCTTAAAATCAGTCCGACTTTTCTTCTTTCAAGTTTTGCAGCAGGTTTTGTATGGGATTTAATTGTTAGCACTAACCAAGAGGACCAATTTTCCTTTCCTCGTTTTCCCTGACTCTATTTTCCACTGGGGTCGGTTACCTAGTTTTCCATCTTTACCTATATCAAGTCAAATCTCTTTGCTTTTATTTTCAAGAAAAACATTTTCCTCCACCTTGTAACGGTCTAAAACCACTTTTACGACACCGCGCCGGCTCATACAAACGTAACGTAAAAGGTAGACGGCCAGCGCGGACGATATTTCTCAAAATCGGGACAATGGCTCACCTAGGGGCGCTGCCCTACCCGTAACAAGATATGCCTGCTGAACTACAGTGGAGCGAGGGGTGGTCCTACATAAGATTAATTACGGGCAACGACCTAAAGGACGATAGACAGTGACAAAATTAATTGAGCGCTACCCAGTTTCATCAATAAGAACGAAAATGCCAAAATAGACCCACTATGAAACCGGAAAATCAATGCGCTTACCTTTCAACTTTACACTTTGGCGAAATTCAAAGCTAAACGGGAATAGAATATTTGTGCACAGCCTCACGACTTCCAACACTGCGGCGACGAGCGCACTGACTTACCTGCGACGCTTAAGAATTCCTCTCAGGCTTCACCTTACATAAATGTGACACAGTGTATAATTTAAACTGAAAATAAACATGCACAAGTACGTGGGGAAATCATTAAGGCAACGTAAACCAATCTATTGGTCTAAGCACATGGTCACATAGATACAACATCACCGACGTTGTCAGCGTGCACAATGAAAACACAACATAATAAAGGGGCCCAGCTGGGGACGCTTTACCTCTAATCGTCTAAACTACAGGCGGGATAATGAGAGTTAGCATACAGCCCCTCAGGCGGGTGACTGACGTCTCTCACAAATAAGCACTAAATATTGTCTAGCAAATATGCGCATTATTTACTCGTACAAAGATACGTTAATTGTTATTTACAAACGGCCCAAATGGGTGGCTGGTGTTTGGCAAAGATGCACATTAACTATTAGCAAACAAATAAGTTAATTGGTATCTACAAACGGCCCAAATGGGTCGCCGGTGTTTGGCAAGTACGCAAGTACTAGCAAAGAGATAAGTTAATTGATATTTACAAACTACACATACACTACCTGGTACATTTGCAGCTTAGCCTGGCGATGTCGTTATTGTCGGGGCTCGCCTACAGTGCAAGGAAAGCCGCAACGCTGCAGCGGTACTGGATGATGACGCCTACTCCCTCACAAGAAACCATATGGTGACCATTTGCACGCCCACGTGCGATGAATCCCCCAACGGATATGATGCCTGCTTGGCACACGAGAATACAGGGCGTCGGTCGACACAAGAATAAAAAGGGTCACCAGACAACTGCACGTCCAACGGCACGAAAGCACTCTCCAAAAGCAAAACCAAACTACGCTGCAACAGCACATTCACTTCGGCACAAAGGCAGCGCCGTCTTCCACGACCCCAAGGGCCATGTGAGGTGGCGGAGCCGCTCTCGAAATCCTGCTTGCAGTAATTGCACAAACAACAACGTCCAAGATCGAAGCTGGCTCCTAACTAACTCAAGCCAACGCTGCTTCCGCCAGACACGCTAATTGGCCTCACCACCTGCAGTGAATCACAAAGCAGACAACAACAAACGGTTTCGCGCGCCCCGTCGGGCGATCCAGCTTGAATACGGAAACACTGAGATAGAACGAAATTATTTAGAAAAATCTCTCCCTTGCTGCTATGGACTGCGTTTCAAATTTGATCAAGCAAACGCGCTTAACGCCAACCTCGTATTGGCTACAGAAGCGATGGCAACCCAGGTGCAAGCCGAAACTTCTAAAAAAGGGAAGGCTGCGTGCCAAATCTTTAGGATTTTAAACACAATTTGATGAAATATTAAACGTGAAAATATGACCGAAAATACTTATATACAAACAAAGTCGTAATCTTTGAATCGAAAATGCTCCAAGAGGTCGCATAATCGTACTATTTAAAAATGTCCTGACAACCTTTCTTTACTTAGTTTTCTGGATGTATTTTGTTTCACTCATACCATATCAACTATTATTTCAGTGTCATCCTTGTTAGCCTATTATGGCCCCTGGCCACATTTTCATTATGTTCTTTTCCTTCCATGCGGCCACTAAGGGTTCATATAACTTATTGTGAAGCATCTCTCTTGTATATTTAAGTAGTTCCGCGTAAATATGTCAGTTCCTAAAGTTTTGTTGTTGCTACTATATTAGCATTAGTTAAATAATAATAAAATGAAAATAAATAACGAAATCATCCATTTTAATCGCAATGGACATAATTCGTCCGGTTAAGTGAAATGTCTTGCAGAGCAAAACTCGTTAGGAAGGACTATAAAGGTCCTGTACGGGTACGACATCACAGAAAGTCGCAGTTCCTGACAAGCGTAATTGATTACCTGGAAAGGTAAAAGAGCACTGCGTAGTAAACACAAAGGCAGCACGGATTCTGTCGCAAACAACGCTCCTACGTGCTGGAATTTCTGACAGTCCTTGGGCGAAGACAATATAAAAAAATCCTTATGACCCAAAGACGTCAGTGAAAAATGTGTCGACAGAATGCGATCCGTATCGCAGCTGCAAACATCACGATATTTGTGTTTGCTCAAAATACAAAACCTTTGGAAGTTCGAGCCGACTTAGCTCTGCCTGACATAAACTTTAGAAATATGAATGTAAATAGAACTACGTATAAGGCAGGCTAAATACTATTTGAATCCAACTTCCAAGAGTAAATAAAGGTATACAGTTTCCAATATTTGTTCTATTGGTAATAATGCTACCCGGATGATTGAGAGGCAGCCTTTCATATTAACTATTTCTTAGGTTTTATTTCAGCAATTTCAATTACTATATATCGAAAATAAAATGTGATATCTGTAATATAAAAAAACACGTTCAAACGGAATCGATGTATGTATAATAAGCGTTAAATTTTTACCTTATAATTCAGGGGTTTGTTTACATTCTTCAAAAAAGTCCTTCAATCTACAAGCTTTTGCAAAATGCGTAGCATTCAGAATCTGCGTAAATATCTATATCACTTCAACTTAGAGAAAGGATACCATATTCAATGGATTCCTTAAAGCTCTTGCCATGCAACTTCAGAGGGATTACCCTTTTATACGAGACTTCCAAATAGCTATCAATGCCATATCCATCGCTATTCGAATTCCGACACATCTGTGAACCAAATCCAGGCGATTCGCTGCCAGTCAAGTAAAACGCACCGCAATTTTTCAGTTAATTGCCCTTACGATTGCTTCTCTCCGTTTCCGAACAACTTCAGAAGTTGGGGGCACGGAACAGTCGTTTGTGTGTGTGTGCATGAAGTACAAAGCTGAAATAAATGGACCCCATACAAAAACATGTTTGTAGAGAAGTTGCGCTCAATGAGATATCATGGTGCTTAAAAATATTATCCGGCATAAAACCGATACATGAAAAGGCTTTTAGCCTGAAATTCAGCGACTCTTTTTTGCGGCTGTAATGAGAGCAACGTATGTAGGAAATTGCGTAAATTGTGGAGAAAATGAGGGCGAAACAAGAGGTTGGGGGTCGGCGCGCAATTCTGATACAAATTTAGCAATTTGCCTCCGCCCCGCCTAGATTGTAATTTATAAGGCAACAGCTTTCGTTTACAGTGCCTTGATAGAGACAGTGGCGAAAATAGGCACAATTTGCCACAAAATGGCGGCCAATGGCCTACTAACTTTAATAAATTGAACGTTTTTGAATGGTCATGGTTACACAACGTATAAATAACATGTTGGTGGCACTGTATGTCTATGTCAAATTCGAGGTTATCAGGTTAGGTTTTGCGTCAGTTTTGACACAAACTGCTAACCTCTATTTGGTATAAACAAACAAAAGCATCAACAAATTTTGCCTCTTAATGGCGGTCGATTCAAGCGACCTATAAAAAAGTCACACTCTATTGTCGCCACTGTGTCATACAAAGTCACTGTACTTTCGTTACAGTTAGGACTCCATCTTCCGGCTAACGAAGAAAACGCGGCATGCTAAATTGCATAATAAGGCATTTTTTCCCGCGAACCATTCCTTCTGCTAAATGTAAGTGATATTTTTTAGTTAAAGTATCATACAGAATAAGCTGTTAGAGAAGAATGATATTTATACCTAAGCAGCCTGATACGGTATATAGTAGATGATTATACACTACTATCAAAAGTGTGAAGCCTAAATTCCTCAGTTTACAATACATTTGTGAATCACTGTACAAAACACCTTACTTGCTTAACGTGATAATGCATGGAACCTTTTGCAGGTAATACCCAAAACTTAATTTTGAGGAACAGCACATCAGTCATTATCTGAAAGTTCTGAAAAGAAATATTTAGATAGATATGATGGACATGTGATAAATTTTAAAACAAGCGGGCATGAAAGAACATCTGCTAGGCGAAGCTAGGGTGCTTTGATATCAACAGGGTACAGACAAAACGTTGTCACCTCTCACTTTAAAATAATTTAGAATGAGAGTCGACAACGATCTGTCCGTACTCTGCTCGTTGTTCCCTCTCACTCTAACGTGCTTTCGAGTGAGAGGGGACAACGATTTGTCCGACCATGGTAAAAAACAAATACCTCAAATTGACATTAAGGCACCTTAGGTGGAGCAATGAAATGGTCCCTACCTAACACTCAATTGCTCCAACACACAATGCTTTTTGCAATTTACCAACCTTCGTTAATGCATTGAAAATGAATTTTGCTAGTTTTCAAATCTGGCATAACATTTGCAAAATCTGAAACGTTTACAAGGGATAGAAATACAAAAGAGTTTTTAAATTGTTCACATCTGTATTATTATTGTTTATTATACGCCACGCAAAACCTTACTGCAAAGTTCTACTGCATAGCAGATCATTAATAAATAATTCGTACTACAGTTTTGAACCTTTTCTGCATCGTGTACACTTTAACATTAATTTGCAATTAGATGAAGATGTTGAAATCGATATTACGCTCAATTTTTTTTTATATAACTTTAGAAGATGTGTTGCTTAATGAGTCATTCTTATTACTACATTTATATCTGTTTTAAAGGAGTTCTGAGAATTACAAGCCATCCGATCGGGGGCTCCACATATTATTGTTCATAGTTTATTTTGTTTGCTCATAAATGTGCTTTAATATCAAATATAAGAACTTCAGCGAAGATGCTTTTATTAGGAGGAACGGGGCAGTGTGAAAAAGGGATTAGATATAAATATACCTTTGAGCTGTTCAGTTGATAGGTAGCTTTAGTTTTGTGTTAATTGTTCAATAAACATATTTTAAAAGAATTTGTTGTTCGGGGAGTTTTTATATTGTCTAAACTAAGTAACTTCGCCTTTTCCGTACATATATATATATATATATATATATATATATATATATATATATATATATGTATATGTCTTTACATTTTAAAGTCTCCATCAATTTTTTTCTATTGCAATCGCGCATTAAATATGAGCACAAACAGCTAACACTAACATCCCAACCCTGCTAGTGGCCACTATCTTTCTGCGAACAAGTGCAACGCCGCAATGACCTTAACCCACAAAATATTATTCTTGGTAGAGACAAACACAATCGGACGCGCTATTTACTATTTACTTAAAAATTTACAATTTCACAAGTGCGAAAATAAAAAAATTGCACATTTTCCTTATTTAAAAATTGACAAAGGTAATCCGCCCGTACAACCGCATCCCTAGCTTTCTTAAAAAATGCAATCGACATGTAGAAAGTCTCCAAACAGCGAATTTCACACAAATATTGATTTTAAGGTTTTTCTGATAATTATATCGTTCCCCCATTTTGCAACCCTAAAATCCACCTGGGTAGCAAAATTTCCACATCCTGAATTTTCTTAAAAAATACAATCGACCAGTAGAATTCTTCCAAACAGCAAATTTCACACAAATACTAATTTTAAGGTTTTTCTGATAATTATAACGTTTCCCCCATCGATATGGGTCGCAAAATTCTCAAATCCCTAATTCTCTTAAAAAATACAATTGACCAGTAGAAAGTCTCCAAACAACGAATTTCACAGCAATATTAATTTTAAAGTTTTTCTGATAATTACAACGGTAGTCCCAAATCCACCTGGGCTGCAAAATTTCCACATCCCGAAATTTCTTAAAAAATGCCGACGACCAGTAGAATTTCACACAAATATTATTTTTAAGGCTTTACTGATAATTATAACGTTTTCTCCATTTTGCAACCCCGAAATTCCACTGGGCTGCAAAATGCCCACATCCCAAATTCTCTTAAAAAATAAATAGAAAGCCTCCAAACAGCGAATTTCACACAAATATTAATTTTAAGATTTGTAGATATTTATAACGTTTTCCCCATTTTGCAACACCGAAATCCACCTGGGCCGCCAAATTCCCACCTCCCAAACCCTCTTAAAAAATTTAAAATCAATCAGTAGAAAATCTCCGAACAGCGCACTTCACACAAATATTAATTTTGCAATATTTCTGATAAGTATAACGTTTTTCCTATTTTGCAACCCCTATATCAACCTGAGCCGCAAAAATCTTAGAAACCCACAGATGCATACACATACTGCCAAAAACAAAATTTGACATATTTTTCTTTCCCCCTGTTTATGCGAACACCCAATTTGCTACAAATGCTCGTCAGATTTCTATCCCTGAAACTTCGCTCCCGTACATCGCAGAGCCCAAAACCCAGCCAATACGATGAATGTTGGTTCATCCTCTTTCCAACTAGCCCTAAATCACATTTGGATCTTTCAAAAAGTATGCGATGTAACAGCACCGAACGCTTTCGTTTCCAAAAAATCGTTTTAACTCCCATATTTTCGCCACCTCGAAATTTATATTTTCACAATCTCTTCAGAAAGTTTTCCCTTGAGGAGATCTTCAAAATGGTACTAACAACATTCACCTGCAATACGTACAACTTGCAAAAATTCGCGAAAACTACGCATTTTTCAAGCTTCACCCAAATCGCTAGAGGAGTCCTGTACTAGCTTCACATCTCCAATTCGTTAAACATTTTTAATGTTAAAAGTATAGCTCTAAAATAGAATATAGCTGACCCTGAAAAAGTGTGTACGTCGTTCATAGCAGGATTGCTAAGAGAAACAATAGAGAATTTAGATCTTAAAACGTCGAAATAATGTGATGTTTTTCCAAATACTCACTACAGGATATGGCGTGACGCAAGAAGCTGTTCACCCTGCTAGTATCTATAGGTCAAAGCGATCAATATGCTGAAACGCACCCTGGTGGTGGTCAAATGTCACAAAATAAAACTACAAAATCAAACGAATGAAGGTGACCTGCTGTTAATCTCACTACTAAAAACCAAGTAATCCTACGCCACTGCGCACTCTTTAAAAAAGGGGGTACATTAATAGATCAAATAAAACGAGGTGTTCCGTACGACGCTATGTTTGTATTAATTCCTTTCGTCCTCTCCTATTGCCGGCTAGCTCGATAGCAATAAGATATCTACGTATTATCTTATTTACCTCAGTCGTGGTTAAGGGAAATCCCTGTTGAAATAAACCTAGCCATTGGCCTGGACTGGTGCTAAACTGAAAACCTACTCAAATAAATGCCAACTTGTATACATTCCAACAAACAACAAACATATATTGTATGTTAAAGATACAATGCTAAATAGTGCTCGTGTTACATCCTACACCATAAAGTGGTGGCTAACTATATCCTGTATTTATGTGTACGACAATATTAAACCAACCATGACAAAAATGTCTTTATTTCGAATTTATATAGCGCACAATTATGTCCATCTACGTAAAAATGGCTGCTTCTACTACGTATTCATATTAAACACTATTACCACACACGTCTGAGAACTGTTCAAATGCAATGCATACCGAACCATATTATTAAAATACACAGCTGCTTCAAAAGCCGCCTTTGTGCTGACAACCCACTTAAAACTGGCTTGTTGTGCCGTTAATTACAGTATAAAATTACCCACCTGCAGTGATGACTAACTAATGTCAGTTGCGCAACACCTAGATTTAGATTTATGCAGCTCTCCACAGCGATGCGTTTATAATGGTGTCACCTGATGACGCAGAAGCTTTACCAACTCAATTTCGGTAGGACCCCAGGCTCTCTGTGAATCTTAGGTTACTATTTCGAAGTTTACCTTCGCTTGTAGTTACCTAAGAGGCGTAGGAATTCCATCTTCACTTGGCACATTTCCAAAAGCTACGTCGCCACGCAACACACGCAATTTACACAAAATTTTCCATGTGTATG